>JANAVB010006392.1:1004296-1400528 GCA_029216955.1 Iris pallida | reverse complement strand
ACAAATAGAAATCTGAGATTTAATATCTAAATAACATTTAAACAATATATATTAAAAATACATGTGTCCAAATAGAGATTTTTCCCACTAGGACACAATTCACACATAGGACACACTAGAGTCTCCAAAAGGACACGAAACAGACACAAATGGAGACACAACCATGGGGTCATTCCTATGGGTCTAAAATCATCTATATGTATGAGGGAATGAAAGGAGGAAGAGATTTATACCTCGGTAGATCGAATCTAGGAAAAACCTTCTGATGCGACCCGACACGTAGGAATCCCAAATGGACACGAACGAGCTCCGAATCCTCCCAAACTGGCTAGCTCCCTCCTGCTTGAGTAGAGAAGGAAAGAGAAGATTGGGTGAAGAATAGATGATTTGGTGGAGAAAATCTATAGGAACCCTCTCTAAAATTTGGGGAAGAACAAGAGAGAGAAAGTGGAGTGGAAATAAAACAAAATGAGGCTCTCTCTCTCCTAGCTAGGGCCGGCCACAAGGTGTTGGTTTTCCCCCTATTTGCAAAGTCTAAAAACCCCCCCCCCCCCCATTAATCTATGGTTAATATTAGGAGAAGGGTTAATGGTTTAGGCTAAATTAGTCTTCTTAATCTAATCTAACCAACCCTATCCATAAATAATTAGTCTAACCACTAACTAAAATTAATATCATGTGGGCTATGGCTAACTAGTGTGTGGGTCCACTAGAGTCAAAACTACCCGGGTCTCCGATAAAGTCGGATTGAGTTGAAATTTGAACCCGACTCAATAATCCCAAAATAATATCATAAATAATAAATAATTCAAAATAATTCTAAGGTGGTAAAATGACCAAATACCCTGTCATGAAAACTGGGGGGTGACAAGGCCAAAAAGGACTAGCTATAACCTTACCATAATATTGATGTACTTCTCCGACCCCATTAGGGATCCAACCTTGACTGAAACCTTTCGACCCAATATATGATCGTGATCTACTTAATTCCTTAAAGCTAATTTTGTGCTTTATTTTGATTGCTTAACCCTTGTCCTTTTATTTTCGCGCCTTATCTTGATTCACTTAGACCATACCATCTTTTACTCTTCATGCATATTAGCGACCGTTACGTTTCTTCCTTCCAAATATGCATCTCCCATAATTCTCTATGATTCCTCCAAGTTTATGCAACCTTGTTCCTTGTATGATTCCTTGTTCAAAGAATATAAATTGAATCATAATAGAATTCGGTTATACATGGCGGGATTAGAAAATTCATGGAGAAGATTAATGGTATAATTGATCATGATGGTTATCCGGTTACAAAGTCTATATCAAAGTGGTCAAATTGAAACATGGGGACACAACTACTAGATGAATGGAGGAATGAATATGAATCAAAGGTAAATAGACTCCACGTATTAATCAATCTTTGAGTGCAAATCTTTTATTTTGATATACACTTCTAATATGAATTTAAGATGAGTTTCATTTCTACCATCGTAAATTAGAGATTATTGAATTCAAATTTTCGAGAGAGAAATTTTCATTTATGATGATAGAAGACTTAGTTATGAAGATATACTTTAGTTTTCAAGACTTATCAAACATTAAAGACGGACTGTTATTTTGGTACCTATGGATATACCTACACTGATAAATAGTACAAATTGTAGTAAAAGATTTGACTTTTACATGGACTAAATCAATTGAAGGTTTGGAATTTTAATTTTGAGATTATGGCTTGAGGAGATATATATATGTGTGTTAGTATGCTAGGGATTATGGAATTCAAAATTTCGGACTGGCTGAAATTTCAATGATGAGATATCGAAAGTAGAGTGTATTTTAAGATCAAATTTTATTTTCAAGGGACGTAAAACGAAAAGCGTTGTAAAGAAAAATTTATGGAATATAAGTTTTATAGATAAAATGAATTATGATGATATCAAAGGTTGAAGAGGTCATTACCTATTTATGAGGTTGCCCTTTTATAAGGTTAACGTTAGGGTTGATCGAGCTTAGTCATTGATCGGTTATCATACACATGATCGTATTCTAAACTAAAGCCATCGAATTTTTCTTTCTAGCCATTCAAATGACATATTTCCATTGAAATGTCGCTCGCCTTATCGTCGAATATTTTGTTTACATTCTCGTCCAAAGAAGATCTCGTACTTCTATTTGAATAAACTCTTCGTCCCTTCCCTACCCTACCTACCCTAACTATTCCTAAATTTCGAGGACGAAAAGGCAAAATTCTTATAAGTTGGGTAGGATGTAAATCCCCTAAATTTTCACTATAGATTTTAAATTTATTTATTTTGCTAAGTTATCAAAAGTATCAAAAGTATAGTTTCAAAATATTGGTAGTAAATAATATAGGATAAATAATATAGGATAAATAGTTTTTTCCTAAGTTATCAAAAGTATCGCATCGAGATTTTTTTCAAAATATTGGTAGTAAATTTAGAAAACGATGATTCGTAAATATTTGCATGCGAGATTCATGAATTTAATTCATGAATATATTTTAATTTCTAATTTTTTAAATTATTATTATATTATTTTTTTATAAGTTATAAAAAGATATTTCTAAATTAGATTATTGCTATTTAAATCAAAATTTAATTTTTGGATAATTTTAAATAGTTTTGAAATAAAAATAATATTACAAAAGTTGATAATTGCAAAGATATTTTGAATGGAATTTTTAAATTATTTATGTTAAAGAGAGGAATTATCCATATACGATTTGGACTGGATTGCATTGGGTTTTAGATCGACTCAAATTCAATTATAAATTATCTATGGAAAATTAAGCAATTCTAGCCCTTATCCTAATAGGAGTCCTCAACCCTATATAAAGGGGAGCTATGTCATTATTCTCCACAAAATTCCATAATCAATTCCTCCATCAAAATATTGTGCATCATGACTATGTCTCCTTCCCATCCACTAAAATTTTCATTACAAATACATATTTTCCGTGTCCGACAATCCCGGACACCACCATCCTCCGTACCACGACTTCCTTGCCACCAACGCCATAACCACCAGCACCTCCCCGCCTCCGAACCGTCCCGATAACCCCAGCCATCATCCTCGCAGCATCGTCCCCAACTCTGAACATCGCTACGGCCACCGCACATCCATCTCCCCGCCATCACCGTTACTGCCGTCACTGCCGTGCCCAAAACAACCTCCACACCACCAGTCCAACAACCACCTTCACCACCACCGCCACATTAACAAACCCAAACTCACCACCATCCTTTACCATCATGTCTCCGCCGCGGCCATCCCTGGCCGCGCCTACCTACGAACCAACATAACCACTACCAACAAAAAATCCGTCGTCACCACCGACATCACCCCAGGGAGAAATCAACAAGTAAAGGATGGAAAATCCTCACCTCCCCGCCGAGCCGCGGCACCCACCGCCACGTCCCCGACACGAGCTCGGTGCCGTACCAGACTTTCTCGTGCGTGCCCTGCCACGATGAGCTCACTGCGGCCTCCACGCTTCCTCTCCGCAGTAGCGTCGGCTGTGCCAACGTGAGAGCCGCGGGATCTCTCTTCCGCCAGCAGGCACCGACTATCACCGTTCTCTCCATCGTCCGCCGCATCGATCTCAAGTGCGCCACCTCTCCGGCAGGGGCCCAACGCAGGCGCGCGCACCACCAGCACCGCACAACTACGACGGATCTTCGCCGCTCAGCGTATCCGTGCCGCCGAGCACAAAAGTTTCGAGGTGAGTCCACCTCCCTCTTCTCCCTTTTTTACTGAACCGCTCCCTTCTCCTTCCTTTCCTTTCCGCTCGTCTCTCTCTCTCTCCCGTTCTTTTAGGGTTTGTTTGGTAACCGGATTTTCTATTTGGATTTGGATTTGGAAATCCTCCAAATCCAAATCATGGATTTTACTATTCAAATCCAACTCCAAATCCAACTCCAACCAAACATAGGATTTGATTTTATGATTATAATTAATAATTACGATTAATAATTATAATTAATAATTAATAATTAATAACTATAAATTAAATAATAATAATTAATGATTAATAATAGTAATAAAATTAAATAATAATAATTAATAATTAATAATTAATAATTAACGATTATATACTAATAATTAAGAATCACGATTATAAATTAATAATTAATAATTAATAATAATAATTAAAATTAATTATAATTAAGTAAAAATAAGAAGTAATAATTAATAAGTAACGATTATAAATAATAATTATAATTAACGATTATAAATTAACAATTATTAATTAACGATTATAAATTAATATAATTAAATAATTATGTAATAATTAATAATTAATAATTAATAATTAACGATTAATAATTAATAATTAATAATTAATAATTAATAATTAATAATTAATAATAAAGTAAATTAATAATTAATATTAAGTACTAAATTAATAATTTAGTAATTAATAATTAATAATTAATAATTAATAATTAATAATTAATAATTAACGATTAATTAACTATAAATTAAATATTTTAAAAATAGTAATTATAATTAATATTATTATGATTAGTAAATTATAATTAATTATTATAAAATATGATTCTAATTGTGATTAAAATATTATTAATTAAGATTATATAAAATAGTATTAATAAATTATTAATTAATATTATAATAATACTAATAAATTATTAATATGATTATAACAAAATTAACTAATTAACTAATTAACTAATTTTTTAATTAATAATACTAAACGTAGGATATTATTTATTAATAATAATACTAAAAATTATTAATTATGATTATAACAAAATTAACTAATTAACTAATTTTTTTAATTATTAATACTATTTTTTATTAATTAATAATACTAATAAAATAGTTAGTTTTCTTTATTAATTAACTAATTTTTAACGAAATTATTAAAGAATAAATATTTTTAACGAAATTATTAAAGATTAAATAATTTTTAATTTACTAATTTTTAACAAAATTATTAAATAATAAATATTTTAACAAAATTATTGAAGAATAATTATTTTTTTCCCTCCAAAATCCAACCAAATCCAAGTTTTGGATTTTGTCATACTTTCCATATCCAAATCCATCTCCAACCAAACATAGGATTCCATGGATTTGTCTCCAAATCCATAAAAATCCAAATCCCACCTCCAAATACGGTTTACCAAACGGACCCTTACTCACCAATCCAATTCCATCCCCTCTTTAATGTCCTTTTTTTCTCTCTTTTAATGTTATTTATTATTTTACTGAGAGGACATATGTTCTCCTAAGAGAACAGGAATAGTTGTTCTATTATTTACTTTTTGTTTTATTCAAGTTTATGAGTATTATAGTTATTATTATTATTGTTATTGTTATTATTATCATTATTAATATTAACAAACTATATATATTACTATATATATCCTAGTATATGTAGGTAATATATACATAAGATATATGTATATATTTCCTTTAGCTATAACAGTATTGCTATATACATACCTCTAACTTAGTGAATAAAAATATTTTCAAATATTGTTTTGGTAACAAACACACATTTTTAGTCTCGGTTATATATGAAATTCCAAACTCAATTTCAAAGCCTAATAAATTATAATATCTTTGTGGTATTTTAAGATCCAAACTATTATCGTAATATTTTACCTAAAAGTTTTGAAACGATTTTTCTAGTATATTTATCTACAAATATTTTAACTAAATAAAAATATAGTTTCCATTTAAAAATCATACTTTTACGATCTTAGAGTTTAGCCTTCAAAACGAATCTTGTGATTTTCAACTTTGTGGTTTCTAAAAAAAAATTCGGCAATAGAACCTAGTTTTCAAAAAATTCAAAAAATAGCTTAAATACTTTTTTCCGTAAATTCTCCCTATATGTTTATCCTGGTCGTAACTAATCATATTCCTATTCTCCCATGATTTCGGACCCGTAAACATCGATCTCGGCTATTGGACCAAACAGGACTTGTCGGAACATATCACTACACCCGGCGACACACCATGCAAGATACCTTACCATAATTTATAGTTTATAATTAGTCTGCATTTTATTTTAGTTATTTGATATTCTTGTCTTTATTTTCAATTTCTTTAGTTATATCCTTGTGACAGAACATGATTTACTTGCTTTCACCTTATGCTTTCCATCGTATCTTACAGTTGCATGTGGGCCTAGAGTTAAGTGACTACCACTAGTTTAGTGCATTATATAAACTTTGACACTGATATACCACGAGATGTGTGAGTTGAGAGTAGCATATAGCCTCGGGACTTACGTGTTGGCTGATCACTGTTGCGTATGGGACGTGCGTTAGGTCTAACTGCCAATAGATGCATGTTAGAAGACTTGACGGTTAGTAGTATTACATGGTCGTGGATGCGACTTGGATAGGTGCATCGTATGGGAAGAATATTTTCTTGTCGTATGGGCTTCTATTACACATTTTCTTGTAACTCAGAAGCTCCGCTGGAGATACGGGTATGCTTACCCACTTAGGTTGGCTACTGACATTTTTGAACGTTATGTGCTTGGTCACTAGTGCCCAAAAGGGGACTATACCGGATCCCATTATTAGCCAGGGCTCATGCGACTAAAGGTTTATTCTTAACTGCATGTACACCGTAGAACAGTTAGGTGACCATATTGATGTCTTGTCACTTACTTTTATTTGTGACTTATTGGCATATTTATATTCAGTTTATATGGCATATTGTTTATTATATCTTGTTACGTTCCTCTGAGGACCTGGTGAACTCTCCAGGTGTGCTTTTGTGATTTTCGTAGCTGCTCTAGCCAAGGTCATAATTTACTCTCTTCCTTCGAGATGATTGCATTTGGATCGTCTTCGCATCGCTTGACAAAATTCCTTTATTATGTATTTCCCTCTTTTTAGTTGGTAGTGGATTTGTCTCCGTCCAATGACTTGTGTAAATAACAATTTATAAGTTTATTATAAATTCTATCTTTTTTATTTGTGGATGAGATTAGTGTCGTAGTTTACTGCATTTTACAACTTATGTATACATACGATAGTTTCATATATTGGAGTATGCTTCGTATGTATGTAGCTGGTATGTCGACGTACTTAGTCCTAAGTATTTTGGGACTGGGGTATTAATGTTTTTGTGGTGGCCCATGGGAGTTACTACTATAATCCAACAGTCAAATCCTAGGTCAAGCAATCCCAGGTATCTCAATCACATACAAATATGCAAAGTACGAGAAGTATGATCATCAGACATAACATAGTAAAGCGTTCCAAACTATATATACATGGATGATCACGAAGCTAGTAATACAAAGTGAAGAACTAGCAAGAGTAATAGTCATACATGATAAGCTCTAGCTATAGTCTAGAATATGAAAATCATGTTTAGGCCCGTAGGCTAAATGTCAAGATCCAAAATACGAGCTAAACACGTGTTCGGAGGCTAAATGCAAAAAAAGAATAATGTACATAACTAGTGGGAGAATGATATAGGGAAATCCACTAAGGTACTCTTGTGTTCCGGGTGGTCACCATCAAGTAGATGGTATGGAAGATCCTTCGGGCTCCTCTATCATATCTGGCCAAACAAAACCAGTGGGGTCAGACCTCCAATAGCAAGTACCACAAAGAAAGCCAAACTATGAACTAAAACCAGCAATAACTAACATAGCAATGGATAGAGACAGAAATAAGTAAATATGGGTCAAGACTCGTGTACTACCAATGCACTCATCTCGAGAATGGAAAGACAATAAGCAAAGCAACATGGAGCATAAAGTAATTAACATGTGACATAATGTAAAGTATAGACATGTAAAGTAAATGGATGCATGTGAACATGTGAGCATGTAAAAGAAATGGTACATGTGAGCATGTAAGGTAACTGGAACATGTGAGCATGTTAGATAACTGGAACATGTGAGCATGTGACTTAGAAACTATTCCGGAATCCGAGTTACAACCCGTAAACCAAAAAAGGACTGGGGTTGTAACCCTTCTCCTGAATAAAACTTCATCTCTAATCAATGTACAACATAGGGATCATGTATAGCGTTTGAGTACTGAATATGACGACAAATGACAAGATGACTAAGAAAGTATTCCGGAACCCAAGTTACAACCCGTAAACCAAATAAGGAGTGGAGTTGTAACCCTTCTCCTGAACAAAACTTAGTCTCTAATCATTTACCGGCAAAATAAAGCATAAACAAGGATGTACTAAAATAAACAAATACAGACACTTTCTAGACAAAACTAGACTAGACTGGACTCCATACAGCAATCACGACCAAGCAATGAGTACGACTTTATACATTAACTAACTAAGGTTATCACAATCCTAATTACTAACGCATGCACTTTTGAGAAATCCAATCCAGTTACCTGCCCTACAGACTACCCGACTCATCTATGCCAAAAGAAAAATAAGTATAGCAGACACACCGCAGTAAGATACGTGTGTCCTAAAGAAGTGCCCTACTCGACGGTGTGCTGGAAGTGTGCTCATCATGACAGATAGCTCCAAATCCCATGTATATATATATATATATATATATATATATATATATATATATATATATATATAAAACCGGAACACGAAGGGCTGTAGGTAACTGGAAAATTCTTCCCTCCAATGACTTAGATAATCAAGCTAGTTGTTTAGTCCTTAACATTTTTGTTGGATTCTGGGTGTGGCATTCCGCAGAATCCATCCTAGACATGATATGCAAGACTGGACAATACAAGAAAGTGCACTATAACAAACCACAACAAGAAAGTATAATAAGCTAAAAGCTAGGAGTACGCTACGACGAGCCACTATAGAGAAAATAAGGAGTGCGCCATGACAGGCCACTATCATGTAAGCAAGAAAAAAATATGTACAAAAGTGCACCACAACGGGTCACTACCTAGTAAGCAAAGAAGACATGTAACATGAGTGTGCCACGACGGGCTACTACCTATTAAGCAAGAAAAATATGTAATATGAATGCGCCACGACGGGCCACTATCTAGTAAGCAAAGAAAATATGTAATATGGGTGCGCCACGACGGACCACTATCTAGTAAGCAAAGAAGACGTGTAACATGGGTGCGCCACGACAGGCCACTATCTAGTAACCAAAGAAGACATGTAACATGGGAGCGTTATGACGGGCTACTATCTAGATTACCAAGTTGAGATCATGTTGTCATGTTAAAATTAAGTTCAATATTCACAAGTTATCAAGTTGGGTCATCGCATTTTAGGTCAAATATAGAAAATATACAATGAATATCAAAAACTGTGATTGAAACTATCGGTCGCATATGAACTCCAACTAAAGTAAAATAAGAAAATTCTTAAAGCCAAGACAAAGATCTACAACTTTTATGTTTTGAGTTTTCCAAGATTCTAGCTACAAAACAACTTAAACAAGCAAAAACAGCCATTCAAGGCAATCTGCGCAATGCGCGCAAGCAAAACTGCCCACGGCGCGCGGTCTGCGCACTGCACGCAAAATTGCCCACGGCGCAAGGTGTGCACAAGCACGACGTGCGGCAAAAAATTGCGTGGGCGCACGTCACGCGTGATGCGCTGCGCGCACGGGCAAAAATGTCCATGGCATAAGGTGCGTGTAAGCATGGCGCGCGAGTGCACGATCGAAAATTGTGCGGGCGTGCGGCACGCAAGATGCGTTGCGCGTGCAGGCAAAAATGCCCACGACGCAAGGTGCGCACAAGCACCACTATTTATCGTCCCAACATCACCGAAAGGAGTGGGGAACCCATGAACACGAAAAATGGCGTAACTAACTCAAAATAAATCGAAACCAAGTGGTTAAAAAACCAAAATAGGATAGAACTGAATTCTCCACAATATGGAACCGTTAGTTTTCAAAAATATAAGAGATCAAAACTAAGAAAAACAAAAAAATTACAAACTTATATCTATAAAAATGTAAACATTAAAACCAAAAACTCCAAGTTCTAAAGAGGCTTAGAATCATGCAAGAAAGAGAATAGAACAAACAAAGTGGCAAAATAATAATGTTCAAGATTTGGCAAGATGTACTTGCCTAGGTTGCGGGAGGAGTAAATGAAGGAGAAGATGAAGAAATAAATGAGAAGTAATAAAGAGAGAGAGAAATTGGTTTTTATACAAAAACCCTCTCATCTCAACCCCAAACCAAACCAAGCAAAGCCAAGCCAAGTTGAACCAAACCAAATTAAACCAAGTCAACATTAAACCAAGACAAGGCTAAAAAAAACAAGTCAAAATACGTGTCACCTGACAAATGTCAGAAATTCGTATACGTACACTAAAAATACATATAACAGAAAATAGGAGTGACAGGTATGCCGTCGGTATACACTGTTATACTGGCGGTATGCTGATCAAGGAGAAAATCTATAAGTTAGAAAAAATTTAAAGCGTTCCGAAAAACCAAGATATATGAAATACAGTACATAAATATGTATCCGTATATAAATACCGATACAGTGAGATGAGTCTCACACCACGTGACCGCTTTGGCCTAGGAGAAAATACGGTATAGCTGTGTTGGATATTGGCATGGGTTAGGCAAAGACTTTCAGCGGGGCTCGCTAATTACGTTGAAAGGGCCCCGACTAACAAAGTTATAAGTCCAGGATAGCTTGTGGTGTCAGTGGCCAGTCACACAAAAATTTGTACACGCTATGCTAGCAATAACAATTGACAAAAAAGAACACGGTAAGTCTCACATTGCACGACACGCTCTGCCGTGGGTAAGTTCTAGCGTAAATTACATTATGCCTGTCATATGCCTATCTAAAATTCATTAGAATGGTTAGGAAGATCACAAACTAAGTCATATAAACTCTTCAACGAAATGAGAGAATGGAACATAATTTGCCACACACCAGTACAAAGTGTAATGTACCGATCCTCGCTCTCCACAGGTACCCCGAACCAAGAAGGGCGTGCCACTTAAGCTCAAGGCAACATAAGTAAATTTGAAGCCTCGTCCGTATATTGAAGGCTTGTTTTGAATCCTTTTGAAGACTCCACATTAGTCCAGAAGAAAAGATATCTCGACTCGAGACGATACCAGGTGGAATAAAATATTTTGCTTGTAGATGGAGATGTAATGTATGGAACGACTATCTCATCAGCATTCATTTTGTAATCGAGTCATATTGTAGCCCGTACGATAATGCTGATAACGGAGTCATATAAATAATATTTTATTATCAATGAAAGACAAGTTTCTTCCGTTTTGAAATATGTTTGTTCAATTTCTCTGCGTACTCTTCTTGATGTTGTATTTCGGATAACCTTATGACTATGCCTTGTGCAATCGCATCTTAGTTTCGCATGGTATCACGCCCGAGGGATGATTTTTGATTCTACGAAATCGGGACATGACATAATGGTATCAGAGTACAGCTTTACATCCTTTAGCTTTTCAGCTAGAGTCTCAAACCTTTGACTTACGTCGATGAGATAAGTTGTTCCATACAATGAGTCCGTAATATTTTAAGACTAATGTGTGTGTCTACGTATTGTAGAAGTGACGGAACCCGTGGTGGAAACCGCGACCGAGCAAAAACAAAGTGCTTTGAGCAGTTCGCAGGCTGGACCTTCTAACAATGCTATCGAGAGGATGCTGCGTATGATGGGCACAATAGAAACAATTCGAAAATCGACATCGGCAGATGGAGGTGCGACAGGCCCAATTCAAAGCTCACTTTGATGCACAAACTAAGATACAACAAAAGCAACTTGATACTTTACAACAGATCGTCCAGACGATTTTGGCCAATGAAAACTCTGCAACTGCACCTACTGTCACCGAGCCGACGGGCTGACCCATCGAAGTCGATCCAAAGGAGCCCGAACGTTAACATGCAACATTGAAAAATTACAACTTTGAAGTGTCAGAGTTCAAGAAAGCGTGTTGCACTTCCTTTAGCGGTACCGAAGGCCCTTTTATGGCAATAGACTAGTTGAAAGAGCTAGAAGATCACTTCGAGCTCCTCGACGTTGAAGAATCCAAGCAAGTCGCCTGCACACAATTTCAACTACGTTTGAACGCACATGACTGGTGGACCGTACACAAATGAACGATCCGACGCGACAATAACTCAGCGTCGATCTCTTGGGCCACGTTCTGCAAAGCCTTTGAAGTGGAATACCTTCCCTCAATCGTTCGTCAAGAGAAGGAAAATAAATTCATGCAGTTGAAGCAAGAAAACTGGACAGTGCAACAGTATGCGGTGGAGTTCAATAGATTGTCCAAATTTGCTGGTGCGTTTCTTCATACAGAGGAGTATCGAGTGTGATGATTCAAAGTTGGTCTGCAGTCCTCTATTGCTGCTCATGTGATGGTACTAAAATACAAGTCAACGGGCAATGCTCTGAATCATTCTCTCCGTCTTGAGAGCCAGTACCCTTCCGTCGCTGTCAACGTTGTGTACCATTTAAATTACAAATGTCCTAGCTATACGGGAGGCAACAATTATGCTGCAAAGCATCCAAACAATGACGGCTACAAAGGACAGAACCCACTACCTCGTTACACCAAGTGCAACTCGGGCACAATGCTCACAACTGCTTTGTCTTCGACGAAAGATGCTTCTTTTAAGGAAAAAAGGGTCACCAGTCTCGAGACTAAATGGTCCGTAGACATAATTAGAGTGCCCTACCACAACAAAACAATCAAAAAAATTGAGGACAGGCTCCCCAACCTCCTTAAGTTACGCAACCCAATGGCTAAGACCGTCGTCCTAATGCCCAGGGACGAGTCTATGCCAAGACGCGAGATGAAATGTTCGCATCGGATACGGTCATGACAAGTATACTGCTTTTCAATAATAAACCTGCTCATGTACTGTTTGATTCAGGTGCTACGTATAGTTTTATAGCGACGGATTTCATTGATGAACATAAATTCTCCATGGCACTGTTAGGCCTTAACCTTAGTGTTAGCACCCCGTCGGACACACAAATCCCTGTAAACACTATCTGTAGAGATGGCTTCATATGTGTTGGTGGGAGGAAATTAACTCTAGATGCGATAGTTTTGGACCTTAAGGACTACGACATCATTCTGGAGATGGATTGGCTCGATGCTTGCTCGGCCACTATTGACTGTGCAGGAAAGAAGGTCACCTTTCGTCTATCGGGCGAGCCCGAATTCTGCTACTCGTGTGACGAAGCATCGATAGCCTGCATGATGATCTCGATAATTTTTGCTCGGCAGAAGCTACATTCCAGATGCGAAGGCTACTTGGCGTTCGTTCGAGACACGCGACAGGATGATGCCAATACGGATCAAACTGACGTTGTGGCAGAATTCCTAGATGTGTTCTCGGACGAACTACCCGGCATGCCATCCGATCGAGAAATCGAGTTCACCATCGATACCTTCCCCAACACTCAACTGATTTCCAAGGCTCCGTACAAAATGGCCCCTGCAGAATTAAAAGAACTCAAGGTACAATTACAGGAATTGCTCAACAAAGGGTTTATTCATCCTAGTGTCTCGCCATGGGGTGCGCCTATGATGTTTGTCAAGAAGAAGGATTGATCGATACGGTTCTGTATTGACTATCAAGAATTAAATAAAGCTACTATCTAAAACAAATATTCCATTCCCCGTATTGACGATTTGTTCGATCAGCTCCAAGGTGCTACGGTGTTTTCAAAGATTAATCTTCGATCGGGTTATCACCAACTCAAGGTCAAGCCAGATTATGTGCTGAAGTCTGTATTACGCATTCGTTATGGCCGCTACGAGTTCTTGGTAATGTCATTCGGCCTGACAAATGCCCCTACCGTCTTTATGGATCTAATAAATCGGGTGTTCTGTCCGTTCCTCGATAAATTCGTAGTAGTCTTCATGGACGATATCTTCGTCTACTCAAAGGATCAAGTGTAACATACAGAACATCTGTGGACCGTGCTCCAGTCCCTCAGAAATAATCAGTTGTTTACAAAAAGGAGCAAAGGTGAGTTCTGGCTGAACAATGTATCTTTTCTTGGGCACATCATCTCCGCTGGAGGCATTTCAGTTAAAGTGAAGAAAGTCGAAGTAGTTGTTGATTGGAAACGGCCCGTATCAGTTAGCAAAATTCAAAGATTCCTTGGTTTGGCTGGATACTATAGACGATTCGTGAAAGACTTCACGAAAATTGCATCACCGTTGATTTGCCTCACCCAAAAAGGAGTCAGGTTCGAGTGGTCAGACGACTGTGAAACTTCTTTCCATGAGCTAAAATAGCAGCTCGTTTCGACTCCAATACTCGCTCTTTCTGAAGGGACTGAGAGATTTGAAATCTTCAACGATGCATCTGGACAGGGCTTGGGTGTGTGATCATGCAGCAGGATAAGGTGATATCTTTTACTTCCAGACAGCTAAAGCCGCATGAGAAGAACTATCCCACTCATAACCTAGAATTAGCAGCAATTGTGTTCGCATTGAAACTGTGGCGCCACTATCTTTATGACATGGCATGCTAGATTATATGGACCAAAAAAGCCTGAAGTATCTCTTCACCTAGAAAGAATTGAATTTGTGGCAGAGGCGATGGCTGGAACTGATTAAAGACTATGACTTGTCGATCGACTATACGACGGACAAGGGAAATATTATAGCGGATGTACTAAGTCAAAAGTACATAACTTCACTATCCATCAATAGTCAACTGCTGCACGACTTGGAAGGAATGGGCATAAAACTCCAAGTTCGATTTATGGGTGCACAGCTGGCACAACTTCGGCTAGAACCGAGCCTATTGGAAAAGATCAAATCTGCTCAGAAAGATGACACATACCTGGAGAAGATGCGAAAGCTAATATCAACAGGCAAGGCATCTGACTTTACAGAGGACAAGTCGAGAACGTTGCGAGTGAAGTATAGGCTGTGTCCCGGATAATCCAGAACTCATAAAGGAGATAATATCGGAAGCGCATTAGACAAAATATTCCTTACATTCTGGCAGCACCAAGATGTATAATGACCTCTGCATTGTCTTTTGGTGGAACGACATGAAAAGAGATAGGCACTATTCTTGTCATAATGTATGGCTTGTCAGTAGGTTAAAGCTGAGCACCAACGATCGAGCGAAAAGATGTAGAACCTTACCATTCCAGAATGAAAATAGAATCATATCATTATGAACTTTATTGTTGGCCTGCCAAAGATGTCGTAGAGGAATGATGTCATCTGGGTCATCGTCGATCGATTAACCAAGTCAGTGCACTTCATTGCCATCAAAGTTACTTAGAGCGTCAACCACCTTGCTCAGATCTATCTTGATGAAATAGTTCGGCTGTACGGGATTCTAATATCCATTGTCTCAGATCAGGATGGGCGATTCGTTTCACATTTCTGATGTAGTCTTCAGTCAGCAATAGGGACCAAGTTGAAGTTTAGCTCATCATATAATCCTCAGACCGATAGCCAAATAGAGCGGGTGAATAAGATTCTCAAAGATATGTTACGCCTCTGTACAATCGACTTAAAGTAAAGCTGGGATGTTCATCTACCGTTGGCTGAATTTGTATATGACAACAGCTATCAGTCCAACATCCAAATGGCACGTATAAAGCCTTATACGGCTAGAAGTACATATCGCCTATTTGCTGGGATGAAGTCGAGAAACGGCAGATACTCGGCCCGGAACTGGTGGAGCAGACTTTACAAAAAGTTAAGTTGATATAGGAGAGATTAAACATAGCACAAAGTCGGCAAAAGCTATGCCGACACTTACCGACGACCGCTTGAATTCCTAAAAGGCGATCACGTGTTTCTGAAAGTAACGCCTATGCGAGGAGTCATGAGATTTGGAGCTAAAGAAAAGTTGAGTCCAAGATTTTTCGGTCCTTTCAAAATATTAAAACGAGTCGCCCCAGTAGCTTACCAGATTGTATTATCGCCAGCACTGTCGGATGTGCATGATGTCTTCCACGTCTCTCAGTTACGAAAGTACGTACATGATCTGAGCCATGTGGTAGATTTTTGTTAGCTGAATCTGCAGGCAGACTTATCGTATGTTGAAGAGCCTGTGCAAAGCTTGGAGTGCAGGGATAAACTGATTTGAAACCGTGCTATTCCTCTCGTTCGCGTGCTCTAGAAGAACCATGCGGTCGATTTTTCAACCTGGGAGCTTGAGTCTGAGATGAGAGAAAAGTTCTCTTCTCTATTTTCCTAGCGGTAGGTTCTCTTCTTAAGTTTCAAGGGCAAAACTTTTTCTTAGTTGGTTATGGTGTAGTGTTCCATCCCTACATTGTGCCTCATTTTCGTCTATGGGGTACGCGAGAAAGGAATATTGTCGCTATCGATTTGGTTGGAACCGATAGATCGGGATCGATTGAATTGGTCAAACGGGAACGATTGAATTAAGATCCTTTTCTCATTATGGAAATGCTTCTTCGGAATCGAGTCCCATATTTAGTGGGTTGCACCTCAAGGATAGACTCTGCGGCTGTGTCGAAAGAGACCCCTCATTGCTCTGTTTTTTATGCCGTATTTGCTCTTTGGCTTTGGTTTTCGTGAATATATTTTCGTGAATGTTTTCGATGGTTTTTATGGCTTGTATTTTTGAACTTCGCATTCGTATCGAATTTTTGAATGACACAGTGTTCTAATCAGTTGCTTATACGATTTTAAGTGATCGTATAGGCGCCGTCTAGCACAGCCAACCAGTCTCTCGCCTCAAGCAAATCAAGGTGAGTGGCTGACCATTCTCTTCTTGACCTCCTTTTTAATTCAATCGATACATTATTGTGAATGAAATGATAGATGCAAGGGCAAAGACACGTTTACTCATTCTATAAAATTGCCATATGCTCGCTATGTGATTTATGATATAGAACTGCGTTGAACAAAAAATAGACTCATTGCTCAAATGATGCCACGACAAGGCGGGACACGATAAAAATGGTTAAGTCTCAAAATGTAGACCATGCTTGAGTAACTAAATTAGTCTAGCACGGTCTTGGACAACTTGTCGACAAGGTAAAAGTTTTCTCGAACAGCACCGTGGGGCCACGGGACCGCTTCGGCTTAGGAGGAAACACGGTATAGCTGTGCTGGACAATGGCACAGGTTAGGCGAGGACTTTCAGTAGGGCTCGCTACTTGCGTTGAAAGGGCCCCAACTAACAAAGCTATAAGTCCAGGATGGCTTGTGGTCGAATGTATACCACCACTGAGAAACACCAGAATAAGAGAGATTTACTAGTCCTAGAGCACCCCCTATGTTTTTTCGTGAAGCGCAGAATTTGCCTTAATTGGTCAGTGACCAATCACACAAAAAATTTCATACGCTATGCTAGCAATAACAATTGACAGGAAAGAACATGGTAAGTCTCATACTGCATGACACGCTCTACCATGGGTAAGTTCTAGCATAAATTATATTATGCATGTCATATGCTTGTCTGAAATTCATGTAAAACCCCTCAAAATTAAAAAAATATTTGATTTAGTTAAATATATTATTTTGGATTTTTATTTATTTTTAAAAAAAATTGTCTTATTTATATTATATAAAAAGGGCTATAGTCATGATTGAGTTTGAATGTGCAAGTCAACTAAAAAGTATGGCATGCCTGGTGTAGTCGGGTGCTTTGACTAGCATACTAGCCATGTTAGGAAGGTCATGGTTATATTTTAGTCTCTTGCATGTTAACAATTCAAATTGTGGCACAAGTCATATTTTTATTTAATTAATTAGTTTATATAAGCCTTATGACTTTTTAGGAGACCCGGTTGCACCAAACATTCCCGAACTTCTTCCAAGCCAAACCCAAACCTATGTAGGCATGTTGGGCATTGAAGTATATATATATATATATATATATATATATATATATATATATATATATATATATATATATATATATATATATATATATTATTTATTTAGATTTTGGATTGTATTTATATATAGATCTAATTAGTTCTATATTAGGAAAGACCTATTTAAATCCTCAATCAAATCAATTAGCCAACTCATCAAACAACCAAACCAATCAAGTGGACCCCCACCATTAAGTGGTCGGCCAAGCACTCCTCCCCCCTTGGCCGAACATCCCAAAAGAAAAAAAGATTCCCAATCCTATACATACATGAAACCCATAAAGCCCATATATATATATATATATATATATATATATATATATATATATATATATATATATATATATATATATATATATATATATATCAACTTGTACCCCTAATCCTAACTTAATTTATCCTTCTTTCCCACCTCCATAGCCAGCCATACTCTCTTCCTCCCTCAAATTTTGACAGCACCAAGTCCCATAGCCCTCATAACATCATTTTCTCCATTACACATCTCTCCATCCACCATAAAAAATTATCTCCTTCACTATACATCCATCCAACCACCGAAACAAACCCTAGAAACTCCATCTTCCCCAGCCAACTATCTATAGCCATTGCCAACCCTTTCATACTCACCAAGAGAGGATTAGCAAGCGAGGATATCAAGAAAGTTGGGAGCTTTGGCAAGGAGAAGCCTCCACAACCCAACTAGCAAGGACTTTTGGTAAGAAATCCTATTTTTTCCATCTCAAACCCATGCTTTAATTATGTAGAAATTCTGTTATTAAATCTATAAAAATATTATTTTGGTACCTTTTGTTATGTATTTTCACCTATAAAAGTTTCATGAATTATGGTTGTAATATTCATGTTTCGGTAGGGTCGATTCCAACCCCGTTGTGAAGGAACTATAAGTTATTGATGGTTATTTTTGAAACCGAAATTTATGTGTGTTAATATATAGAAAATATGATTTTAAGTATTTTTTTCATGATTTTATCAACTCTAATCTGGTCGGAAAAAATATAGGTCAAAACTAGCTATTTTTGGGTAACCTGTTGACCTAGAATATCCCAAACTTGTAGTATAACTCGACCCTTGTACCTCTGATATTATTCTGTGAAATAAGATATTTTATTTTTGTTTAAAATATATTTTTAGTTATTTTAGCAATTTTGAGTCATTAACTATGTTCCGGGCGAGTTTCGGGTAGACTAGCTGACTTAGTAATCAACTAGTCATAAATGTCTTAGAAATATTAATTCTAAAATTTCAGAGATAAATATGTAAAAATTAGTTTAAATATTAGTTTTATGATTTTTATATGATTTTTAAGTATGTTATTGAAGTAGGGGCATAACCGACTAATTAAGAGTTGGAAACCCTAAAACTGTGTTTCGATGTCTCGTGGAACCTGTGTGTGATTGTATGGATCTAAATGGTTCCATAAGAGATTGAATATAGATTTAACACATTACTTTTGAAATAACGTGTAGGCAACTCTAGAGGGGGGTGAATAGAGTTTGTGTCAATAATCACCAAATAAAAATTAACTCTATATCACCTCCACAAAACAACTATCAAGATAGTTAAATAAATCAGAGAGAAATACGGAAGTAAATAAAGATCAGAAGAGCATACGCAGACACAGCAGTTTTAACCTGGTTTCTCTCGTGGAGGACTAGTCCAGGCCTGAGAACTCTAGCTCAGGATTGAAATCCACTATTTGTGAAATAGTGTACAACCACGTGCCTTTGCTCAGAAGAGCACGCCAACTTCTTACAGATTCGCAGGTGGTGAAACTTGGAATTGTCCAAGTGACTTTTTTTTTACTCTTGCACACAACTTCTAGCTGATATCGCACTGAGCACCTTTCACACAACTTCAATCTCTATTTATACTACTCTGGGGAGGCAGAGTTCGGCCTGAATTCTGTCCCAAGAATTCAAATTTTTGAACGTTGGACAGCTTGTACCAAGCAGGCCCTAAAAATCAGAGTGCTGAAAATCAGGAGACAGGGACAGAGTTCGGCCCGAACTCTGCCTCCTAGGTGGCAGAATAGCCTTTGGGCCTTTGGGCTTGGTGGAGCTTGGGCCTGGTTCAGGAATTGGTTTGTTTGCATGGTAGAGCTTGGAGAGATATGTCTAGGGGTTGAGATGACACAGTACGACTCAACGTACGCATTCTCCTAGACTCAATAAATTGAAGATTACAGACTTAGAATAAATAGGAAAACCAAGAGCCCTTTGATGATGTCTTTCTTCTAATATTTGAGCAGACCTGAAGATGTCTTTTTCCTTGATAGGAGTCATCCAAAGATAAGCATATCTGGAAATCTGAATACCTTTCGGGGCTTCGCCCACGAACCCCTAACGGGGGGCGCTGCCCCCTCGACCCCTGTCCGCTGGAACCCCCGATACGAGGTCCCGGATAGGTCGCTAGGCGGTTCAGAAAAATCTTTTTATATGACGCTGCCTTTGGTCCATCATTAGTTCTTCATTGCCTATGTCCTAGTTTGATCATGTTAGATCATGCTTACTGCATGTCTACAAATACATGTTAGGCGAGCAAAAATATGTTACTGTACGATACAAGCATGGCAATATGATATATGACAATTAGGGCCATACTGAGTTTAAGTAGCAACATGATAGTGAGTATATGATTATTAGTGACATCATTATGTTAAATTTAATTGATTAGTCATATTCAAAAACACGATATAATCATTGGGCTAACAATCTCCCCTTTTTTTATTATCGAAAATCAATTAAGTTTAAGACATATACGATAGATGCATGTATCAATAATAAACACGTATTGTGTGCTAACATAAACTTATTTCTCCCCCTTTGACATGATCAAAAAATAAGCTCTCCCGTAATAAGAGATAAAACGAACTCAAGCAAAAGTAAAGGAGGATGGCATAGACAATCATGATCAAGATATACTAAATGAGGAACAATGGGAGAAGTATGTAAAGACAAGTATAGAAACGACATAACAAATGTAGAGTGCCAAATAGAAAATAGCTTGTCAAAACACAAATAGTTGGTAAAATTAAAAGAATTTAAAAATTATCAATAGATAGTTTACCAACATGAAATCCAAGAAAGACATCCAAGAACATAGCATGATATGAAATATTACTCTAGTTTTGGAAGAAAAAAAAAATTCAGTCAAAAACCATAGGGATTAGATAATTGTAAATAATAGATATCAAAGAAGAAAGATACCAATATATCAAAGAAAAAAGATACCAATTGAGATATTAAAATATATATCAATTAAATAAATAATCTTGAAACATTGATCAATGAAACTATGATAGTCACAATTGTACACAGATAAATAGTGAAACAAAATAAAGGAAAGATCAATGTAAAATAGAGCAATTGATATAAAATGATCTCATTATTTGTAAATCTATTTGCTTATCCAAAATTCATGCATTTAAACTCAATTAACTTATCATGCTATATGAATACCCTTTAGATAAACATGAAGGTAAAGGAGAAAAATGTATGAGAAAAAGAAATCCAGTCGACTTGAATGCTCACCCTCAATAAAATCATGAATTTTAGGTAAGTCCTTAACAAGGAAAGCCAAATCAATTAAGCATACAAGGAAAGCTAAATCAAAGAAAGCACAATATTCATCAAGATAAGATACGAAAATTAATGTTAACAAGATGACTCATATAAAAGAGAGAGATAATAGGATAAAAATAATTGCATATACTCTAAAAAACCTTTCACATAATAAAAATATCATAACCTCAATCACTAATATATAAATAATAATAATAATAATATGGGTCAATGATGAACTAGGTATATGACATATTAAAGGATACAAATGATTTGAACCAATTTATTTGCTCATTCTTAAAATATGCGTATCTAGTTCCAAAGCACTTATAGCATACTACAAGGTCAAGGGTAAATCAACTATAGGTTTCTCCCCCTTGCTCAATGCATATAAGGCTATAAAAACGTCATAGAACGAATGATATCATCTTTAGAAGAGATATCCAATTAATAGTCACTAAAGATGAATGATCAAAATAATATTTTAATTAAGCACATTTAATCAAAAGATGACATACATTAGCCTATAAGAATCTCATATTTAAATATGATAGATCAATGCATGTTACCTTTTGAGAAGAAGATCATCATGAAAAGAAATAAGGTCCAATAGAAAAATGTCATCATGAAAAGGAATAAAGTCAATTAAATCAATCATGATGAAAGTTAAAATATAGCTCAAGAAAAACAAAAAACAAAACTCAAATATCATGTCCATGATTATCTAATTAAGAAATGATCAACCAATTTATTACTTTGCATAGACTATGTGTGTTTTACCACATATGTACCCATCAACGGGTAATAATCCAACCTTGCTAACACTAAATGAGAAACCAATGAAGTTCAAATAGCAAAGAGCATATGATAATTCATGAGTAGTCAAAGTAGAGTAATAAATTAACTTGATAACCACATAATTAGATAATATAGGACTACTCAATCATTAGGATCATTCATAAAGTAAACCAATAAATAATTATGATCCGTCACAAATCTCATCTAAAAACCATATAAACAAACCAATAGAAAATATAGAAAAGAGTCAATCTTATTTAAATGTGCAAATTTATTCCAAAGAAATGATAATATGATAAAATTATGACTCAAAAGATGAGAGAAATTTAAGAGATTCTTACCAATGACTAGTATGGAAGGAAGTTAAAGCGATGAATTACAAACCTCAATGGAAACAGGATTAAATAAAAAAATTTGTCAAACTAATTTTAGAGACCAAACATATGTATCTAAAATAGAATACATATCTCATCAAAAAAATTTATAAATCTTGTTTTTGTAAACTAGCATATCACATATAGATTAAAATTCAAGAAGATAGCTAGATGAGTGAAAGTGAACAAAAATTATGTAGCTTAACAATACATCGCAAATAAGCAAGCTACATAACTAATTAAGATTAATGAGGTAAGCCATTAACAAGATAAATGTGCTCATTAAATCTTAAGTCACTAACACTAAAGATACATGCTTAAGCATAGAGTTCACAATAAGGGTAATACATTTTCAATGATCAAAATGATTTATATACTCTTTGTTAAGCAAGGATAAGAGTATAAGATAGCAACTAAATGAATTAGACTCTCATCAAGTAAAGGACAACACAATAGAACAAATATCTTTGCCAAGTATTGAGATTAACCCAAGATAAAGAAATAATAGATTAATCTAGAGAATGCAAAATTATAGCCATTATGAAAGTGTATTCTCTAGAAATAAAAAATCTAAACGCAAAAGTTTAACCCATAGTAGCTACAGACATGAGAAGTATGATATATCAATTACATGTATTCTCATGTGCTACAAAAACATCATTGTGCAATAATAATAAAATATTTATAGCTCAAAATATAGGGCTAGATATGATGATGTATTCTGGAACTTAGGGGTGGATCCAGAACTAGATAATGGTTGCAAGTAGACCTTAATAAATCTTAAGTCTATAAAGTATTGATCACTTTGGATTAGCTGTAGGGACCGGTTCCCAGCTAGCAGTAGTCCGAAGACTAGTACACCGTGTCGCTTCAGGCTATTTACACCTGTATAACAGAAGGACCCTTTCGGCTTGTTCCTAAAATGTTCTTTACTTTTAAGAATAGATTTAAAGGAATATATGCAGTATCATGAAACAACATCAAAATCCAAAATCCCTAAGTATAAGAAGGTAAATACCCAAATAATAATGAAAGAATGATCATCAAAATTTGTTAAGAATATTTTCAAAACAAACATTTTCATAAGGCACTTATGGAGATAAATATGTAGAAGATACATACTCAAAATGTGCACTAATTAGTACGATGATTTTAACAAGTAAGGTAAAGCACAAAACCAAGAAATTCTTTAAAGAACTTCCATAAAAGTCATGAACAAGATACTAAAAAATATTTTCTCTCAACATTCCAACTTAAAGGTATTTGAATAAATAAATATCAACAATTGGAATCATAAAGATAAAACTATATATATATATATATATATATATATATATATATATATATATATATATCAAATAGGCATACATGCAAATATACAAGAATCAAGTAAAAGACATGTATCCATAAAGTCACCCAAGTGGTAAGAAGATATTATCGAAAGAAAGCTTTAAGGAGAAAGCTAATTGATTCAAGAAAAGATAGCACAAATTTGGTCAAAAGAATCAATAGCTAAAGTATGAGGTAAGCACAAGTATGAATAGATACTCTTCAAAATAATATGAAACTTTAGCTAAACTTATATGCCCACAGAAAGATATTTATACAAAAATAGATATCAATATAAGAAATACATGAACTACATAGAAATGGAAATTTAATGAATATAGTCATGTATCCTTAATGAATGTTTGAAAAACTATCACAAATTCAAAACATGTATAAATAGGATTTATTAGGCAAATATATAATTGATTCATAAGAGGTTTAATCAAAATAAACATGAAAATCAATATTGAATATATTATGTAAGCACAAGGTGGAAATATAAAAAGCATGTACTAAACACATATATTCACAAATACCGATTAAGATAATTATGACATATTAAATACAAATCGGCAAGAATTAACTATCTCAAAACTTTTAAAGTCGGAGAGTTAAAATCATATTAACTCAAATCAAAACCAAGATACTATGGACTAGAGTGATATGCATGCTTTATAAATAAGGATTAAGAATGACGAGCATGTATATATAAATGTGTCACACTACTAGAAAATGAGAGATAAACTACATAGTGTGAACTAATCATTTAAGCTAAGTAACTAGTCATGCTAGATAAGAGAAATAATAAGAAAATTAACTAAGCATGCTAGTATTATAACTCACATTGATTTATATAATAAGCAACTAAAGGATATCCATGTGAGCTAGTAGCAAGACATCAAGAGAAACATGCTAGATTCAACAAATATAAACCATTTAAAGAGAATCGTTTAGCATGTTACCAAAGTGGCTCTAGTGGCCACACTTGTGTTGGTGCAATTGCTTGGAAGATGACCTTTGAGCTTTGCAACCACCAACACGCTTCTTCGGTGCTATGTCCTGATACAAGAAGCTTCACTTACAACATTAGACAAAGACTGTGGTATCCAAATAAACTTGGATCTACATTTGTTAGATTTAGGGACCCATATACTATATACTCTAGCATTGGTAGAAGAACTGCTACGAATAGGACAAGTTACACTCATGTGTCCAATACGAGAGCAATAGAAGCACCTAATACTAGTGTGTGCACATGTATCGAAATGAGCATGATTATGAACATGTGACATGCTAGAATGATAAATATCTCTAGAGTGAGTATGCATGGATTTGGTCTTAAGAATATCATGTTCTAATATGCAAACAAGTAAGAGAATCAAATTTAGCATTTAAAGCATAATTTTCTTTTTCAAGTAAAGCAATTCTAGAAATAAAATCATCATTTTGTTTCTCTAAAGAGTCAATAGAAGAATCATGCAAATGATTTAGCTCATGTGCTTGCTTCTTAAGATCTTCTATTGATGAGGAAAGAGATTTGATTTTCAAAATTAAAGAATCATTCAAACTCTTTAAAGGAACACAAGATGAGTTTTGAGAGTCAAGTCTAGATAATAAATTATTGTTTTCATTTCTCAAAACCTCATTATATTCTTCTAAATGAATAACCTTTTCTGAAAGTTCTTCATTTGTAGAATGAAAAGCCTTAACAATCTTTAAGGATTGGTTAGCCATGGCTTTCCATTTAGAGCATTTCTTGCATTTAAAAGAAACATGATTGTCTATACTACTAGAAGTAAAATTCTTTTTATCGGAGGAGGAGGAATACGATGCCATAGAAAAATTAACAAGGATCTACTCTAAGGATGTTAAGCCTAAAAATAGAGACCTTACTCTGATACCAATTGAAATAACGTGTAGGCAACTCTAGAGGGGGTGAATAGAGTTTGTGTCGATAATCACCAAATAAAAATTAACCCTATATCACCTCCACAAAACAACTATCAAGATATTTAAATAAATCAGAGAGAAATACGGAAGTAAATAAAGATCAAAAGAGCATACGCAGGCACAGCAGTTTTAACTTAGTTTCCCTCATGGAGGACTAGTCCAGGCCAGAGAACTCTAGCTCAGGATTGAAATTCACTATTTATGAAATAGTATACAACCACGTGCCTTTACTCAGAAGAGCACGCCAACTTCTTACAGATTCGTAGGTGGCGAAACTTGGAATTGTCCAAGTGATTTTTCTTTCACTCTTGCACACAACTTCTAGCTGATATCGTACTGAGCACCTTGGGCTAATAAGAGTTGTGGCTTAGGAGATATGGAAGAATGAGGCTTGGAGTAGTAGAGCTTAGAAAGCTTGAATATTTGAAGATGAGAGATGATCTGAAATGAGAAAATTCAAGCTCTATTTATACTACTCTGGGGAGGCAGAGTTCGGCCCGAATTCTGTCCCAGGAATTCAAATTTTTGAACGTTGGACAGCTTGTACCAAGCAGGCCCTAAAAATCAGGGTACTGAAAATCATGAGACAGAGCTCGGCCCGAACTCTGTGTGGGGGCAGAGTTCGGCCCGAACTCTGCCTCCTAGGTGGCAGAATGGCCTTTGGGTCTTTGGGCTTGGTGGAGCTTAAGCTTGGTTCAGGAATTGGTCTGTTTGTATAGTAGAGCTTGGAGAGATATGTCTAGGGTTGAGATGACACAGTGCGACTCAATGTACACATTCTGCTAGACTCAATAAATTAAAGATTACAGACTTAGAACAAATAGGAAAACCAAGAGCCCTTTGATGACGCCTTTCTTCTGATATTTGAGCAGACCTGAAGACGTATTTTTTCTTGATATCAGTCATCCAAAGATAAACAGATCTGGAAATCTGAATACCTTTCGGGGGCTTCGCCCCTGAACCCGTGAAGGAGGGAGCTGCCCCATCGACCCCTGTCCATTGGAACCCCCGATACGAGGCCCCGGATAGGTCGCTAGGCGGTTCAGAGAAATCTTTTTGTGTGACACTGTCTTTGGTCCATCGTTAGTTTTTCATTTCCTATGTCCTGGTTTGATCATGTTAGATCATTCTTACTACATGTCTACAAATACATATTAGGCGAGCAAAAATATGTTGCAGTACGAAACAAGCATGGCAATATGATATAGGATAATTAGGACAATGCTAAGTTTAAGTAGCAACATGATAGTGAGTATATAAATATTAGTGACATCATTATGTTAAACTTAATTGATTAGCCATATTCAAAAACACGATGTAATCATTAGGCTAACAACTTTGACTAATTAAGTCGTATCGTAAGTTTCGTGAGTAGTGACTTAATCTAGTTAATTAATTATCTAGGAGCATCGGGTTTCGGAGGCGTGGACGCAGGAGCGGCGTTTCATATTCATAGTGCAGAATCAGGCAAGTGCACCTTGCTATCGTACAGTTCTTATTTCATTCTGTTATTTATTTTTTTCTATTTTATCTCTTGTACTTGACCTTAGGAATTATATCGATACGGACTTCCGAATTGTATCTGGGTGCCATTCAATGCCTGAGATTATGGATTTATTTTCATAAAAGACCTGTAGGATACGACACATGTTTGACACATATATTAACCCGATACTTGAGCCAGATTACCTGAGATACCTGATTCCTGATACCTATAGGTTAAGGGTATTTGTGTCATTTTATCTTTCTTTTAGATGTGTCGTAGGATTGCCATCTAGATAGAGGTCAGAACGGTAAGTTGTGGTTGCAACTTATTATTTTTTGAGAGTTGAGGACGACTACTACTTATGCGGGCCATGCTGTGCATATACACTCTTATATATGTATATACATTTATTCGGAGAGATTACCTGTTTCCTGTGATCCATATTTCTCTCTTATTTATCGTTGAGATTCCATTACGGAGCTACGGCTATATGTACGCCTGCCCCGAATGTCTTTTACTTTGGAGATGTCTGCGCTTGCGAACGTTGTCCTCAAAGCATCACGTCAGTTTGGTTTAGATACCCCGAGACTTTGTTTACTTAGTGCACTTTAGCTTATATATTATGTGCCTTGTTATGTCCCCTGAGGACCTGGTTATTCTCCAGATTTAGCTGACGAAGTCTTTCCTGAAAAGTACGGGCCGGGAGTCTATTTTTCTGTTGTACCAGACGTAGATGACGAGGTCGATCCGGAGTTGTTCTTCGTGGACATCTATCTTTATTTTTCTTTATTTCATGTCAGAGCTGAAGACTTGTAGAGAAGATTTTTATACTTTTATCTGAGACATTGTAGTGATCATTTATTTGACTGAGACTTGTACCCATGGAGTTTCTATGTGATTTTATACTTCTTTTTGACATTTTTATATTCTTTTATTTTAGCACGATATGCTTTCTTATTCTGTGATTCTTGTTCTGTGGATGAGTATAGATTGTTGGCCCATTGGTTATGGTCAAACCTGATTTTAATAATTGATCAAACTCTGTCTCGATATAATTGCAAGTCAACTCAGATATTTACCTACGACGTTTTGGACACTGCTCAACAATGTATATTTACTATGTTCAAGATCGAAGCTGTTTCGAAGCTGTTTGCCATTCAGAATGTACTTCCTGTTAAGCAATATAATTTTTTATTTTATTGAGTCTAGGAATACATTGTACACCGAGTCGTACTGGCAAATAGGCTATTCGAAAATGTTTTTCAAAACCATTCTATTCTTTTACAAATGACCTACGTTTTTGAAAAACATTCTTTTTACAAAAAGCTTCTGAAGGATTTTTCAAAAAGCTAAAATTTATTTTCTCAAATGAACTGGCAGAACCCCAATAGAACTCGGCCAGAGTTAGGCCAGAGTTCGGCCATTTGGAACGTTAGTGAACATTGGGTTTTTGAACTTGGTCATCCTTCAGTTGCGGTTTGTTACAAAGAGTTCTGTCCGAATTCTGCCCGAATTCTGTCAGAGTTCTGTCTTTGGAAAAACTATAAATAGAGAAGTATTTCGATCATTTCAAATCACCAATTCACTTTCAATCTCTTCTCTTCCTGAGCTTATATTCTTTCAAAGAGTTCTAAAAAGCTTTCATTTTCAAATCCCAAGCCAGTTACAATCCTCTAGTCGATTTGCCAGTGCGGTACGGTCTAGAAGTTTCAGAGCGATTGTAATCAGAGGCTTGATAGAAGATTCAACTCTTCACAATTGAAGTTGGTCGAGTTCTTCGTATCAAAGCTCGCGTCTGTAGAAGTTGCAAGGACTTTGTATGAAAACTTACGGAATTTTCCAATAGTGGATTCAACTGGAAGCTAGAGTTCTTCCGACTGGACTAGTCCTCACAAGAGGGAAACCAGTATAAATCTCGGTATTTGTGTTTGCCTTCTGATCACTTTTAATTTCTGTCATTTACTTTTGTGATTATTATTATATCTGTGATCTAACTGCTAACAAGTTTTTAATTAGCAATATTTCTGCTGCCTACTCTATTCACCCCCCCTCTAGAGTATTCTGCTTTACGATTTCGTTCCTACAATTGGTATCAGAGCTACGAGTTATACAGGTAAAGCAAGGTAAAATTACAGTTATATTCAATTTTTATATAGATCACAGCATTACACATGGCAACTGTAAAATTCACAAGTGAAGGCCAAGTCACAAACAAACCTCCGCTGTTTGACGGCACAAACTACACTTATTGGAAAACACGTATGAGTTTCTTTCTGAAATCTCTTGATTTTGACTTATGGTCTGTAGTTATTGATGGCTATAAAAAGCCACATCGTATTAATGTTGATGGTGTTTTAGTTGAAAAACTCCATGACAAATATACAGAAGAAGAAAAAAAAAAGGCCAGTCTTGACGCACGTGCTATTAACGCTTTATTTTGTGCTTTAGACAGAACTGAATTCAATAGGGTGTCTACTTGCACAACATCAAACGAAGTGTGGAAACTTCTTGAAGTAACCCACGAAGGAACAACACAAGTCAAGGAGTCAAAGATCAGCAGACTTACTCAGGAGTATGAGGCGTTCAAAATGAAGCCAAGTGAATCAGTCACTCAGATGTTTATAAGATTCTTGGATATTGTAAATCCTTTGTCCTCACTAGACAAGGATTACAGTAACCATGAGAAGATTTGTAAACTTCTACGAGCCCTTACAAAGAACTGGATTCCAAAGGCTACAGCAATCATTGAAGGGAACGACCTATCAACAATGTCTCTAGAAACACTCATGGGTAAGCTACTCACTCACGAGTTAGAACTTCAAGACTTTGAAGATGCTACACCAAAGGAGAAGTCAGAGAAGACGATCGCTCTCAAGGCTCAACATAGAAGAACCATCGAAGATGATTCCGATGACAGCGACTCCGACTCTGAAGATCAAGCTCTTCTGGTAAGAAAATTCAAGAAGTTCATGAGATTTAACAGGAGAACAAAAGACAACAACAACAACGAGGAAGATCCTATTTGCTACGGATACAAGAAGAAAGGACACATGAAGAAAGACTGTCCAACAGCATCATCATCAAAGAAAAACAGCAAATATGACAAAGGGTACCTGAAGAAATCGACATCAAGAAAGTACGCCAACACAAGCATATGGCATGAAAGTGAAGCCAGCGACTCAGAAGATGAACAATCAGATGACGCTGCAAATGTGTGCTTGATGGCTTGCGATCAGGTAATCACTAATCCTCTATTTGACCCTTATGATGATTTCATCTTTGAGCAACTATGAGAGGCTTTCAGTGAACTGTTAGATGATTACAGGAAACTGCGTAGCAAATATGAAACCTCTAAGAAGGTACTCAAAGAGTACAAAGGTGAAATAGGAAGACTTACCGACCTACTAGATCATATTAGAGATAGTGACTCTTCAAATGAGTCTGGTGAGCTTTCTTCTATCAAATTGTTGTTACACGAGACTGTTAAGCTATCCGAAGAAAAAGACCAAACTATTGTCCTGTTAAAGGAAGACCTATCTAAGGAGAGAAAGAGTCTCCAGTGTGCACAGGTCAGATTAGAATCACTCACATCTGACTATACTAGATTATATGACACTTCCAAAAAGTTGGAAATTAGTTTAGGAAAATGGCCTGAAGTTGCTGCTTCCTATTCTAACACGTGTCAATTACCGAATCATCGGAACACGCCCAACACTGTCAGACCAAACCATACCAAGACTATGCCCAAGAAGACTAATAGGCATGCATTCTTTTATACTAGAAAACCAAAACCTACCAATCATGCACCTCACACTACTTTCAACACTCAACATGCTAAGTGTTATTATTGTGGCCTCATTGGTCATATATCTTCTGTATGTAGAATCAGAAAGCTAGTAGATTTAAATGTTTATGCATGGATACCGAAAACTAACCAGTCAGGACCCTACAAGAAATGGGTACCAAAAGTTTCATCTGTAAATTGTTTTGTAGGTGGGACTCCCTTCACATGCTAGGAGCAAATGGATCCTCGACAGCGATTGGTCATGGCACATGACCGGTGACGCTTCATTATTTGTAACACTGTCGAAGAGGAATAAAGAAGGATACGTCTCCTTCGGTAATAATTTGAGAAGGTACATAATCGATATCGGTAACATTGGTAAGGCGCCCTATCCAGTGATTAAAGATGTTTGCCTTTTTACTGAGTTAAAACATAATCTGCTCAGCATAAGCCATTTAGCTGATCATGGTTATGGCATTAACTTCGTAAAAGATAAATGTACTATTATTGATAGTTCAACTGGCAGTACTATATTTGAAGGTATTAGGGAAGACAATATATATGTATTCTATTTGTTAGAAGATGATAACAATACAGGTAGATGTTTGATGGCCAAAAGTATTGAGAGTCAACTATGGCATATGAGACTCGGTCATGTAAACATGGATACAATTTCAAGATTATCTACGAAGAAGTTGGTACGCGGCTTATCGGATATTTCTTTCAAGAAGGATATGGTATGTAGTGAATGTGAAAAGAACAAAGCTACTAAATCCGTATTCAAATCCAAGAACGCTGTAAGTACCACTAGACCTTTACAATTGTTGCATATGGACTTATTTGGACCCAGCAGAATTGCTAGTCTAGGTGGTAAGTTATATATATTTGTCATTATAGATGATTTTTCTAGATATACATGGGTTTATTTTCTTGCACGCAAGAACAATGCATTATCAGAATTCGTCACCTTTTGCAAGAAAGTACAGAATGAAAAAGGGTTCATAATTACTCGCATTCGTAGTGATCATGGCGGCGAATTTGAGAATACAGAATTCAAGCAATTTTCTGACACACACGGTTACCTGCATGAATTCTCTTGTCCTAGGACTCCACAACAAAATGGAGTTGTAGAATGTAAGAACAGAACTCTATCTGAAATGGCTAGAGTTATGTTAAACCAGTTTAGTCTACCTAGATATTTGTGGACTGAAGCTATAAATACAGTATGCTATATTCTCAATAGGGTTCTGATTCGACCTATATCGAAGAAGACTCCCTATGAATTATGGTTTGATAGAACACCAAATGTTTCTTATTTCAAAATCTTTGGTTGTAAATGCTTTATTCTTAATACTAAAGATAATTTGAGTAAATTTGATGAAAAGGCCGATGAAGGTATATTTTTAGGTTATGCAGCAAAGAGCAAATGATATAGAGTCTTCAACAAAAGAACCATGATCATTGAAGAATCTATCAACGTCAAGTTTGATGAGCTAAATCAACACTTAGACGATGATGACAATGAAGACATAATTGCACCAAGTACAGCTACTACAAAACCTTCACACAAAGATGCAGAACCATCACATCAGGCATCAGATGAACCTCCAAGCAAAGAAGCCGGAACTAGCAATCTTGAGACTACACCAAAAGAGATGAGATTCTTGGCTAGTCATCCAAAGGACTTGGTAATTGGTGAGATTACCAAGGATGTAGGTACTCGTTCCTCTAATAAAGATATAGCTTCTTGTGTTTTTTTTGTCTCACAGTTTGACCCAAAAATATTGATGAAGCATGTAGTGATAATTTTTGGTTAGATGCTATGCAAGAGGAATTAAACCAATTCGAACGAAATCAAGTTTGGGAACTTGTTCCCAAGTCTATTGATCATCCGGTCATTGGCACCCGATGGGTATTCCGAAATAAACTGAACGAGAATGGTTTAATGACTCGCAATAAGGCTCAACTCGTAGCTCAAGGATACAATCAGGAAGAAGGCATCGACTACGATGAAACTTATGCCCCAGTTGTGAGATTAGAATCCATTCGCATGTTATGCACATTTGCATGTATTCATATTTTTAAGTTATTTCAAATAGATGTCAAAAGCGCATTTTTAAATGGTTAGCTCAACTACCCAGTTTTACTGATTTCAAATTTCCTGAATATGTTTTCAAGTTGAAAAAAGCTATATATGGTTTGAAACAAGCCCCTCGTGCTTGGTACGATCGTCTAAGCACTTTTCTACTTGATAACGGTTTTTCAAAGGGAAAGATTGACACTACTTTGTTTATAAAATCTTTGAATAATAATATTCTTTTGATTCAAGTCTATGTAGATGATATTATCTTTGGATCTACTGATGAATCTCTTTGTCAAGAATTTTCTAAGTGTATGCAGAATGAGTTTGAGATGAACATGATAGGAGAGCTGAAATTCTTTCTCGGACTGCAAATCAAACAAACCAACAATGGGACGTTCATAAATCAAGCAAAGTACACAAAGGATCTATTAAAGAAGTTCGACATGGAAGCAGCAAAACCACTTAGTACTCCAATGGCGACTTCAACCAAGCTTGATATTGATGAACAAGGCAAATCCATCGACATACGTAAGTATCGAGGTATGATCGGTAGCTTACTGTATTTAACTGCTAGTCGACCAGACATAATATTTAGTGTTTGCTTATGTGCACGTTTTCAAGCTAATCCTAAGGAATCACATTTGTACGCAGTTAAGCGTATTTTCCGATACCTTAAAGGCACTTCTTCTGTCCCAAAACCACGTCGTTTGACTTAACCGGTTATTTCGATGCTGATTTTGCCGGATGCAAAGTAAATAGAAAAAGCACTAGCGGCATATGTCATTTCCTAGGAAAAGCTCTAGTCTCTTGGTTTAGTAAAAAGCAAAATTATGTTCCATTATCAACAACCAAGGCTGAGTATATCGCCGCAGGACGTTGTTGTGCACAAATTTTGTGGATGAAACAAACCTTAGAAGATTATGGATTGCATTTTTCACACATATCAATTTTCTGTGACAATACTAGTTCTATTAATTTGACTAAGAATTCAGTATGTCATTCTCGTACTAAACATATCGAGATTCGACATAACTTTCTTAGAGATCATCAACAAAATGGAGATATAGACCTTGTATACATAGACACACAGAATCAATTAGCTGACATACTCATAAAACCTCTAGCGGAAGATCGTTTCAATTATTTACGTCGAGAATTAGGCATTTTAGATGTCAATAATATTAATTAATTTTGTTTTATTAATTAATTTATTCGATACTCAAAAACTATTTTTGAGACAAGCCTAAAAAGAGTCTGTCTGTCACCACGACTACGGTCGAAGCGAAGCGGTACTTAAGAGTTCCCCGGTGAACCTCCGTTAGCTGGGACAGTACTCCTACAGCTAATCTGAGACAGATGTTGAGTAAAAAAATATTAATTTATAAAATAATATTAATTATATTATTTTAAGATTTAAAATTATAAACTTTGAATTAAACATTTGAAACAAATTAATGAAAAAGAATGTGGCCTCATTTGAATTATATATATATATATATATATATATATATATATATATATATATATATATATATATATATATATATATATATATATATATATATAGCCAGGCAACCCTTGGCGAATTCGACCCGAGTTCGGTCCGACTTCGGCCAGAGTTCGGCTGGGTATATATATGTACCAGCATAAACCTGAGGCTTCCTTCTTCTTTATTCTTCCCCACATCCTCATAACAGCAGCCTCCGCGTCTCCAAACCTAGCTTTTCTCCATCCTTGTTCTTCAAATCCGTGTGGAGTTTCTCGTCCAAACTTTGGATTCGTGCGGAGAACGTCATCCTCTACAACATATCCAATTCTTGGAAGGTATAATCCCTTCTCTTCACTACTTTTCAATACTTAGGGTTTCTAAAAAATTTTGGGAAAGAATGCCTAAGTTCAATCCCTTCAAGAGGAAGAAGACCAATGCCAGTGAAGAGGCATCGTCTTCAGATCCGCATACGGATTGCCTCTTTTCTCCGGTCCAATCGGACGATGGTGCGTCGGACGAGTTTTACTTTAAAACTTTCGATCAAGCTTTATTGTGGTACGTCGATTTTATTATGCGTACTATTTGTACCGGATCGTCGATTAAATGGACTGTCTTTCCGGATCGCCGCCCTTACTTTGAGGCATTAGGGTTACAACATTTTGTCACCTTACAATTCTCCATTGCCACTAATGCCATTAGATTATTCTATTATAATTTCGTGTTAGACACTTTTATCGCGAGGACACGTGTCGGAGGAATTGATATCGAATTCACTGATAAAACGTTAGCAGAAATCCTTGGTATCCCAAACGAAGGTGCCCCGCTCGATGACATCACTGATTTTGATTTCCCCGATGGCACGACACTCGTTAGTTTCAAGAATGAGCTTTGTGCGCCCACACGCGCTCGTCCTGAAAAGTTCAAGGCTAATAACTTGAGCTTGTTTAACTACGAATTACATCGCATCATCTATTCCACCTTACTTCCGAAATCCACTTCTAAATATGATGTCACTGCACTTGAGCTTTCTGCTCTTTATCATATTCTTAAGGGGATTCCTTTTTCTGTCCCTAAGACTATCATCCAGATGATGGATAGATGTCGCGGGAGAGACCGCAATCTATCTTATGCGATGCTTATTCCACGCATCTTTCAGAGATTTGATATTGACCTATCTACTTGTGCTATCGACCCCGAGCCCAAGTTTCTCAAACTCTCTCGTCGCAGCATTGCCACTGTTCCTCCACCTACTGTACCTACTCCTCCTGCACCTACTCCCACAGCTTCCACAGCACCTGTTCCTCCTCATTCTTACCCTATGACATTTGAGGGTATACATCAGTACTTATCAGATCTACAGTCTTTTTATGTTGAGACCTCTAGGGAACACGAGTTCCGTGATGTGACTCGGTTCCAGGCGATTGCCAACTCATTTGTCGATCTGAGGTTTACGTAGACGGGTCATTTTGCTAGCTCTCTACCTCGAGACCCTTCTGTTTCTGGCTACCGCATTGACGACGAGGCGGTCCACTCTCTGTTCCAGCCAGGGAACGCCTATGATTGGTATCGTACTGCTCGTGCCCCTCCTCGAGACTATGTCGGTAAGTTTTACGCTGGTGCCACTCCTCACACTTCTGGCGCTGGTACTTCTAGAGCTAGTCCTTCTGGACATGCTGGAGCTGTAGCTGACTTTGATGATGAGGATGATGATGATTTTTGAGATGTTAGATATTGAGACTATTACTTTTGTCTTATGTTTACTTGGAAATGCTCCGACATTCCAAGATTTTATCAGTACTCTTATTTTTATTTTCAGCACTTTTCTTTATTATGTGACTATTCATAGACATGGTTTTGATTATGCCTCAGTTTTGGCATCTTAGTCTTTTTTTTAGCACTTTATTTGTTTCAGTATTATTCTCGCACTTTATTAAATATTGCCTGTGACAAATACATGCCTGTGTTGTTCTATAGTCTATCTGTTTCTCTTACTATATTTATTGTTTATACCATGCCTCTCATGATTATCTATTTTTATTATGTTTCTTCACTGTTTGTTACTTATGCATTGATTGCGGGGGAGCTTTCTCTTTTGCAATTATTTTGCTAAGTGACAACGGGGGAGAAATAAGGATCTAACATTTTCGTGAATACAGGTTATGAACAATTTCTTTTGATTACTATTTTGAATTGATTCCAGCTTAGATGTTATATCGACAAGGTTTGTCAATTATCAAAATGGAGAAGATTGTTGGCCCATTGGTCATGGTCAAACCTGATTTTAATAATTGATCAAACTATGTCTCGATATAATTGTAAGTCAACTCAGATGTTTACCTACGACGTTTTGGACACTGCTCAACAATGGATATTTACTATGTTCAAGATCGAAGCTGTTTCGAAGCTGTTTGCCATTCAGAATGTACTTCCTGTTAAGCAATATAATTTTTTATTTTATTGAGTCTAGAAATACATTGTACACCGAGTCGTACTGGCAAATAGGATATCCGAAAATGTTTTTCAAAACCATCCTATTCTTGTACAAATGACCTACGTTTTTAAAAAACATTCTTTTTACAAAAAGCTTCTGAAGGATTTTTCAAAAAGCCAAAATTTATTTTCTCAAATGAACTGGCAGAACCCCAGCAGAACTCGGCCAGAGTTAGGCCAGAGTTCGGCCAGAGTTCGGCCATTTGGAACGTTAGTGAACGTTGGGTTTTTGAACTTGGTCATCCTTCAGTTGCGGTTTGTTACAAAGAGTTCTGTCCGAATTCTGTCCGAATTCTGTCAGAGTTCTGTCTTTGGAAAAACTATAAATAGAGAAGTATTTCGATCATTTCAAATCACCAATTCACTTTCAATCTCTTCTCTTCCTGAGCTTACATTCTTCCAAAGTTCTAAAAAGCTTTCATTTTCAAATCCCAAGCCAGTTACAATCCTCTAGTCGATTTGTCAGTGCGGTACGGTCTAGAAGTTTTAGAGCGATTGTAATCAGAGGCTTGATAGAAGATTCAACTCTTCACAATTGAAGTTGGTCGAGTTCTTCGTATCAAAGCTCGCGTCTATAGAAGTTGCAAGGACTTCGTATGAAAACTTACAGGATTTTTCAATAGTGGATTCAACTGGAAGCTAGAGTTCTTCCGACTGGACTAGTCCTCACAAGAGGAAAACCAGTATAAATCTCGGTGTTTGTGTTTGCCTTCTGATCACTTTTAATTTCTGTCATTTACTTTTGTGATTATTATTATATCTGTGATCTAATGGCTAACAAGTTTTTAATTAGCAATATTTTCGCTGCTTACTCTATTCTCCCCCCCCCCCCTCTAGAGTATTCTGCTTTACGATTTCGTTCCTACATAGATATGTGCCTGCCATGAGATTATTTTATAGCTTAAGATACCTTCCATTGGTTCATTAAATTGGATTTACCTACGGAATGTGTCTGCTGGCATGCCACGTGTTCTAGTCCTTATGGATTTTAGGACTGGGGCGTGACATATTTTTGTGGTTGTCCATGCAGGTTAACGAATAAATTGTTTGGTTACATGACTGTGCCAAGCAAGCCTGCATATAGGATTAGAATCTATGATCTCATCCACATACTTGATCTTCTTCCTTGATTCTATTTTTAAACTCCCATCTGACTGCTTTGAACTGCATCTTGCTTAATTTCTTTTTCTACCTTGAATCTTAATTTTCAATAGAGGTTAGGAAGATGACTTGTAGGCTCCATTGATTAAATTACACTACTAGTTGAACTCATGTAAGTTGGGTAGTATGCCTCACAACCTAGCATCCCATTGTCCTTATAATCCATTATTGAATGACACTAATAGGTTATCTAGAGGTCCATAACAGATGGAACTGGGAATTCCCAGGACCCTTTCTTTGGTGTACGTATTGATCGATAGAAAGTTAAAAAGATCTAATACGTGTTCTAACCCTTCATAGGCGAAAACTAAGGTTCACGAATTATACCTGCGGCGGAAAGGAGACAAGTAATTCCTGACAATCTCGAGCGAACGACCCCAAGATCTTCTGCACGTATTCCTTACTCGAGTTGGACTTCGTATGGGCGACGATCTCCCAACCTTTTCTTCTCCTTGGCAGCCCTCTCTTTCTCTCCTCACGTGAATCACGAATTTAGAAAAAGTATTTGATTTCTGATCAGTCATCTGGCGGCCAGAGAATAGAGGATATATAGGCTACGACAGGGACCATGAGGAGAAATTAGGGTTAGGCCTCCTAACGGATCTAGATATCCCGTGTTCAGCCCGAACACATAATCCAGGTCCATTAACAATAGCTCGGTCCACTAATGAGCTATTGTTTCACTACCTCCCTAATTCCAAATTATGTTTGTGGGCTCCTTTTATTATATGCTCGTTTGGCTCCCCATGTTAAGATATCGTATGTCTGTCGATCAAATTAAGTTACTGACAACTATATTGATTCGACATCTTTTATCCTTAAGTCGTACCGCTTAACTTTATTTGTCATGTCGGGTATAATCCACCTGCAGGGTTTACATGACAATCCTTATGAGCTCCTTAAGGGGACATCATCAACCCGATCTATTGGGACATGGATTCCATTTATAATTAACAGCCCATCATACATACAATGTTATTACCCAATTCATAGAGGTTGTTGATCCATAATGAATCTCACTCTTTTATGAGTCAAAGTAATGCACACTGCATATACATGTCTGTTATTATATCCGGATTAAGAGCACAAGCATCCATAATAACAGAGGTGTTTGTTCTCTTATGTAGTCAGTACAAAGAGAACAATCTCAAGTGGTCCTGTTCAATACACAAAGTATACTAGTGTAAACCTACAGTCAAGATAGACTAATACCAGATTATACTACAACCATTCCAATAGATTGTCCAAGTCCATCTAGGTTGTGAACTATTTATATACTCCATAGGAAACTGATAATATGATCTTCTGTGTGACACCACACACCATATTATCTACAATATAGAATATCAGACATTTGTATTAATACTTGTAACAAATACAATATGCAAACATTTGCCCATATGATTCTCATTCAAAATTTAAGGAAATAAGGTTACTACAAAAGTGATGCTTTTAGTATATAACCCTAACAATAACCCATTTGGTCGGTCAAAGCCTTAGACAAGAAGATAGTAGGACAACTGTAGAGGCCCAAACACCAGATGAGTTTTAGATTTTGAGGAACTTGAACTACTTCTCACGTACTTATATTTTTGACTATCTTGACTGATACTGCTATTATAGCCTAGTTTTACAAGCTTATTTCTTTTATCGAGCTTGTTCAGGATATATGTTTTATTGGGTGCACCTATTAACATATTGTCTAATCAAAATCGGTACATTATGGTCTGATCAACCTAGTGCACTTGGTTCGCTCTTCTTATGATTATTCTACGTGGATTGAGATATAGTTAACAAATATACTTGTCCTCTAGGATCTCATCTGCAACAACCTTGACAACTCTCCTTTTTGAACTATTCAATCGCCTTTGAACCCCGTATATGTATTCGACCACATCTCACTTGAACTCTTTATTGTTTTTTATCTCCACTTACTCTCGAAAAATAAACGCTCGTACTTGATAGATAGACACAGAGTATCCCCTTAGTTGTCCTATCACCTATGGCCAAGATAGTTGTATATACACAAGTGTAGCTATTCGTCGACCAAGCCATGTAACTACATCTTCGTCTTGAGTTACTCATTTTTTCCCTCAAACCCTAGATCTATTATCATGACCTTCTAATCGTTTGGAACTTGAGGATGACTAGAATCGTTTCCTTGGTCGAACCCCCACCTAGGAGACTGTCTTTTCTCTAGGAACCACATCTCATGAATCTCTACTTATTCTTATTTTGATTTACTTAACCGTTAACTTTTTATTTCGTGCATTAATTAGCGACCCCCATTCACTACTCAAACCCTACCACGATCATTAAACCTAACTGTATGTTTCCTCCCAATTGAATTGCTTCACTCATTGAATTTTTTTATTAAAACTCCTTCGTGATTTATGCAACCCTTGTTTCTTATATGATTTCTCTGTGCAAAGATAGAAATTGGATAATGACACCCTTCTGTTATACGGCCTAGATTAGAAAAATCCCATAGAGGAGATTAATGGTCGAGTTGGTTAAGGTGGTTATGCGATTATGAGGCATAAGTTGAATTATGATCTAAAGCACTATTAGATGAAGTTGGGATGATGTAATATTATGTTTTGATGATACGATCAAAGATGCATGGATTCTAGACCGACAAATTATTTTCGAGGATTAATCCAATATTGAATATAAGAAATTTTAATTTCTTGGTGCTTCAAGAATTAAAAATCTCTGTATACAAATTTTTTGCTAAAGATAAGGTTGACTTTTGCCTTTGATAAAATAGTATTGATGATATTAGTTTTCAAGGATAACCAAATATTGATAATTAGAATTTCTAAATCATTGATGCTTAAGGATTAATTTTATGTTGATGGATGCATGCGAAATTTCTACTAGGATGAGTATGATTCTTATTTTTGAAAAATATTGATATGTTGGAAGAAGAAGATTAGGGATTTATTGAATTCAAAGTTTTTGACTTATTGAATTTCTATTATGAGATATCGGATTTAGATATAAGAATATATTTAGAATTCTACATTTTTTTGAGTTAAATTTTGCGAGCAAGTCCCAAATTGAGTAGAGAAGAAAAAGAAATTGTTTCAAGGAAATTTAAATTTTGTGGAATATGAAATTTGAGGAGACTATAAAGAGTTATTATTGATAAAATGATACTGATAATTCAAAGATTATGACGATATTTAACATGATTTAAAATATTGAGTTATTGATCCTAAATTAGGATCGAGAAAGTTATCAACTATATTTGAGATTACGCCTCTATAGATTGATGTTAGCGTTGATCGAATTACGCTCTAATGGGCTGTCATGCAAGTGATCATCTTCTAAACTAAATCCGTTGATTTTATTTTTCTAGTTATTCAAAACCGTCTATTTTCGTTGAATGTCGTTCTTCTCCTCGCCCAATGATTTGATGATGTTTTCTTATCGAAAAACTCTTGTATCTCCTCAAGCCTACCTACCTTAGTTATTTCTTAATTTCGAGGACGAAATTCTTGTAAGTTGGGTAGGATGTAAAACCTCTCAAAATTAATAGAATATTTGATTTAGTTAAATATATTATTTTGGATATTTATTTTATTTTTTTTTAAAAATGCCTTATTTATATTATATAAAAATGACTATAGTCTTATTTGATTTAGTTAAATATATTATTTTGGATATATATATATATATATATATATATATATATATATATATATATCAACTTGTACCCTAACCCTAACTTAATTTCTCCTTCTTTCCCACCTCCATAGTCGGCCATGTTGGGAAAGAAGCGCGGAAACCTTTCCCCAAACCGGAGAGTACCAGCGAGAGGACCGAGCAAACAACGCACGAACCCAAAAACAAACACACAAAAACAACCACGCAGACACAGAGAATTTTTGACGTGGAAACCCTTGCAGAAAAAACCACGGGACGATCGGAGTCCAACCCTGAGAAGCCTCCACTAATAGAATAGAAGAATTACACCCTCTACAAACTCCTCCCGATCCAAATCGGATCCCCACAACACTCAGAGACAAGAACAATGATCACAAGGCTACGAAGAACGAGAACGACGAGTAGAGATTACCCGAAACACGATCTCCTTCGAAAACGACCTTCGATCCTCCGTCTTCTTCTCCGAAGTTGCAATGGCACTCTTGCCTCCTTCTCTCTCAAACTTGTGTTGTCCAATGCGATAATACGATAATGAATTAGGGTTGAGAAAACTCAATATATCTCCCTAATCCCGCAACCAACCTGGACCGTTGGATTAGATCCAATGATGAAAACTCATCCTGAAATCCGCTTCAGCCCCCCGACACACAGAGTTCGGCCAGAACTCTGTGTGGGGCAACCAGCACTGGATGGCCAAACCGTGGAACGGCCAGACCGAGTTCGGCCAGAACTCGGCCTGGGACCGAGTTCGGCCCGAACTCGGCAGACTTGGTCCAGAACCCCCTTTGGGGCAGCAGCAGCAGCAACAACTACTCCCGAGCTTCTCCGACATCGGACGGCGCTCGTCGTACTCCGGGATCTTCTCCACATAGGTTGGGAATCCCACCCACTCCAACAAATCTCCCCCTTCACAACTATGGGGAGGACGTCGTCATCCCGACGATCTACCTGCAGTACTCAAACTTCCCCTTGGTAGAATCTTCGTGAACATATCAGCTCCGTTGTCATCTGTATGCACCTTCTCAAGCTCCGCGTCCTTCTTCTCAACCACATCCCGTATCCAATGATACCGAGTCTCGATGTGCTTGGACCGACTATGAAACGTCTGATTCTTCACAAGATGGATAGCACTCTGACTGTCGCAAAGCAAAGTATACTGCTCTTGCTTCAGTCCCATTTCCTGCAACAGCTTCTTCACCCACAACAGCTCCTTGCAAGCCTCCGTCGCCGTAATGTATTCCGCCTCCGTCGTCGACAAGGCAACACACTTCTGCAACCGCGACTGCCACGACACTGCTCCTCCCGCAAACATCATCACGTAGCCTGAAGTCGATCGCCTCGTGTCTACATCTCCAGCCATATCAGCGTCGGTATACCCAACCAGCTTCGGCTCGTCACCACCAAAGGAAAGTCTCCAACCAGCAGTACCCTGAAGATATCGTAGAATCCACTTGACCGCACTCCAGTGTACCCTTCCAAGATTCGAAAGATACCTGCTAACCGTACCAACTGCATGAGCAATATCTGGCCTCGTACACACCATGGCATACATAAGGCTTCCCACAGCTGAAGCATATGGAACCCGCTCCATATCTTCCTTTTCGTCCTCGGTAGATGGACACTGCTCCTCAGTGAACTTAAAGTGAGCCGCGAGGGGGGAACTCACTTTCTTCGACCCGTCCATCCCGAAATGCTGAAGTACCCAGTGAATGTACTTCTTTTGGGACAAGTGTAGCAGCTTGGACTCTCTCTCTCGGCTGATCTCCATCCCAAGAATAGTCTTCGCTGCGCCCAAATCCTTCATAGAGAAGGCCGCGCCCAGTTGGCGCTTCAACTCCGCTATCCTAGTGGCATTCCGACCCACTAATAGTATATCATCAACATAGAGCAATAAGATGATAAAATCATCATCGGCAAAATATCTCACAAATGCACAATGGTCCGACGTCGTCCGTGCATAACCATGCTCCCCCATAAACGACTCAAACTTTCTGTACCACTGCCTCGGAGCCTGCTTCAGACCATACAAGCTCTTCCTCAACCGGCAGACCAAATGTGACTTGCCCTTCTCACAGAATCCCTCCGGCTGCTCCATGTACAACTCCTCCTCAAGATCACCGTGGAGGAACGCCGTCTTCACGTCTATCTGCTCGACCTCCAAGTCGAAACTGGCTGCTAATGCTAGCACCACCCGAATAGACGAATGCTTGACGACAGGCGAAAAGATTTCATCATAATCCACGCCTTTCCGCTGACCGTAGCCCTTGACTACCAGCCTCGCTTTGTATCGAGGGCGAGTAGCATCATCCGTCTGCTTCACTCTGAACACCCATCGATTTTTTAAAGCCTTCTTGCCCTTTGGCAACCGTACCAGATCATAAGTAGAATTGGTGTGCAAGGAACTCATCTCCTCCTGCATAGCCACCATCCACTGCTGCCTGTGTTCGTCTTCCATAGCCTCTGCGAAACTTTCGGGCTCTCCCCTGTCAGTCAGTAGCACATACTCATCCGGCGAGTATCTCGTAGATGGTCGACGATCCCTGTTGCTCCTTCTCAGTGGAGCCACTGGTGCTGGCTGTATACCGACAGCCTCCTCCCCTTCAGGAACTACCTCTCCGGCATGCTCATCCTCCTGAGGGACACCCTGACCACCATCAGCAGGCTGATGATCAAGGTTGGGAGCAACTCCATGTACCGGCTCCCCCATAACTGGATCCTCTGCGATGTCCTCTGGAAACTGCTCGAAGCGAAATGACTCTAACTCAGGCAATTCCTCAGCCTCAGAAGGCGTCTCGGAATCCTGAGTGTTGGTCATGGTCTGATCCTCGACGAACACCACGTCCCTGCTTCTGTAGAGCTTTCCTTCCACTGGGTCGTAGAGTCTATAGCCAAACTCATTCCGACCATAGCCGACAAAGACGCATCGCCTCGTCTTCGGCTCAAGTTTGGTCCTCTCGTCCTTCGGTACATGCACGAAGGCCTTACAACCAAACGCCCGCAGGTGACTGTATGACGGCTCCTTGCCGTACCATACTTTGTCAGGCACATCATCCTGCAAAGGAGCACTAGGAGATAAATTAATAATATAAGCAGCTGTGAGAAGAGCCTCACCCCAATAACTGTCCGGCAAGTTTGCTTCTGACAGCAAACACCGTACCCTCTCCATCAGTGTCCTGTTCATGTGCTCCGCTACACCATTGAGCTGAGGTGTCTTTGGCGGAGTCTTCTGGTGTCGTATCCCTTGCTCTCTGTAATACGCATCAAAGGGACCGATGTATTCGCCGCCATTGTCGGACCGAACACACAACAACTTCTTGCCCGTCTCCCTTTCAACGGAGGCCTGAAACTCCTTGAAAGTAGGCAGCACCTGATCCTTGGTCTTTAAGGCATAGACCCAAACCTTCCTGGAACAGTCATCAATAAAAGTCACAAAGTAAGAAGCACCACCAAGAGATTTTACCTTCATAGGACCGCAGACATCCGAGTGAATCAACTCGAGCAACGCCGGCTTCCTCGAACTTGGGTGACTCTGGAAAGACACCCTACTTTGCTTCCCAGCCAAACAGTGCGTGCATTTCTCCAACTTTGTAGACTTGAGCCCCGGAATCACTTTCCTGTTCACCAAGTAGCTCAGCCCCTTCTCGCTGATATGGCCGAGCCGCCTGTGCCATAACTCGGTAGACGCGTCACTGACTGCGTTCACCTCCTGTGCCCCCTCTGCGCTCCCCTCCATATAGTAGAGACCGGACTTCTTGCTTCCTCTGGCAATCACCATCGAACCTCTGGAAAGCTTCCACTGACTATTCCCGAAGAGACTGAAGAATCCCTCGTCATCCAACCTTCCAACCGACACCAGGTTGAAACGGATATCAGGGACATGACGAACATCCTTGAGAACAAGAACCGCACCCGTCTTCGTTCTCAAATGCACATCTCCAATGGCAACCGCCTTCGACACATCTCCGTTGCCCATCTTCAACACGCCACAATCGCCTGTCGTGTAAGTGGCAAACAGTGCCCTATTGTGAGATACATGTGCTGAAGCCCCTGAGTCCACCAGCCAAGAATTGTCATCGCAGGCGAGGTTAGTAATGACCTCATCACCTACGACGATCACATCGCCTCCATGCACCGAGGCCATCGCTGTAGTGTTCTCTTCTTGCTTCCCCTTGTCGCCCTTCTTCTCCTTCTTCCAAGCAAAACAATTCCGCTTGATATGGCCCTTCTTACCGCAATGATAACACTTTGAGTCCTCGTACCGACCCTTGGACTTCCCCCTGCTCTTGTCTCTGCCACCACCTGGATCCCTGCTTTTGCCCCTTCCGCGGCTCTCTGAAACAAGTGCCTCTGAGTGGTGGAATGTGGATGAAGTGCCCTGAGAACGTCTCCGCATCTCTTCATTCAACACCCCGCTCTTGGCAAACTCCAGACTGACCACACCCTCTGGAGCAGAAGCGATCATAGATACTCGTACGGTCTCCCACGAGTCTGGCAAGGTACACAGCAGCCACAGTCCCTGAACTTCGTCATCGAACTTGACTCCCATAGAAGATAGCTGGTCAAACACGCCCTGGAAATCACTCAAGTGATCCGTAATAGACGCCCCATCCTTGTACCGCAGACCCATCATCGTTTGGATCAGGAACAACTTGTTTACCCCGGTCTTCTTCGCATACAAGGATTCCAGCTTATCCCACAACGTCTTCGCGTGCTCAATATTGGCAACGTGATTGTACACGTTCTCATCAACAAACTGCCGTATGTACCCACACACCTGTATGTGCTCGAACTTCCAGTCCTCCTCGGATTTATCACTGGGCCTCTCGGTTACAAACACAGGTAAATGCAGCTTCTTGACAAATAGCAAATCCTTCATCTTGCTCCGCCAATAATGATAGTTTGTGCCATTAAGGTTCACCATGCGCACCGGCTTCGCGTCCATCTCTCCTCTCTGGTTCCTCTGTCAACTCCTGACACCCTTTGAACCCAAAGCTCTGATACCACTATGTTGGGATCAGCCAGAACAAAACCTATGCTTTGATACCACTCTGTTGGGAAAGAAGCACGGAAACCTTTTCCCAAACCGGAGAGTACCTGCGAGAGGACCGAGCAAACAACGTACGAACCCAAAAACAAACACACAAAAACAACCACGCAGACACAGAGAATTTTTGACGTGGAAACCCTTGCGGGAAAAACCACGGGACGATCGGAGTCCAACCCTGAGAAGCCTCCACTAATGGAATAGAAGAATTACACCCTCTACAAACTCCTCCCGATCCAAATCGGATCCCCACAACACTCAGAGACAAGAACAATGATCACAAGGCTACGAAGAACGAGAACGACGAGTAGAGATTACCCGAAACACGATCTCCTTCGAAAACGACCTTCGATCCTCCGTCTTCTTCTCCGAAGTTGCAATGGCACTCTTGCCTCCTTCTCTCTCAAACTTGTGTTGTCCAATGCGATAATACGATAATGAATTAGGGTTGAGAAAACTCAATATATCTCCCTAATCCCGCAACCAACCTGGACCGTTGGATTAGATCCAATGATGAAAACTCATCCTGAAATCCGCTTCAGCCCCCCGACACACAGAGTTCGGCCAGAACTCTGTGTGGGGCAACCAGCACTGGATGGCCAAACCCTGGAACGGCCAGACCGAGTTCGGCCAGAACTCGGCCTGGGACCGAGTTCGGCCCGAACTCGGCAGACTTGGTCCAGAACCCCCTTTGGGGCAGCAGCAGCAGCAACAACTACTCCCGAGCTTCTCCGACATCGGACGGCGCTCGTCGCACTCCGGGATCTTCTCCACATAGGTTGGGAACCCCACCCACTCCAACAGGCCATACTCTCTTCCTTCCTCAAATTTTGACAGCACCAAGCCCCATAGCCCTCATAACATCATCCCCTCCATTACACATCTCTCCATCCACCACAAAAAACTCATCTCCTTCACTATACATCCATCCAACCACCGAAACAAACCCTAGAAACTCTATCTTCGTCATCCAACCATCTATAGCCATTGCCAACCCTTTCATACTCACCAAGAGAGGATTAGCAAGCGAGAATAGCAAGAAAGGTGGGAGCTTTGGCAAGGAGAAGCCTCCACAACCCAACTAGTAAGGACTTTTGGTAATAAATCCTACTTTTCCCATCTCAAATCTATGCTTTAATTCTGTAGAAATTCTGTTATTAAATCTGTAAAAATTGTATTTTGGTACCTTTTGTTATTTATTTTCACCTATAAAAGTTTCATGAATTATGGTTGTAATATTCATGTTTCGGTAGGGTCGATTCCAACCCCGTTGTGAAGGAACTATAAGTTATTGATGATTATTTTCGAAACTGAATTTTATGTGTTTAAATATATAGAAAATATGATTTTTAAGTATTTTTTCACGATTTTATCAACTCTAATCTGGTCGAAAAAAATATAGGTCAAAACTAGCTATTTTCGGGTAACCTGCTGACCTAGAATATCCCAAACTTGTAGTATAACTCAACCCTTGTACCTCTAATATTATTCTGTGAAATAAGATATTTTATTTCTGTTTAAAATCTATTTTTAGTTATTTTAGCAATTTTGAGTCATTAACTATGTTCCGGACGAGTTTCGGGTAGACTAGCTGACTTAGTAATCAACTAGTCATAAATGTCTTTAGAAATATTAATTCTAAAATTTCAGAGATACATCTGTAGAAAATTAGTTTAAATATTATTTTTATGATTTTTATATGATTTTTAAATATGTTATTGAAGTAGGGGCATAACCGACTAATTAAGAGTTAGAAACCCTAAAACTGTGTTTCGATGTCTCGTGGAACCTGTGTATGATTGTATGGATCTAAATGGTTCCATGAGAGATTGAATATAATTTTAGCACATTACTTTGACTAATTAAGTCGTATCGTAAGTTTCGTGGGTAGTGACTTAAACTAGTTAATTAATTATCTGGGAGCGTCGGGTTCCGGAGGCGTGGACGCGGAAGCGGCGTTTCATATTCACAGCACGAAATCAGGCAAGTGCACCTTGCTATCGTACAGTTCTTGTTTCATTCTGTTATTTATTTCTTTCTATTTTATCCCTTGTACTTGACCTTAGGAATTATATCGATACGGACTTCCGGATTACATCTGGGTGCCATTCAACTAATGAGTTGTCTAGTATTGGTATATAGAGCCTGGCTGAGATTTATGGATTTATTTTCATAAAAGACCTATAGGATACGACACATGATTGACACATATATTAACCCGATACTTGAGCCAGATTACCTGAGATACCTGATTTCTGATACTTGTAGGTTAAGGGTGTTTGTGTCATTTTATCTTTCTTTTAGATGTGTCATAGGATTGTCGTCTAGATAGAGGTCAGAACGGTAAGTTGTGGTTGTAACTTATTGATTCTTGAGAGTTGAGGACGACTACTACTTGTGCGGGTTATGCTGTGCACATACACTTTTATATGTATATACATTTTTTTGGAGAGATTACATGTTTCCTGTGATCCACGTTTCTCTCTTAGTTACCGTTGAGATTCCGTTACGGAGCTACGGCTATATGTACGCCTGACCCGGATGTCTTTTACTTTGGAGATGTCTGCGCTTGCGAACGTTATCCTCAAAGCGTCACGTCAGTTTGGTTTAGATACCCCGATACTTTGTTTACTTACTGCACTTTAGCTTATATATTATGTGTCTTGTTATGTCCCCTGGGGACCTGGTTATTCTCCAGATTTAGCTGGCGAGGTCTTTCCTGAGAAGTACGGGCCGGGAGTCTATTCTTCTGTTGCACTAGACGTGGACAACGAGGTTGATCCAGAGTAGTTCTTCGTGGACATCTATCTTTATTTTTCTTTATTTCATATCAGAGCTGAAGACTTGTAGTGGAGATTTTTATACTTTTATCCGAGACATTGTAGTGATCATTTATTTGACTAAGAGTTGTACCCATGGAGTTTCCATGTGATTTTATACTTCTCTTTGATAGTTTTATAATCCTTTTTTTCAGCACGATATGCTTTCTTATTTTGTGATTCTTGTTCTGTGGATGAGTATAGATATGTACGTGCCATGAGATTATTTTATAGCTTAAGATACCTTCTGTTGGTCCATTAAATTGGATTTATCTATAGAATGTGTCTGCTGGCATGCCACGTATTCTAGTCCTTATGGATTTTAGGACTGGGGCGTGACAATTCATTAGGATGGTTAGAAAGATCACAAACTAAGTCATATAAACTCTTCAACCAAATGAGAGCATGGAACTTAATTTGTCACGCACCAGTACAAAGTGTAATATACTGATCCTCGCTTTCCACAGGTACCCCGAACCAAGAAGGGCATGCCACTTAAGCTCATGGCGATGCAAGTATATTTGAAGCTGCATTCGTGTATTGAAGGCTTGTTTTGAATCCTTTTGAAGACTCTATATTAGTCCAGAAGAAAAGATGTCTCGACTCGAGATGATACCATGTGAAATGTAATATTTTGCTTGTAAATGGGAATGTAATGTATGGAACGACTATCTCATTAGCATTCATTTTGTAATCGAGTCATATTGTAGCCCGTGAGGCAATGTTTGTAACAGAATCATGTAAATGATGTTTTATTATCAAAGAAAGAAAAGTTCCTTCATTTTTAAATGTGTTTGTTCAATTTCTTTGCGTACTCTTTTGATGTTGTGTTTTGGATAACCTCATGACTATGTATTGTGTGATCATAACTTAGTTCGTACGGCATCGTGCCCGGGGGACGATTATCGATTCTACGGAATCAGGGCATGACACTTGTGTCCAAGTCAAGGGGATGCTTCTAAAAAGTTCCTCTGCGGTCAACTATCAAGCACCTGGTGTGCAATATCACAGGGATAAACTTAGGGTTCTAATTGAATTCCTACTGGTCAAAGTTTCAAGAAAATGAATCAAGATCCATGGAGGAAAGGATCTTATTACCAGAATTCTTCAGTTCAGATCAAAATTGTTGACAATCACCAAACCGAGCTTAAGAACATTTATCTGTTCCTTAGTTAAAATATAAAAATTCCATTAGACAATGATCATTCGTCGATCAAAATTCGAGGTGAGTTAGTGAACTTATCGATCCCTAACTGATTGAAGATGACCATCGGAGCTATCCTTGCTCCGTCGCTCGTCGCTGAGGAAGAGATGACTAGATCTATCGAGCACAGACATAGATGGCTAGCCGGACAATGGAGAACTCACTATTTTTGCCCTTTACGAGAATCAAAGATCTGCCATGGCCCAGCCTGCGTTCAATGAAGGGATGTTTCACTGAGATACTGCTAACTTTTCATAACGTCGTCTCATAGTTTGAGCAATGGTGCAAAGCTGGCACATTGTCGAGCCACTTACTGCCGTGCACGGAAAAGCGTCACCGCGATTGCCATGGTCGTGCTTGAGTTTGGTGGTGGCTCGTGAACCATTGATAGAGGAGGGAGGATTCACTGCAACGCCATGCATGGAAGCTTGGCTAGGGTTGGGGTTACTAACCACTCTTCAGAGTGAGGGGAAGAAGAATGATGGAGTGAAGAGGAGTTATGGAAGGGCTTCGCCGGCTGAATCAGAATGAGAAGAACGGAGGGGTTGCTCTGTTCTATAGAGTTTTTGAGAGAAATTGAAAATTAAAAAAATATTTGTTTGCAAAAATATTATGTTTATTTACTAAGCTATATAAAATTGCTTAATTAACCTAAACTCTATTATGGCAGATTCATTCCTTTCCTAATTAGGAAGGAGGTGGTTAGGAGTTAGTTAAAAGTTAGTGGGTGGTTAGAGAATTAGTTAGGGGGTTGTTAGGAATTAGTTAGAAAGTGGTTATGGTGGTTGGAAGGAACATTCTAGATTTGATTAGCCATGAATAATCAATTAATTCTAGAACATTCCTACTCTAACCAATGGCTAAGTACCATGATACCCTAATAATTACTAATAAAGACACTATTTTTTCAATATTTATAATTATGCCATTGCCTAATTAGAAAATTGTTATTCTTCAACAAAATATAAAATATCTCTCAAATAAATAATTCTAAAAATATTACGAAAATTTTATGAAAATATTGGGAAACTAGGTGCTTTATTTATTGAGAAAAATAGGGGTTACAGCTTCCAAATAATTAGGTACAAGTGTATGACCAAGTCCAACCTACGCTACAATATCGACCGTAGTACGCTGTCTATATCTTGATGTCAATCCTCATATAATCTCAACAATATGATATTAACATAATTCATGATCAACGTAACAATTAATATCTAACTCATTCACAGTCTAAATAGGTAGATAAGATACACAAACAAATAATTAAAGTTGACAAATTAATTTAAAATCCATATGACTCCAAAAGGGAAATCATAGGCACAGATAAAGCTCCACTAAATATCAAAAAAATCCAAGTACAACATATCAAGTACAAACTCCCTAAATGGAAAATAAACTACAACTCAAAGTCTGATCCAAAGCAACTAAATGTATCCAACTGGAATATGATCAGACTCCTTAATATCTTGGCCTACCTTTTCCTCAGGAGGTCCATAGTGAGTAGGATACAAATCCTCCTCTAGAGCTGTAAGTAACTAATAATTATCTAATCATGATTGAGCAAAGTACATATGTAAAAGTTTCCTAAACAGTATACAACTATCATGAATGACTAGGGTCGAACATAGGACATGCTAATTAGGGTTATAGAATAAGATGATATACTCGATGAGACAACATCAATATGGTGATGTGATGACAATGATGACTATATATTAAAATACATTGTTCGGTATATGGACCGCGAGTGGCTAATCAGGTACTTAAGTATGTGTGGCACCTGACGGCTATTATTCAAGTAGGTTGGGCTAATGGGTATACGAATAAGTCGTCTACATGCCTAGCAGTGCATTCCCGCACAGAGATCCCTCCACTTATACCCCCAAGGCAAACATAACATCAAATAGTCAATAAACACATGAATAGACTATTGTCTAAAGGTCTAACTAGTAGTCCTTAGGTTTCAATCCATGTAAGTGCTCTAATAATAAAATTATGGTTTCTAAAAACTCTTAGGGAAAGCAAAAAAAAATCCAGAAATATGGAAAAATATGAGCCACATCCTCACAATCAACCAAGCCTAAGAAAATATTAAAGCATAAGGTTTCATTAGGCTTATAGGCCTTATGATTTATTTGGTGATTTATGCCCCAAAATAGGATCAATAGCTTTAATAAATACATAACAAATTAAGTATGTCGTAAAATCTTGAAATTTGATTTGTAGGTTTCTAACATATTAAGTTAAGTATTGACAAAATTTCGTATCAAAAAGAGTCGTGGAGTTCAAGTTATGCCATTTGCATTCTGACCTATTTTTAGTTATAAATTCAGCAATAAAATATCCACTTAAGAAATTTTAGTAAATATCAATTAAATCCAACAAATACAAACTTTCGGTATATGATAGCCCTACCTTTTAGGTATCATAGGAAATTTATAGATGGGAAAAGTCTATTCGAGACTAGGAGTTATTCATGATTTGCTATAAGGTGTACATGCTGAAATCACAATTTATAATAGAAAATTATATGTCTACTATAAACCATCCTAAAATATATGAAAATAAGTAAATAAAATACTATATATGTCGAGGAACATACCTATAAAATTGTAGGGGAAAGGAGTTCGGGAGATGGCTGAAACCCTAGGTTGAAGATGAATTTATAAGTAAAATATTTAGGCTTAATTTTAACTTGATATCCTCAACTATTCCACTTTTTCAATTTGATATCATAAACTTTAAAATTAGACAACTTATACCATGACCACATTACCCATATCATCTCCCTCCCTCTTTCCTCTACAGCATCCGTGATGATGTCGGCAGCGGGTGGGGAACAACGGTGGGGGGTAGGGGTAGGGGTGGTGGCAACGACAGGGCGTGTTGGGGTGCAGCCGCACGGCAACGTAGTAGCAAGGCGGGTTGGTGGGGGTGGGTAGGGTGGGGGGGGGGGGGGGGGGGGGGGGGGGGGGGGGGGAAGAGGATGCATGTGGAGGTAATTTTGTCCATTTTTTAAACAAATTAAGAAAAATCTTATCTTCTTACCGACGGAGGGTACTAAGTTAAAAATACTTAATAGTTGATGGTATCAAATAATCTAGTTGTAAAGTTACCAAATGTCCGTGAATATACAAGAATTGATTGATGCCTGTAAATATTATTCTCAGAAATAAACAAAAAAATATCAATTTGCATTGAATCGTCTGTTAAACTAAACCAAACCAAACCAAAACAAACCTAAACATATCCGTAATTTACAACCAACTTCAGGGACAAAGTTCACAAATAGGTAACTACAACTAGGGTTTGCTCCCCCCCCCCCCCCCCCCCCCCCCCCCCCCCCTCTTCTACTCTCTCTCCCTCTCATTGTTCCGGAGAAGAAGACAGCGGCGGGATCGAATCAAATGGGCATTTTCAGAGTAAGTGAAGGGCTCAATTGCATAATGTTTACGTCCTGATTATGCAAATATTGAATTGTTTGAGGATTGTTTTATTGCAGTTTCATCAGTACCAGGTGGTGGGGAGGGCCCTCCCGACCCCTTCCGAGGAGCACCCGAAGATCTTCCGCATGAAGCTTTGGGCCACCAACGAAGTCAGAGCCAAATCCAAGTTCTGGTATTGAAAAAAGTTTTTGAATTTTTTTTATATACTAATTTTGGTGATTTTTTAGATTCATTTTTGGGTTTACGATTAATGGCTCATTTTTGGTGAAGGTATTTCTTGAGGAAGTTGAAGAAGGTGAAGAAGAGCAATGGCCAAGTTCTCGCCATCAACGAGGTTCGGTCTTTTTTTTGCATTTTAGTCCCCTATCATTTTGGTTTTGGTATTGGTATACATATATAATATATTCACATCTACGCTAGGGTTTGATTGATATCCTTGTTGAACATCATATTTTAAGACCCAGATCGTCTGGATTGCCGCTTTGGCAATCCTGGTCGGGGTCGGAACCTGCTGCGTTTGTGGTCACGGGGTCGGCGATCCGGTTAATATGGCAGTGACCTTTTGTTGAAGGTTGGTTGCAGTGCCAATTTCTTTAGTAATTGATAAATATTGATATATTGACAGTTTGCTCGAAGCTACCAGTTGATCTAGTACAGGCTGACTACTGATCCCATTTTTTAACGATGGAATGTAGATGTTCTTGATATTGGCGTATATCTACATTGTTAGGCCTTAACAAGTGAGTGAACACTGAATGTACTGTTATTTGTCCTTGGACTGTTGATATACGAAAGATTATTGTCAGGGTATTTTTTAGCATGTTGATTTGTGTGCAGGCGGTGTTTTTCTTTAGCGTTACATCATGATAGTTCTTTTGAGGTTGATTGTCTACCGATATAACCAACCCTTTTGTATATTGGATAGACAATTCAGTGAGGCATGTTGATTACGTTTTGTTTGTCGCACGCCTTTGACCTTTGTATGCTCACTTAATTTTCCATTCTGCAAACTTTGTTGGTGATGAGATACTTTGAAGCTTGTAGTTTTCTGCAAACTTTGTTGGTGATGAGATAGTTTGAAGCTTGTAGTTTCATACCTTATTCATGCAGTTTTTGGATTTGGAAACTTTACAGTCCAAGTTGATATGGCTATTGAATTGAGATCCCAATTCGAAAGATGAACTAGATGCCCTCCTATTCAAGATGTTCCCTTGCACTGTGGGCTTGATTAGATGGTCTTACCAGAAGTAGAACCGAGGAGAAAAATAAAGGGGCAAAAAAGAAAAATAAACATTTCTCCTCAAATATGTAGGCTTTGTCAAGGTTGTAAAAGGTGCTAGGCGCTAGACGGGCGGACACTAGACGTCTAGCCTGCCTAGGTGGCTGCTGTTAAAAAAAATAAAAAGCCAAAAAAAAAAAACTTACTGAAAATTGGCAGAAAAAGTCCATTAAACCCTAAAACATGCATAGTCGGGGGTTGGTTTGGGGGGGGGGGGGGGGGGGGGGGGGGGCATCGGACGGGCACCAGGCGCCTAGTGCCTACTGCCTAGGCCGATTTTTAGAACAGTGGGCTCTATCTGTCTTTTGTTAGGCGACGAGAACCCGAGACACTTTAAAGCCGGATCCAAATCATTTCAAACGGTAGCTGTTTAGATTCATCTGGCGTTAGGAGGGGGATTAATCCCCTATAAGCAGCTGTTGCAACTCTAGACATGGAAACATATACTGGAAATCTGATTTTTTTTATTTTTATTTCTCATCATCTTTTGCCTTTCGAGTTCCTTTTCTTCATATATTCTTTTTCCAGTTCTATCCTGTTTTCACCATTTCACCGTTATTTTTCCTCCTTGTGCCATCTTGTGTTCACATTTTTGCCACATCTCATCCTCTACTTTTTGGGGCCCATCTTGTAAAATCTTGATCAAGAACGGATCAGCTAGGCCTGTCAATGGTAGACCGAAAATCCGTATCCGATCTGTATTTGAACTGAAAATATCCGAAATTTTGGATATAGATACTGATACTGATTCGAATATCGTATCGGATATCGGATGCGGATACGGTAAGTGTCATATCCGAACCAATAATATTTAAATTATTTAATAAATTTAAAATATATTCAATGTATGCATGGGACTATTAGTTATATGTGCTTGTGTGGAGAATTTTTTTGGTGCAAATGTAGTCAATGTATGCATGGAAATCTGCTGCTTATGATATTTCAATGTGAAAATCTGCACATATATCTTACAAAATCTGCTGTTCCAATATGGAAATCTGCTGCTTCTGATATTTCAATATGGAAATTTGCTGTTTCTAGACAAAATCTGTCGTTTCAATGTGGAAATATGTTGTTTCTTGACAAAATATGCTGGTTCTAGATTTTTTTCTTCCCTTTTAAAATATTTTTTTTAGTAATCTTATTGGTTCGAATATTATCCGATATCCGTTAAATATTATCGGTAATGGATACGGTAGCCAAAACTTCTATCCGATCGGATAGTTATCGGATATATCCGATAGTTAATGGTTCGGATATGGTAATGCCAATATCCGACCAATAAGCTACCATTGATAGGCCCAGGATCAGCTGATATTATTTCACTAACCGACAGTGAAGATCTATCATGGTAGTCAAAGGCGCGTCTCGGGCTCGCCTCGGAGCAAGGCACAACATCTGCACCTCGCACTTCACTAGGCAATGCGTCTTTATCCTGGTGCCCCCAAGGTGTGCGCCTCGCACTTCACTAGGCAATGCGTCTTTATCCGGTTGCCCCCAAGGTGTGCCTTAGGTGCGCCTTTTAGCAAGGCACAACCAAAGAAAGGCGTGCCTTGTGTGTTTTTTACAAAAAATAAATTGAGGCAGGGAGATAATCCTTGCCTCATACAAGTGGGAGGGAGGTAGCCCCTTCCATGATTGTCAAAGTTGGTTGCAATTGAACTTGAAAAACTAAAATTTACGAAAGTGTGGTAGAAAAAGTACAAATTCTGGTTAGTTTTGTTGAGTGCTATTGTTGATCTGCTAGTTCATTTGGTTATGTTAACATGTTTTTGTTAGTCTTAATATGTTATTGGTTTTATTTCTTACGTTATTAATTAATTAATTTATGTATATTTTTATTATTTTCTATTTTGTGCCTCACTTCACTCGGACGCACTCCTTAAGTGCGCTTTGCGCCTCGGGTGATATGGACCCTTTGTGCCTCGAGTGCACCTTGCGCCTTTGACTACTTTGAGATCTATATTATTTGACGAGAGTCAAGAGATGCCATCTCAGTGTACATCTGCAATCCGGGTCAGAACCTGCTGCGTTTGTGGTCGCGGCAAATTTGTATAAGCTTTTCAAGGTCATTGATGGATATCATTTTTATTTAATTATTTGTGTTTAAATTTCTGTTATTGCTTGGCTTTAACTAATAGTTATTTCTCTTCTTTATACATGTTTATATACATTGCCAATACATCCTCAAGGGATGCAGAAAGGAATTTGGTGTAGTTAATTCTGCAAAATATCCTCTCTTGACTTGAGTTGGTTATCATTATATGCTTCGTTTAGGACATGCAGAAAAATACCCATAAGCTACTGAAAGTGCGTCAAATGTGACATCGGGATCAAGGTTGTGAAACGCGCTAGTCGGGCAGGCACTTGTCACCTAGTGCCTAGCCTGCCTTGGCGGTTTCCTAGGCGGTTAAAAAATAAATAAATAAAATCCAAAAAAACCTACTGAAAATTGCAGAAAAGTCCATAAATCCCAAAACGACGTGGGGGGTCTAGGCGGGCGCCTAGGCGGACATCAGGCAGGCACCAGGCGCATAGCCTCCTAGACCGCCTTTTAGAACAGTGATCAGGATCCACAAGGGTGACAATTTTCAGGTTATTTGTGGAAGAATAGAGAGCCTCTAAATCAGGCCTTCTGTCTAGCACCATTATCAGGCTTCCATGCTGGCACACTAGGGAAGATGAAATTTAGACGGATGCTGTGTGGTTAGTAAGTAGAATTAAAAGAAGTTTGAGAATGGAATGATACTGTGCTCTAAAATTTAGTGAATCTGATTTCTCCTCAAGCTTAGACAGGCTATGTGACAAAATGTTGATTAGTTAAGGTAGGGGAGCATAACTATATTGAGGTTAGAACTTTGATCGAGTATTGACCTAAGATCCAATGTGGGTTGTGTATGTGGAATCGGTAACTGTGAAGAGACGGCAATTACTTTCACTTGCATAAATTACTCTTGCCCTTGGTACCGATAACTTTCTCTGGGGACAATTGGCAGTCTTTTGCCATCTAAATTTGCTTGTGAAGAGCACTCTCCATGCTTTTATGATGGGCAATAATCTACTTATTCAATGACAGTATAAGGAGTCATGCTAATGAACTTCCTCACCACTATAGTTAGTTCATGTTCGTATTAGCTTCTAAGAGCATGCATGGCACCAGATCTACGGTATATAGCTAGACTACTTTGTCATGGTACCTAATTATTGCGTTCAATTGCAAAGAAATGGCCATATCCTTCTGCACACCATAAAATGTAAAAAGGTCAACAAGTTGATATAAAAATAATTAAACAAAAAACATACGGAAATTTTCAGCACCCAGGTTTAGCATGAACTATAAAACAGAGGAAATCTCCCTGAACTATAAAACCTGACATTTGATCCCTCTACATTTTCTATTTTTCCCACATCCAATCTATTCTGTTAGTTGTTCATGTCATTTCAAATTCACTTTTTTGAGAAGTATCCAACTATAGTGGTTCATGTAATTTTTGCATGAAAACTTATTTTGATTTTTTTCCCCCTTAATATTTATTGGTTTTTTGTAATTTTGCATGAAAACTGATTCAATGTTCTATCACCATGCAGATTTTTGAGAAGTATCCAACTAAAATCAAGAACTATGGCATCTGGCTTAGGTACCAGAGTAGGACAGGTTATCACAACATGTACAAGGAGTACAGAGATACTACGCTGAATGGTGCTGTGGAGCAGATGTACACTGAGATGGCATCTCGTCACAGGGTGAGGTTTCCATGCATCCAGATAATCAAGACTGCCACCATCCCCGCCAAGCTCTGCAAGCGTGAGAGCACCAAGCAGTTCCATGACTCCAAGATCAAATTCCCTCTCGTCTTTAAGAAAGTGAGGCCACCTACCCGGAAGCTTAAGACCACCTTCAAGGCGACACGGCCTAATCTTTTCATGTAGGAGTGATAACTAGGATTTACTTGCGAAAGTTTCAAACTGGGCGACTTGAGTTCTCTTCATTTTGTTTCCGATCTTGTGAGAGCAAAAAATTAATTTGCAGTTTATCTTCTCTTTTGCTTGGGAGGATTGTTGTTACCAGCCTTTGGATTAGCTTTAGGTAGCATATTTGGAGACATTTATGGTGAATCATCTGCTTAATGTTGTTTTGGGCCACCGGACATGTCATGTGTGTTTTGAGGGGCATTCAATCAATTCTGTTGTCTGTATTTTGAAGGCAAGGCAATGTTTCGCAGGTGCAAGAACACAGATATAGAGGGGAATTGAACAGATTAAAGGACGGATAGAAACATCGTCTTTCCTATCCAACCTGTGTTGTACAATGTAGGGCAGCTGATTTACATGACTTTCCAATTCCTTTTGAGCATTTTATTGCCTGGATGCTAAATATTCAAGGTAAATAGTAATGTTCCCACCATTTCAGATGCCTAATATTGTATGCTTAGACAACAGTGAATACAGGTTGTGTATAAACAAGGGGTCAGCTCGCAGGTAGATGTAAGTTTGCATCATACCTTCTTTCGTGTTGATCATATCCATGGAGCACATGCTAGTTGCATTTTACACTTTTTTGACATACTCTATAGCCACACATATAACCATACTGATGTGACAATACATTATTGTTGTCAATTATTACCTCACTTTTAAGGCTTTTTTGATATCCTATAATACACTGCCACATCAGTGTGGCTGTGGAGTGTTACTATAGCATTGTTATTTCATATTAAGTAATGCTACGAGGATACACTTTCCTTGACACACTCCATAGTTAGGGCCGACCCTGGGCCAGGGCAGCCTATACGATGGCCCAGGGCCCCAAAATTACGGGGGCCTCAGTTTTTTCATATATACCTAATAGTTATATACATATAAAAAGTTATATCGATTAGGGAAAGCTAAAATATATAGATTAGGGAAAGCTGCGAGCGTGCAACTCTTTTACTGAAATCGACTCTCTTCTTTCTCCAATCCCTATTGTGTCTTCTCCACTTCCTGAAAAGAATATGAAGACCATTAGAGGTAATGTCTCTCTCGAATTCCTTAAATTTTTCTTTTTTTATTGAATGATACTCGATCCATTCTTCAAAGTTCACACAACATCTTCCCCACTTTTTTCCTCAAAGTTTAAACTTCAATTCTCTTCTACTGTTCTACTTGTTTGTCTAGAAAAAGTTTTGGGTTTTGTTAGGTGGTAATCGAAGTGGAGTCGAACGATTCTACAAGAAATTTGACAATTAATTTTCAAATTCTTAAAGAGGTAATGTATTTCTATAATTAGATCAGGTATATTGTTGTATTGTTATTGTTTAATTTTATTCAATTATTTGTTTGTATCAACAATCTATCAATTGGTTGTACAAACTAGGATGATTGGGTTATTATTTTGACGTCTGCCAACCGTTTGATATATTGTTACTGTCACACATCTGAGTATCTAACTAGGATGTTTGGGTTGTTATTTTGATGTATGCTAATTGTTTGTTATATTATTAATGTCAAGCATCTAGGACTTTTTTCCTTGGCCTAGATTGTTCAGATATGGTAACCGCAACAAGTGTTTTATTCGAGTAACATGACTTTGTTCTGACTCTACTGTCAATTTTAATTCGTTGTAATTGATGACTTGTCAAGCACTTGAACTGTCCTTTGTCATCAAAGAAGCCCTTTTTTACAATCCGCGCCCACAAGTTCGGGTACGAGTGCATGATTCACGTCCAGCCTACGCCGCAGCATCAGCGTAGTAAGCTGTCTAGACAATCATTAACTAACTATCTCAAACAGATATCTAACTCCAAAGAGAACAATGATACATAATAGCAATAATACTCGATCACAAGATCTAATTGGAAGATAACGCACGAATGATAAAAAGAGAAGAAATCTCAAGGTCACAATGTAGGAGAAATGCATATACCAATATAATCCCAAGTCCTAATCCAAATATAGATAACCAAACATCCAAGAGTGCATCATATCCCAAAAATATATATAATCCAAAATATAAATGTTCCGGAGACAAATCCGGTCATCCTAAGGTGAATACTCTACACTACATCTAGATATCAAAACTAAACAGCTGAGGGGTCCTCCCACTTGGTCTCCTGGCTCTGTAATAGGTAGAATACAGATCCTCGTACTCAGTGTCTGAAAAATGTTATCCAGTCAGAATTGGAGTAAGTACAAACACTGATAGACATTTCATAACATGATAGTGACTATATAATAAGAGCTAGAATATGTGAAACATGGTAATCAAGTAAGAATGTAAGGCTAAACTAGCAGTTTAATGGAAACAAACAAAAATATTGAATATGAGAAGAACATGTAAATCTGACATGTACTAGATAGAGAGATATGTCAAACAATCATATCTTCTATGTGTTCTGAACTACTAAGTTCGACATGTAAACGACTCTAGTAATACGGCAGATCGCACATGAGAATATACGATTGCTATCCACACGATACGACAATCACATGTGAGATTACTATCCAATGATTTGACATGAAGCACGGAAAGGGTAGTTCATACGTCTATTAAGGTATTTCCTCGTCCGACAACTAGTATTCATGGATTCAAGTCACGACACACGATAAACAGGATAAACACGATGCACGAAGATCACGAATAATGAATATTATGATTAGAATCCATAAAACACTAATCACATGTAGCAAGAGTGACATGAACACGATATGCATATCTAAATCATGAAGTAGAGACAATATCAGAAAATGAAAGTAAATCACTGCATGTACTTGCTTGGGGTCCTGAGCAATGTGTGAGGATCGATGTCCGAAAGAGTCACAAAGACCTAGATATGATATATCAATATCAAAGAGTGATTTGGAGTCATAATCATTGATATCTAAATTTAAATATGGTTTCTAGGTTAAAACTAGGTCTTGGAAGTCAAACTAGGTTAATACATTGTTTCAAGGTCAAAATAGGTCATTACCTTATTTTAGGGGCTAAACTAGTCATCTCTAGACTTTACCTAGGTTTCTAGGCCCATACCTTGATGGTATTAGCCATTAGCTAATATTACAAAGTATCAATGTTACGACCTGCACCCGGTATAGGGGCACGAGTGCGTGACAACGTCCAGCCTACATCGCAATATCGATGGTAGAACGCTTTTAGGTCTAACTAAACTGACTAACAATATAAATATAACCTGTCGAGATAGTCATCTCCAAATGGAGGACAAGTAATGACAATATATCCATACTCAATCACAATACTCTAAGAAAGATAAATGACACGAAAAGATAAAGACAACATGATATGAAATATCCAAAAAAGTCTAACATAAAGAGAATACAAGTCCAGAAAGAGTCTAAGAGTCATCTAACACAGAATAAGTATCAAAATAATAAACAAGCCAAGAGTCTAGCTAGAGACAGAATCCAGTACAAATCTAGCCTAACTGAGTCGCTAAATAAGTCTCCTCGGCTGGAACTAGACCCTCCTGAATTAGAGTCTTCCGATCTATACCCACTACATCAGAAGGGACGTAATAGATAGGGCACTCGTCCTCTGTGTCGTCTGAAAAATATATCAAGTCAGGATTGCAACAAGATACATTTCTATTAACAATTCTAGTAATGATATAGACAATGTAGCAGTAAATATAGAGAATATACAAGATGTAGTGACATGTACATGAACATAGTAAGACAAAAGTAAGACTGTAAATGAGTGTAAGAGCAAGAGAACAAGATATATCATGTACAAGAATCAAGAACTATACTATCTATGTGAGTAAGCACTAGTTTCAACATGTGACCGGCTTAGAAACTTGATACAAGAGTTTATGACCTGGTTAATCATACGTGCGGTATATGATTAATACTATTCAAGGTTCAAGACTTGATACAAGGAGGGTATTGATCACATATCTACGCTAATACTCCCCACCCATGTCTAGTATAGTGGATCCAACCATGGTACGTTACGGCACAGGATTCTCTAAGAAGGTCGCGAGCCTTCACAGGAATCGATGTCCATACAATGCACAATAACAACAACAAGGCTTGCACAAGATACACTGTAGAGCCTAAAAATTAAGTTGTGCCTTGAATATACTGATCAGTGATCAAGTTGCGCACCAAAAATCAAGTTGCGCCACAGATATGAAGCTTAGAGAACAGACTACGCCACTGATCAGATTGCACCCGATATCAGACTGCACCCAATCTTTTTGTGCCAAAATCTACGTGGCATTTGACACTTAATGGTCATCATTACCTGACAATACTGATGACTGACACAACAGTGAACGAGGAAAATCTCTTCGAATCCCGTAAATTGTGCCGCTCAAGAGAAGTTGGTGGATAGCTGTCCTGTACACTTTGTGAGTTGCGCCCAGGCGCAATCTAAATAAAATCCTCAGTTGCGCCTGGACGCAACCTGAACGACTTTTGCTCAGAAGCTGCCGCGTGTGCAACCTGATAAAGTTGAGACAACTTACATTCTAAAGCAGGATGACGTGGCGCACATGTCACTAATCTCTCAAGACGTGTCTACTATCTTGTACACGACCACGCGTATCTCAATCATATGATGCCACACGTTTAAATACAGTTAGTACACGATTGACAACTGAATGAAAGTTGGCGCAACAGGAGGTTGGCGCAATCCAGCCTCACGCACATCAGAATAACTGCTAAAACAGTTATTTCCTGAACTCTATAAATAGAGTTTCCAATCATCATCAGACAGACACAGACAGAGATTAAGAACTCTTGTAAAATTGCTGTTGCGTTCTCTAGAGGCTACAGTCTTCAAGTTCACATAGTCCAAGGGATAAAGTGATCGTCTCCTGATCAGATTCCTAAAGTTATACTTTCCCAGAATTCATTGTACTTTGTACTCTTTTACAAGTTTGGAATAAATAAATTTTGTTTTTGCAAACAAAATGGCGACTCTGCTGGGGACGACTTTCTCCTCCGACAAGAAAGTGACAACTCAATGTGACATTGTGTCGATCGGCAAGTCGATCGGCAAGACGCAGAAGACTCTGGTTGTTCAAGTCAACCAGACAGCCTACGAGAATATGATCAACACCAAGAGCAACAAGCACACGGTGGCTATCACCAAGAACAGGAATATATGGACTCCTAAATCTCCTATAGTCGTTGTTGCCCAGGCGCAACTTGAGTGCTCAATGACCAAGACGCAATCCGCCTCAGTGGCCCCAGTACAACCTGTTTCTATTGCTAGGGCGCAATCTGCTCACTCTGCTGCCCATGCGCGGCCTACTACTATCTTTACTGCCAAGGCACAGTCAGTTCAAGCTACTATCGAGGCACAGTCTACCAATGTTGCTGCCAAGGTGCCACCAGTAGTCCGTAGGATTATGGCACAACCCAAGCAATCGGTAACCCAGGCGCAATCTGCTACTCCGGCGCAACTCAAGGGAACTAGTCTTTTGGCTATTCCTTCTTCCAATTCTCAAGTACTGAACTTAGAGAATTCATGTCCTAGTGCCAACACTAGACAGAACAAAAGAAAAAGTCCTATGACCTTTTCTCAATTGGCACAATCTATGTCTAAAATGATCACACAACTGAACAAAGGAAAACACTTCTTAGCTAACCCTATTCAAAATAAAGGAAAGCACCCTTTGGTCTTTCCTCAAGCTTCCCTGGTCTATGACTCAGAGGAAGATGTATTAGATTCTATTCCTGTAAACAGAGGTCCTCGAATCTCTGATACCGAAAAGAATACTGATCAGAGAGGTATCTTACCTACCCCTATGGGGTTTGGTCAAGACCTTCCTACCTTGCAAATTTCAAGATCCAAGTAAAGAAAATTGAAGGTATCACAAACAGAGACACCGGGAGCAGAATTTTTAGATTTACGCGCTTATCTCAATAGGCGTCAACCAATATCAACTTTGGCAAAACGCAAGAACCCTATGCCAAAGGCCAATCTGCACCAAAAGTCAAAGTTTGAAAAGAAAGACCCATCTACCTATGCTAATGAGTGGAGTACATCTTTGTACACTCAAGGAACTAAACACCTGAAGAATAGGAGACATGTTCCTAACATCATTAAGGAATATGTTCCTCCGACTTCTTCTCGTCCTGTGGTTGTAACTGACCTCCGGCAACGTCTTACACAAAGACGGGAGACTACGGAAATGTTTTCCTTACCTCCAAATTGTGCTTCAAATCGCCACTGCCTACATGAAGTTGTCAACAACTGTTGTTGCCAATCAGCTCGACGATCTGTCTTCGATCGTTTGAACTATGCTTCAACTCCTGAACATATAATAGACGACGAAGATGAACTATTATATGCTTCTGTTAACATGACTTCTCAAGGCACTGGGGGTGGGAAACGTCCAAGTCGTAATGCATCCCGTAATCCCAGTCAACAATACTTAGACCGAATCCATGCATCCAATGAAGGTGTCTTTCAATACACTAGATCGAGAAATCGTCATTTGATCCAAGGTGTCTTTAATCAAGAAGATCTCCCTATCACTCATATGGGAGAGGACTCTCTTTCGGAGTTTGATGCAGATAGTGAAAGTTCTGAATAAACTATCTCATCAATAGCAACAAGAAAAGTGACAGCATATACCATTACGGAAGATCAAGATGCCTCTACGTCAACCAGCCAAGAGCAACGAATTGTTGTATTAGAAGACAAATTGAAAACTATGGCAGAAATGGTTGCAAGCATGCACACCATAATGGTGGCTCAACATACAGTACCTCCGATTGTAAACCCTGTTACAAATCCTGAGCTTATAGCATCTTCTGTACATGTTAGTCAGGGGGTACCAGCCCCTCAGGTTGCTTCTGTGCCAATTCAAGCTGATCCAAGTCAGTTTGGTGTTGCGGGTGGTAATTACCATGCTATTCCTCCTCCTAACACTTCTAATCAGCCTACCAATTCCCAAACATCAGGGGATGCTAATGAGGCTGTAAAACTCTTACGCACTCAGTTTGAGGCCTTCAAGCAGAAGGATGGCCTACAAAGATTGGGCATAAAACAACCATATCCTACAGAGTGGAAGGAAGTTCCATTTCCTCCTAAGTATAAACTCCCAACCATTATGCTGTTTGATGGTAGTACTTCTCCAAGTCAGTATATCAATCATTTTGAAGTGATGACTGATCAATTACAGCCAAATGATGCTCTTCTTACCAGAGTGTTCGTCGGTTGTTCAGCCGGTGCAGCATATGACTGATATCGTAGCCTACCTGATGGTTGTATAACTTCTTTTGCTGGTTTCAAGCAAATGTTCTTAGAACAATTTTATGAGGAAGTCAATGATATGACAATGTCTGCCCTCATTAAAATTAAACAGAGGCACACACTACCAAAATACACTAATTTAGCGACGGATATTTAGCGACGGAATTTTTTAGTCGGCGTTAGCGACGGCTTCGTGGCCGCTCACCGACTGATTACCGACCACACGCCTTTGCCATTTTTATTTCAATTTTAGGGGGAGAAAAGGTCGCATATCCGTCGCTAGGCTGTCGGAATTATAGCGACGGATGGACAGTAGTCGCTACGTAGTCGATTATTTGGCGGGAATTGTGTATGAAATTGGCGGTACATTTTTTCGACTACATAGCGACGAATATTCAGTCAGATAACCAATAATAGCGACTAATTGGCGATGGATTATTAGCAGTCGCTATTCCGTCACTAAATTTACGTTCCAGACTTAAATGAAAAGGCGGGGGGAACTTTTCGCATTTCCCCCAAATTTAATCTCTCTCCTCTCTCTCTCTCTCTCTCTCTCTCTCTCTCTCTCACGGCTTCGGTGAACGGCGTCGGCATCCTCTTCTCTCTCTCTCCCGAAGGTAATCCCCTCCCTCTCTCTCTCTCTCTCTCTCTGTGTGTGTCGCGGTGTCGACGTAGGGACAGCGGGGGCGGCCGGTTTGGGGACATTCGGGGGCTGGGCGGCTGGCTTGGGGCGAAGGCGTCGGGGGCTGGGCGGCGGGCTTGGGGCGGGGGCGTCGGGGGCTGGGCGGCGGGCTTGGGGCGGCGGGCTTTGGTCGGGGGCGGCGGGAGGGCTTTGCTTATCAAATTCATCTGAGTTTATATATTGGCTAAATAATGTGTTATCCATATTGGGTGTTATCCATTAGTTTGGTGGTGTTTGGATTAGTAAATGTGAATATGGAGTTTGGGTTCATGGTGTATATGTTCACAGTGTCAAGGACAGTGCGAGTTCTTCATCTGCATAAGTCAGTTGTGTGCTTCTATATAGATGTATATATCTATACATCTAACTGTGATATACATATATATATGTGTACGTGTGCTTTAGAGAGTGAGGAATGAAAAGGCATGCCTACCATGCCTATTAGCATGCAGGACGGCTTGGGGTGTAATGTGTGATTGTAGACATGGTAGGAATTATAGGTAATTAATGCTAGTGTGACTAGACTAAGGTAGTGCTTGCTAGATAATAAGGACACTCTAGTATCCTAACCAAGTTAATTTTAGACTAGATATTTAGGATATAGCTCCCATATCCTAGAAGTTGACTCTTGCAATTTAGAAATAGATAGATTGACTCAGTTTGGTATCAGTATCGCACTATCGGTATCGGTATCGCACTATCGGTCAAGGTTCACAATATCGGTATCGGAATCGGTTTCGGACTATTCCTATGAGTATTGGTATCGGCGATATCGGTAGTATCGACGGTATCGTATCGGAGTATCGGACTTTGGTATCGGAAAACAAATAATTATTAATAAATTATTTACATTTAAAAACATATATTTTAAACATTTAGGCATAATTTTAAGTATTTCAGCGTTATTTCTTAGTAGTTTTAAAATTATATGAAATAGTAGTCACCCTTACCGATTGGTTTTGCCGAATTGACCGGAACAAAGACCCCCAAAGTCGGTATTGGTCAATATTTGGTATCGATCGGTATCGGATCGGAACATGCCAAACCGTATCGGTATCGGCCGTATCGGATCGGTATCGGCCGATACTTTAAACCATGCTGGAATACTAGCGAATCGGTATCGAACTATTAGTAACAACTGTATTTAGATTTTTCTCTTCTCGAGCTAGAATACTAGCGGATCCACCAGTTACATGATTATATACTAATTCTGTTTAGTTTGTCTTACTATATAGATTTTTACATCTAATCTATGATGGATCATTATTTCGTTGATCGTACATGGATGTACAAACGACAACACGAGAGCAGAATAGGTATGAGTGACGATTTTCAGGCAGGCGTGGAAGTGTTTCTTAAGTATGCCATGAGCAAAGCTCAGTTTATGGACGGTAACAAGATCAAGTGTCCATGTCGTAATTGTCGCAATAGACGTTACGAAGAAGTGGTGAGTGTAAGAGATCATTTGACCCGTAAGGGTTTCGTACGTGATTACGGCCTGTGGTCATCGCAAGGTGAACTATATGCCAAAAGACAGGTTGCGAATGCTGCTACTTATGCTTTTGATGATAATGCTGCAGCAGATTTTGTCGTCGATGACGACGAATGCTCCGTTGATTATGGAGACGTGTAAAACCTTGCACGAGATATGGTGTACGACGCGGCAGGGCCTAATTTTGATCCAGAGGATCCTAATCCCGAGGCGAAGGAGTTCTATGATATGTTTCAGGATGCTGAAACTTCTTTATATCCTGGTTGTGATCCATATTCCGTACTGTCAGTGACGATGCGGTTGTTGAACATAAAGTCCGATTTTAACTTGCCACAAACTTGCTATGATCGGATTACACAACTAATGAAGGAGGTGTTACCGAAGGAATCAAAAGAGCTTCCAAAAAACTTCTACAAGTCAAAGATGATGGTCCGACAACTGGGACTCGGGTACGACAAGATAGATTGTTGTCGCAACGGATGCATGTTGTACTACAAGGAGAACGAGGATGTAGAAAGTTGCCGCTTCTGTAATACGGATCGTTACAAGGAAGTCAGGGGAAAAGGAAAGTCAACTAGAAAACGATGTCCTTACAAGTATATGTATTACTTGTCCATCACGAAGCGCTTGTAGAGGATGTATATGTCTCAGAATACAGCAGAACACATGACGTGGCACAACGAAGAACGCACAAAGGACGATGGAGAATTGTCACATCCTTCGGATGGAGAGGCATAGAAATATTTCGATTTTTGCCATCCAGATTTTGCTGCAGAGCCGAGAAATGTACGCATGGGGCTATATTTTGATGGATTCGCCCCTTTCGGGCAGTCGGGATCTCAATACTCCTGCTGGCCGATCATTCTGACCCCTTACAATCTGCCACGATGGATGTGTATGAAGACTCCTTATATGTTCTTGACAGCTATCATACCGGGTCCCAAAAATCCGACGAAAAATATCGATATATATTTACAGCCGTTGGTGGATGAGCTGAAACAGCTGTGGGAGATCGGCGTCATGACCTATGATATTTCCAGGAAACAGAACTTTCAGATGAGAGCTTCACTGATGTGGACAATCAATAATTTTCTCGCATACGGTATGCTGTCGGGATGGAGTACTCACGGCACCCTGTCTTGTCCGATATGCATGCAAAATAGTAAGGCGTTCCGCCTTAAGCATGGAGGAAAAACTTCTTTCTTTGATTGTCATCGTCAATTTCTGCCCGCGAGTCATCCTTGGAGAAAGAACAAGGACGCATTCAGAGCTGGAAAACAAGAATTTTCTCATCTGCCTGCCAGATTGTCGGGATACGATATTTGGGAAGATGTAAAGGATTTGCCCACTGTAATGGAAGATCCATCGAACAATCGTGTCGATGGGTTCGGACAAATCCATAACTGGACCAAACGGAGTATCTTCTGGGACTTGCCTTATTGGAAAGATAATCTTATAAGGCATAATCTTGATGTTATGCATATCGAAAAGAATGTGTTCGATAATGTCTTCAATACCGTCATGGACATTAAAGGAAAGACGAAGGACAATCCAAAAGCAAGACAAGACATTGCCGAGATATGCAAGCGTCCTTATCTGAACTTGATACAAAGGGGCGCTGCTGGACAATTAAGTGAGCCGATAGCACAATACACATTGAGCAAGGAAGATAGATTAATAATCTGCAAGTGGGTATCTACTTTAAGATTTCCCGACGGCTATGTGTCGAATTTGTCTAGATGCGTTGACTGTAGGAGCGTAAAAAGTGTTTCATAATAATGAGTCAAAGATAAGGATCATTCCATTCAAATCGATTCACTTTACGCCAAAGAGCGACTAATCACTTTACGCCCGAAGCAGGCTAATCATTTTACGCCCGGGTCAAAGCTAATGATTTTACGCCAAAGACAGGCTAGCCACTTTTACGCTGGACAAAGCTGTCAAGTCTTGTATTTAATACAAAGTCTGCATGAAGATTTAATGATGGCATATATCACAAAAATCAAAGGGATTTGTTTTACACAGAGGCCTATTTGTTGTTTAGTATGTGGACTGAGCCACTTTACGCTCATAATATGGCTTCTTTTACGCACAGAGACTATACGAGTTTTTACGCTCAACGGTTGACGTGTGCGTAAGGTTTATTTGGGCTATTTTTACGCTCAAGGTTATTTAACAACCACTTTACGCGGGAAGTCTACATCAGGGCTATTGTACGCCTAGTCTACTACTTTACGCTCAGGGTATATTTGGGTTGTTTTACGCCCTATTCTAATTCAGAACGTGGTTTGCCTACATGGCTTTCATGCCGCACATCTCGAAGAACGTGTGTACGTGCATCCTATTCTTATTGAAATGATGGGACATGTGTCAACGTATGCTGAGGATGACTTTGGTCATGGGTGACAGTTGTCAGCGTAAAGACGGAACTTTTGCTGAGTTTTTACGCACAAGAAACCAAGTCTATAAATAGACTGATTTTTCTCACATAGACAGACAGAGAGAAAGGAGAGGATACATAGAGATCAGAGCCCAGAGACTTTGATTTTTCGGAGCATTCTTCTTCAACTTTTCTTCCAGAACAAAGTGAAGCAAAGCAGGAAAGCATTCGGCCTCGCCATCAGTGCCCAAGTGCGTCGATACCTTTCTGGTGACTTAGTTCTTCCAATTGTTCATCTTCTAGCAGTGATCTTCATCATCATCGTATGGTCCAAGGAACAAAGTGATCATTTACAGATCAGACTTCCATAGCAATACTTCCCAGAATCAAATTTGTACTTCTTGTACTTTTTCTCGTTTTATTTTCAAAATTCGATTTCCAGGTATTTTGTTAAGTGAAACAAAAATGGCGACTCTGCTGGAGACGACATTCTCCTCTGACGAGGAAGCAATTGCTCAATACGATGATGTGTCGATTGGATCGACAAAGAAGACTCTGGTTGTACACTTCGACCAGACTGCTTATGAAGAAATGCTCCGAACTGGGGATGGTTCTCGCCGCTCCAATATTCAAAAATCTTGCAAAGCACGAAAAGTTTGGATTCCTAAATCCAAAATAGCTTATGATCTCTCTGTTGCTACTGAGGGCAAGGAAATTCTTTCCACTCCTGTCGTAGGGGCTCCCGTTCGTAACGAGGCAGTCTTTACTTCAGCGTTGCACTCTAAGTGTGGCAAGTTATCTCCCGTCTGTGACGGTGAAGATAATCAGGTTTTACGCCCAGTGGGTAAAAACCAAATTTTACGCTCAGTGCATAAGAACGAGTCTCCCATTTGTAATGAGGCAGACTCTAATGCTTGTGCTTCGAAGTGTAAAAATAAGTCTCCCGTCTGTGACGTGGTAGACACACAAAAATTACGCTCTTCGCGTAAAGGAAAATCTCCCGTCTGTGACGAGGTAGATAATCAATTTTTACGCTCTACGCATAAAGGTAAGTCTCCTGTCTGTGACAGTGTACATAAAATTTGCAACAATGTTTTTACATCTAATGTGAATGTACCTAAATGCATACAACGTAAAAATGTTGTTGGTAAAGCTTCAGTTCTATACCAACAGCCTTCTTATACTGCTCTACGCAAAGTACCAAACCTACAAATCACACGCAATGAAAATGGAGTCCTTCGTGCTCAAAAATCTCAAGATTTGCGTACACAACTCCAAACGCGTAAAAATGTACAGTTTGGTTCTGCGAATACAGCCAGTAATCTTCTTTATACACAAGGGACTAAACGTTTTGCTACCCCAAATGTAATAAAGAAGACTACTCCTTTTACTCCTTCTGATTTACGTGAATTGCTAATGCAAAAGCGTAAAAATAGACAATCTCCCGTGACGCTCCCCCAAGAAAATCATCACTGTGAGTGTTACCAGATTGTGATCAAATGTTGTTGCTCGGCTTCCAGACGGTCAGTCTTTGATCGATTGAATTTTAATGCACCCCAACAACAAGCTGATAAGTTGTCATATGCGTCAGTCAACATGGCATCTCACACCAACAGAGGACGACGTCCTAGACGGAACACGTCCCAAACCCCAGGTCAACAACAATTCAACAGACTTCTTGATTCCTTTGAAGGAGTATATCAGAATACTCGATCAAGAAGACAAAGACAATTGCAGACTTCTAATTCTGAAGCTGGGGGTACTCAATCTCTTGAGTCCGAAACTGATAGTGTTGATTCATACTTCTATACTAATCCTTCTGTATCTTCAAGAGAGGTTGAATCCTACGCTATTGGAGATAAACCAGAGACGTCATCAGTTGATACAGAATAACGTCTCACTGCTGTTGAGCAATCATTGAAAGACATGCTTAACATGATGCAAAGCATGCACCAGATAATAACGGCTCAACAAACTGCTCAACCAGCAATTGTAACACCGGTTCAGGTAGCAGCACCAACTCAAGATAGCCAAGGGGTTGATATACCTTTGAATATCCAAGAGCTTGTTGTTAACCAAAATTTTGTATCTCCAGATCCCATCATTCCAGAAGATGTACCAACTCCGGTGGGGATTACGGTACAACCAACAACTTTTCAATCAAATGTGCTTCCACAAACCAGTGAAGCCATTCATGCAGTGCGTGAGCTCAAAGCATAGTTTAAAGTTTTGAAGCAAAAGGATCAACTCCAGAGGTTAGGGATTAAGCAACCTTATCCTCCTCATTGGAATGATGTACCTTTTCTACCGAAATTCAAGCCACAGTCTATGGTATTGTTTGATGGAAAGGCTTCTCCTAGTCAGTATATCAATTACTTTGATATTATGACTGTACATTTGCAGAAAAATGATGCTCTTCTCACTAGAGTATTCATTGGATGCTTGACGGGTTCAGCTTACGACTGGTATCGTAGTTTACCCGACAATTGCATTTCGTCTTTTGACGAATTTAAGGCAATGTTTCTCTCCTGTTTCTATGAAGGAGGTATAGACATGAACATGTCCTCCTTAATAGAAATCAAGCAAAAGAAGAAAGAAGATACTCGGACGTTCATTGAACGTTTCCGACAGACAACTTTAAAGATGCCCCCTGGTATGCCAGATTCAGCACTGATTGATACATGTAAGATGAATCTGCGACCATCCATCGCTATCTTCACGGGTTCCCAATTCACAGATTGGGCTTCGTTTATCATAGCAGCAGTTTTCGCCGAGACCAATGGTAGGTTGGCTCATGAACATGGGATGATTTTTGCCTCTGAGGATAAAGGAAAGAAAAGTAATCTTGGTAACAATTTCAGCAATCGTAATATGAAAGGAAAAGACACTCTTATGGTCAATCTTTCCAAGAATAAAACGACGCCGAATAATCAGGAATCTTCCAGGCCAAATGAAGAATACTCTTTTGACGAAAGTGATATCCCAGGGATATTCCAATGTCTGGTAAAGAGTGGCAAACTTCAGATTCCAGAGCCAAAGAGGCCCAATGAGGTGAATCTGACTGACAATCCCAAATATTGTATCTATCATAGATACATTAATCATCCTACCAGTGCTTGCTATGTTTTGAAGAAGAAAATCCAAGAGCTGATAAATGGTGGTGCCATTGCTTTAACCAATGATGACTATACGGTTACAACCAATATGGTTTCTCTTCAATTTGGAGATTTTCCTCCGCAACAAGTACCAGATGGAATTGGCCCAATTCCGAAGACGACGATGAAGATTTTGAATATCCCACCTGCTAGGGAGGAAAATGAAGGATTGTTACCTCTTACATTAAAGAATGGTAAGATTATGTGGGTACATCCTGACGTAATATCTGAAATGGAAGATGAAGGTAAAACTTCAAAATCCAAGAAAGGTAAGAAAGTCAAAACCTGCAACATAATTTCTCATGTTATTCCAGATCCTGATGATTTGGATCATCTATGGGATGGTACTCCTTTGGAAGATAGACTAAGAGGATTGAACATATGTCCTCCAAGTCTAGCTCCTCCTACCAAGCTCAAGCTTACTCATCAGCAGTGGCTAGCCATGAATAGTGTTCCTTTATACAGGGCACAACAAGTCTTTGCTGCTTATGAAAAGGCTCCTACAGGGATTTTTCCTCGTATCCCGAATCCTTTTCCTCCCGTAGCTGCAGAGACGGTTATTCCTCATTCTCTTGTAGTTACAGGGATTTCTTCTTCTTTCTCTATGGAACCACCTGTTGAAAGTCCACTGCCTACTCACTTGTACAGTCAGCAATCTATCATTCTCATGAAAAAGATGGGTTATGACTTTCAAAAGGCAGAAGGTTTGAATTATGATAAAGGGATACGACTTCCTTTACAAATTCAAAGTCAAAAATCCACTGTTGGATTGGGTTCTGAGGTTCCTCATAACAATCCTCACAAGAAGAAGGCTAAGGAAAGGAAGATTAAATCCTGCAATATGGTACTTCCTTCTTCTGAGTCTGAAGAAGAAACTTTTGCTGGTACAAGATCTGGAAAAGCGTACCACAAAGATTATGAGGGATCCTCCAAGGAAGCTGAGAATGTTGAAACACCATCAACTCAACCGTCTCTTGCTCCTGCTGTGGTTGAAAAGGGAAAACAGAAAACGGTACGCTTCGATGTCCCGTTGAAGTCTATTTCCAGTCAGGGGGTGGTGATAAAACCCTATAAATTTGATATTTTAGCCCAGTTAGCTAATACTCCGGCTAGATTATCTATTTTCGAGTTGCTTCGCCTTTCTAGAGAAAGCCGTGAAACTTTGAGTGAAGCTTTGCTACAAGCTGATTCCTGCTTAGCTCAACGCAAGACTCCTGACAATATACCAGTATCATGCCCGCAATGTCATAGTGTGATGGAAGCAATTCCCAACATCACCTTCATACAAGAAGATATGTTGTTGAAGCATAACAAGCATGATAGGCCTTTGTGTTACACTGGGTATATCGAATCCATTGAAGTTGACAGAATTTACATTGATCCTGGGTCTTCCATTAGCATAATTCTTCAAAGTATGCTAAGACCATTGAGGATTCCTACTAGTGATCTGACTTACACTAGTACCACAATAGTTGGTTTCAACTCTGGAAAGAGCAAACCACTGGGGAAGATTCGTCTGAAGATTCAGATTGGTGATCTTCGAACTATGGCAACATTTTATGTTATTAACTCAGACGTATCCTACAATATTCTTCTTGGAAGACTATAGTTACATGAGCATAACATCGTGCCTTCGACTCTCCACCAATGATTCAAGTATGTGGATTCCCTAGGGGTTGTGAAGACTGAGTTTGCTGATATCAATCCTTTCAAAGGTGTTGAAGCCTATTTTTCTGACTCAAGGCTTTACAAACAAGAGCATGTGAAAGAGATATCAGAGATGGCTGAAAATCAATCATCTGTCGAAAATCAGTCTATTAACGAAGATCTGCCAGAAGAGCAACCTTTGAATATCAAAGTCAAAGGGCGAATCCAACCCCAATCTGTCAACAATCAACCTTTGATGATCAAGGTTAAAGGAAGAACTCAAGCTTCATATGAGGAATCAGTAAATGTTCCTATTAAAAGCCAAGTTCAACCTCTTGTGATCAAAGTCAAAGGGCGTACAGTTCGTACGAATGATCCAGAACCTCCTCTGATTGTCAATCTTGGCAAATCTACGCAGAAGACGGATGATAATCCACTAGTGATTAATCCGAAGCGTAGCAGTCAAATTATAAATGATGTAAATATTGATCATTCTGTACTTTTTGATATCAATAAAGATTTCCTTTTCGAGTATATGGCTGTCAAGTTTATTAAAAGAATGACTTTATCTTCTGATAATCAAAGTCATCAATATAAAGACGACATAGACACAGAGGAAACCTTATACATTGACAATAAGGAAAATTCTTTTCATCCTCATATCGATGTTGGACCTTATGCTCAAAGGTTTCTAACATCTTCTCCCTATCTTCTTCCTGTAGCCGCTTCATCGCAAGCTTGTGTAACTTATAGACGTCACAAAGAATCTTATTTCGTGGTTCCGTCTGATAAGAAAAACAAGCACCAAATTGTGTTTGGCCTGGCCAGAAATATTCTTGTTGCTCAGACAGATGATTTGAGATATAAAGATAAAGAAAGAATCCGAATTGACAGATATAGTCAACAATCTCTCAAAATTATCCAGAACATGGGATATGATTTAAAGACTATACAAGGTCTCAATCAAGGCAAAGATAGACAACTACCATTATGTGGTGATCCGTTTTACCAGAAAACTCGTCATGGATTAGGATATGATCCATCCCATATGTTTAATGACGATATACAAGAAGAATTCTCTTCTAGCTCTTCACAATCATCAGATTCAGAAGATGTCCAATTCATTGAATCCAATATTTCTCACTCCTTATATGTTAAAGGAGACTATTATGATGAATCCGAGCAAATATTTTTAGCTTATATGGTTCAAATTGATGGTGAATCTGAGCCATTTGAGAATGATCCTTGGGCTCAACAGATGGACACTCAATAGGAACTTCGTTTTGAACAACGACAACCACCTACAGAGTACGAGATTGTCCAGATTGACGTTGGAGATGGAACTATGCCCAAACCAATATTCATCAGTAAGAATCTTTCTGAAGATGAAAAGGAAGAATTGATAAAACTGATTAAAGAATATATTGATATTTTTGCATGGAGTTATAAGGATATGCCAGGTTTAGATCCCAAGGTTGCTACTTATAAACTTAATATTCTTCCTAATGCTAAGCCTGTAAAACAATAGCAACGGCGCTTTCGACCAGATATGATGGATGCAATTGAAGCAGAAGTCAACAAACTGATCACATGTGGTTTTGTTCGTGAAGAACAACACCCCGATTGGGTTGCCAATATTGTTCCTGTTATAAAGAAGAACGGAAAAGTCCGAGTTTGCATAGATTTTCGAGATCTTAATGCAGCTTGTCCAAAAGACGAATTTCCACTTCCAATTACTGATGTCATGATAGACAATACATGTGGTTTTGAACGCATGTCTTTTATGGACGGATTCTCAGGATATAATCAAATTAAGATGCATCCAGAAGATGAGAAGCATACTGCTTTTCGTACATCCCTTGGGGTTTACTGCTATACGGTGATGCCGTTTGGTCTTAAAAACGCCGGTACCACATATCAACGGGCCATGAGCAACATCTTTCAAGAACATCTACGGAAGACAGTAGAATGTTATGTAGATGACATTGCTGTTAAGAGTCGATCAAAAGAGATCACATTCAAGACTTGAAGACAGTATTTGAACTGATGCGCCAACATCAATTAAAAATGAACCCTACAAAGTCTTTCTTAGGGGTTTCCAGTGGCAAATTTTTAGGATTTGTCATTACTCCTCAGGGTATCCATGTTGATCCTGATAAGGTTAAAGCAATTCTTGAAATGCGTCCTCCACGCAATCTAAAAGAACTCCGTGGCTTCCAAGGTCGCGTTGCATATATCAGGAGATTCATATCCAATCTCTCTGGAAGATGCCAGCCTTTCTCCCGTCTATTAAAGAAGGGTGTATCTTTTGTTTGAGATGAAGCATGTCAGAAAGCCTTCAATGACATCAAGCAATACCTTACAAATCCCCCTGTTTTGGTACCTCCAGTGATAGGAAGACCATTTTTGCTATATGTTCGAGCTTTGGATCATTCACTTGGTGCTCTCCTTGCACAAAAAAGTGATATAGGGCATGAACAAGCAATTTATTATCTTAGCCGAATGATGGTCGAAGCAGAACACAGGTATACTCCTGTAGAAAAGGAATGTCTGGCCTTGGTTTTTGCTGTCCAAAAGACAAGACATTATGTGACAGGACAGACTATCCATGTCATCTCCAGAATAAATCCCATTCGGGTATTGATGAGAAAACCAAGCATTCTTAACTCTAGGTTAGCTACCTGGGCGATGCTGCTCACCCCTTATGACATGGTTTATATACCTCAAAAATCAGTGAAGGGTCAAGCATTAGCTGATTTCTTAGCTGCTCATCCTATACCGAAAACATCAAAGTTATATGAGGACATTCCAGATGAAGTTCTAGATTGCAATATGACTTTAAAAAATGACATTTGGCAATTATATTTTGACGGAGCATTACGGGTTGAACCTAAAGGTAATATTGTCTCTGGGGTAGGAATCGTCTTGGTCTTTCCTGACAAAATGGTCATATACCGTGCCTATTCTCTCAATGAACCATGCTCCAATAATGTAGCAGAATATAATGCTCTATTGATTGGTCTTCAAGTCGCAAAACAATTGGATATTGAATTCCTAGAAGCCTATGGAGACTCTCAGCTGATTGTTAATCAAGTTAGAGGGACCTATGAAGTCAGAAACCCTGATCTCATCCCTTATCATCAAGTAGTAGTCGAATTGGTCCTTTCATTCAAAGGATTCTTCATTGAATTCGTACTACGTTCTCAGAATGTGGAGGCTGATGCTCTTGCTAGCCTAGCTGCAGATTTGGCTATTCCAATCCGAAGGTAAAATACAATTACTTTGTTGGACCGAGATTTATTCTGTGTCAAGAATAATTTGTGTATTGAACAGGGTTATACTACAGAATCAAGCTCTCAGCAAAGGGATTGGAGAACTCCATTTATTGATTACGCGGTTCATGGGATTTTACCTGAAGATCCAAAAGAAGCTGCATCAATTAAAAGACGATCATTTCGATTCTATTATGATTCATCTTTACATATGTTATATCGTCGCTCATATGATGGACTCTTGCTGCGCTGTCTCTCAGAAGGTGAAGCTAAACTGATACTCCGTGAGGCTCATGATGGTGTCTGTGGTGCTCATCAACCAGCTGAAATTATAGGATCGTATTCGAAGGATGGGATACTATTGGCCTTCCATGATAGCAGATGCTGTGGATTACGCCAGAAGGTGTAAAGCATGTCAGATTCATGCCGATTTTATTCACCAACCTTCTGAATTTCTACATCCTACAGCAGCTTCTTGGCCCTTCGAAGCTTGGGGTATGGATGTCATTGGTCCTATTAACCCTCCTTCTGTTAAAGGACATCGGTTCATATTAGCTATAACCGATTATTTTTCTAAGTGGGCAGAGGCAGTCCCCCTTGCTGAAGTGAAAACATCTAATGTGATCAACTTCATTAAACATCATGTCATTTATCGCTTCGGGATTCCTCGACGGATAATTCATGACAATGGTCCACAATTTGCCAGTCAGGCATTTTATCTGTTCTGTGATAAGAATCAAATTCAAAATTTGGCTTCTACGACTTATAATCTAGCTGCTAATGGTCTAGCCGAAGCCTTCAATAAGACTATCATTAAACTTCTCAAAAATTTTGTCTCTTCTAATAAACGTGATTGGAATAAGAAACTTGGAGAATATTTATGGGCTTATCGAACAACAGTCCGAACTCCTACTGGTTTCACACCATTTTTATTGGTTTATAGATGTGAGGCTGTTCTTCCCTTGGAAATCCAGATTCCATCTCTTCGAATAGCTATTGCTAATGATCTAACTATAGAGAACAATGATCGCTTACGACTCCAAGAACTTGAAGGATTGGACGAGAAGCGTCTTCAAGCACAACAACATATTGAACTATATCAAGCCCGTATATCTTGAACTTTCAATCGTAAAGTTAAGGAGAGGGTATTCAAGATTGGCGAGTTAGTATCAGCTGTACGAAGATCGATGATTATGACTCACAAAAGCAAAGGGAAATTCCAAGCGAAATGGGAAGGTCCTTATGTAATTGAGACCGTGTTTTCTAATGGTGCCTATCGGTTATCAAAGCCTAATGGAGATCTACTCATGATGCCAATTAATGGCAAATTTCTTAAGATGTACTATGTATAAAGAAAAATGATGATGAAAATAAAGTTTCTTTTATTATTATTTTTGTTCAAGACAAAAGATTAAGGATGAGGGCCACTGCCTTCGCCTTCCTTATTGAATACATAGTCAGCCAATGCATAGAAAGCATCGTTGCCAGAGCTCATGAAAAATTTGCAGACAGCCATCCTCAGTGCTTCTTCTTCAAGAGTTTTCCTTGGCTCCACTAAGAAACCAAGGATATCTTGTGGTGGCTTGGGCGTAGAAGAGTTATCGCTTACTTTGGTTGGGCCTGACACAATTGGCTCGACGGGATGTATCTCGATGACGTCCTCAACCTTTATGGAGACTTCATTCTTTTGCTGCATATCCTTGAAAGACATTTCCAATAGAGGAGTGGAAATAAGAATGATATGTTACAAAGAGTTTTCGCCTGTTTATAGGAGAGATCTGTTGACGAACTGGTCTTTGAAAATAACCTTTCATTCCCGAAAAGGTCTGTCCGTTCATTTTATCAGGTTCATCCATTTTGGAATTAAATCAATATTTTCTTTTACCGAGAGTTATGTTGGTTCATTCATCCATTTATATGGACATATATGCTTATGACGTCTGTCTCCTTATTCCCCAGCTACCAAGGTTTGGTTAAGCTGATTTCTTGTTTCCTTGGAGAGGGATTTTAAATCTTCTATTTTATCAATTGATCAAAAAAAATGGGATTCGTTATTTATCATGTTTTCATGACCTCTGGATAAATATTAAATCCACTTACTTTTCTTATCTATCATCTTCATTTGACCTCTGCATAGATATTAATCTATTTTTTTCCTGAGTTCTTACATGCTGTCATGCCATAATACCTCTGATAGTATTGTATACTCTAAACAGAAAACAAGACTTTATTATCTATCATGTCCATACTACTTTTTGATAGATACAAATCATTGAGTGTAGAAGACTTGTCATTTCCATTCTCATTTCATCATAAAAGTCTATTACATTTCTTAGACTTTCTTACAAATCATAATGGAAATCTATTACAATCTTGGATTTTCATTCTATATAACAACGATGACCTAATCGAGATCTATTTCTTCTTTGGATCTTCTTCATCGGATTCGTTGTTGGTGTCAATTCCTTACTGTCTGAGCCTCAATGGCGACCAGAACAGAAGGAATCAAACTCTGGTCTTCTCTCTCAGACGAGAGAAGAATCCCAGAGTACGGCAGCCCGAAGACGTGTTGCTGCCAATACAACTGGTGGAGGAGTGGCGGCCTCTCAAAGGAGATAGGAATGTATCCAGCATTGGGATACGATTCCTAGTTCTGCCGTGAAAGGAACTCTACTACCCAATTTCTTGGGTTAGAGTTGACTCCACCATCTAACTCTCCGTGTATAAAGACTCTTCCTACCAACAGAGGAAGACCCTTCTATCCCACGAAGAGTTCTGAGTTGTCTGATTTGCGCGTCAAAAGCGCATGAGCTCCCTGATGTTGATGTCAGAAGAACGCTCCTCACAGCGTCAAAGTCGCCAATACCGGTTCTGGAAAAGCTCTTTAGCCAAATTTCTGCAGAAAACAACAAAGAAGAAGTGTTTTAGACAGAAGTATCATCAGACGCGTATTAATTAATTAAAACTGAAAACAGATGCTTACGCGTCTTGTTTTATCTTCAACAGGAAATAAGACTTTACGCTTGATGTTTTTACGCCCGTGATTCATGAACATTCAATCAACATGGCTCTCTATGCCAGTGCCTCATGTGCACCCTATTCAACAAGGCTTTTACACTATTGTTTCATGTGCTCCTCATTTTAACAAGGCTTTTTACGCCAACGTTTTAGGAGTGTATTATTCAACAAAGCTTTTTACGCCCGTGCATCTTTCCTATGAGATTCTACATCTATCAAGGGTTTACGCTCGTGAGTACCTATTTTTCAACAAAAAGATCAAAGACAAACAATGGTTCATGACCAAACTTACCATAAAGGCCAAATGGTTCGGCTCTGGTTGAATCAATATCTGGTGACCGAGCGTACAGAAGAACGACATCGGAAAGGATCGTCATTTGTTGAAGCGTGAATTCTTGCAAAGTGGCAGAAAGCTATCTCCAGAAAAATGACAATGAGAATGAGGATGTATAAAACATTCTCTAAACTCAGCTATTTATAAGGGTTGAGGAAACGGTTGGCATGAGTCTATTTCAGGAAAGATCCTACTAGATAGGCGCTCGTGACCACAGAGCAGATGCCACGTGTTGTTTTATTTCTCTTGAGAATAAACAACCATAAATGCAGTTAAAGAAGTGTTGAACAATTCTATGTACCAACAGATGAGATTAACATCAAGATTTTATTTATAAAAAGGGGGGAGTGGACCCCTACACATAAAAGAGTCGCAAAACATGGAATATTATTTTTTCTCTCCTTCGTTGGGCTGACGAAGGGAGGCACCTAAGTCGTACATGTTGTGAATCCCGGAGCGACGCATCAAATTAAGAAACGCTTCTGCATCTCCTGATCCCTCATACGCAGTTGGAGGACCACCATCGATGCGACTGAAGACTACTGGAGTCAGTCTAAAGCACCCTACAAAAATTGCGTGCTCGCTCAAAATCAAGCCTGGAGCTAGAAGCCTCTTCATTGTTAATCTCTTTCTTTGGCGCCATGTCACTATGAAGATGAATGGCAATAATGAAGAATTCCTCTTTATTTATACAATCAAATCAACTCTTCATATTCCTTATGGGAAACTGCTCATTATTAACGCAAACTCGGGGAGGTGAAAAGTCATTCGAAAGTTTCGAAAAGAAAATTCATTGTGACGGTTAAGTGTTGACCAAAATTATTTCTTGATTTTACGCCGACTGTTGGATATCCCTACTTTTACGCGGAAGACTGTTGAGTATCCCGAATTTTACGCTGACTGGTCAAATCTCAACTTTTACGCTTCTGTTCAAAGTGTTTCAAATTTTGAAGATATTTGAAAACTTTGAAGGGGGTCTTGTAGGAGCGTAAAAAGTGTTCATAAGAATGAGTCAAAGATAAAGATCATTCCATTCAAATCGATTCACTTTACGCAAAAGACGGCTAATCACTTTACGCCCGAAGCAGGCTAATCATTTTACGCCCGGGTCAAAACTAATGATTTTACGCCCAAGATAGGCTAGCCACTTTTACGCTGGACAAAGCTGTCAAGTCTTGTATTTAATGCAAAGTCTGACATGAAGATTTAATGATGGCATATATCACAGAAATCAAAGGGATTTGTTTTACACAGAGGCCCATTTGTCGTTTAGTATGTGGACTGAGCCACTTTATGCTCATAATATGGCTTCTTTTACGCACAGAGACTATACGAGTTTTTACGCTCAACGGTTGACGTGTGCGTAAGGTTTATTTGGGCTATTTTTACGCTCAAGGTTATTTAACAACCACTTTACGCGGGAAGTCTACATCAGGGCTATTGTACGCCTAGTCTACTACTTACGCTCAGAGTATATTTGGGTTGTTTTACGTCCTATTCCAATTTAGAACGTGGTTTGCCTACATGGCTTTCATGCCACACATCTCGAAGAACGTGTGTACGTGCATCCTATTCTTATTGAAATGATGGGACACGTGTCAACGTATGCTGAGGATGACTTTGGTCATGGGTGGCAGTTGTCAGCGTAAAGACGGAACTTTTGCTGAGTTTTTACGCACAAGAAACCAAGTCTATAAATAGACTGATTTTTCTCACATAGACAGACAGAGAGAAAGGAGAGAATACATAGAGATCAGAGCCCAGAGACTTTGATTTTTCGGAGCATTCTTCTTCAACTTTTCTTCCAGAACAGAGTGAAACAAAGCAGAAAAGCATTCGGCCTCGCCATCAGTGCCCAAGTGCGTCGATACATTTCTGGTGACTTAGTTCTTCCAATTGTTCATCTTCTAGCAGTGATCTTCATCATCATCGTATGGTCCAAGGAACAAAGTGATCATTTACAGATCAGACTTCCATAGCAATACTTCCCAGAATCAAATTTGTACTTCTTGTACTTTTTCTTATTTTATTTTCAAAATACGATTTCCAGGCATTTTGTTAAGTGAAACATTGACCTCAATGAACGCAAGCTAACGGGAATGAAGAGTCATGACTGCCACGTGTTTATGGAAAGATTACTGCCCATTGCTTTGAAAGAGTTGTTGTCTTCTGCTGTATGGGTTCCGTTGGCCGAACTATCAATATTTTTAAGGGATATTTGTTCAACTAAGTTGACTGTGCAACACATGGTTGAACTTGAGGAGAAGATTATCTTAACAATTTGCAAGTTGGAGAAAATATTTCCTCCTGGCTTCTTCGACAGCATGGAGCATCTACCGATTCATCTAGCATACGAAGCCCGTGTCGGTGCATCTGTTCATTATCGATGGATGTACCCATTTGAAAGGTACATAAATATCGATATAATTTAAGCTGAATTTCAGTGGGTTTTAAAATTCTTTCCTAATTCTCAAGATAATTTGTCTCTCTAGATACCTACAACATCTAAAGAAGAAAGTTGACAACAAAGCTCATATAGAGGCTTCGATATGCGAAGCATATCTTATCGAAGAGGTGTCAAACTTCTGCTCCATTTATTTCGATACTCATGTTAAAACAAATCAAAATAGACCTCAAAGGAATGACGAGGACGTTGAGGATGGAGGAAGATTCAATGTAAGGGGCAAGCCTGTTGGGGCTAGTAAAAGACGGTAGTTGACAGACGACGAGTATGATGCCGCTCACCGATATGTCTTGTTAAACTGTGACATACAAGAAGTGAGAGATTTGGAGAAGTATGTCAGTACACTTGCACTCGTTATAATCTCGAATTTAATGAAGTAAGTGACTACACTTATATATTCTTATTTTCTCTAATAGTGTATTTAGAGATGAAGTCAAAATGAGGAGACCCGATATTACCGATGAGGGACTTCAAAGAGAGGTTGATTGTACATTTCCGTCATGGTTTCGCAAATACGTAAGTAACTGTGATTATAATTGAGATTATTAATATATAATCTGAAACATTTAAATTATAAATATTTGTTTACAGGTTTTATTGCCTGAAACAACACTCACTCATGAGAGTGTTCGTTATCTGGCACTGGGACCGAAGAAGCAAATAAAGACTTGGCCAGGCTATGTCGTTAATGGCTTCAGGTTTAAGTCAACTCAGAATGCTATAAATGTCGAATTTATCAATGACGGCATCAGTACCAAGGATTTCGGTGTTTGCATAAGAGGCACCGCCTATGATGACGAGCCGGACTTTGACTATTATGGAGTGCTTCGGGATATTGTAGATTTACAATATACTGGCCCATATGATATGTATATTGTGATGTTCAAATGTGAGTGGTTCGATAAGACACCAAATATCGGTTGGAGAATCGATAAACAATTTGGATTCGTCGATATAAATCATCGCAGGAGGTATAGAGGGTCCGATACATTTGCGATAGCAAATCAGGCTGTTCAAGTCTACTATACAAGCTACCCAAGGCGTCGTAGAGATCGATTTGACTGGTGGGCAGTATGCAAGATTAAATCTAGAAATATATTCAACGTTGGAGACCCAGCATACCAAGAGGACCAGATCGAAAAGTCCCAATACTTGGGACAACACTCAGATACAATGGATGTTGAAGATATTGTTGAGGAAAATAGAGGGGAGGAAGAGGTTGATACACAAGACTTAGCTGTCAACCAGGGTAGAAAGAGGCATCTTGTCCCAAATATTGAGGCAGAAGAAGAAGAAGAAGAAGAAGAAGAAGAAGAAGAAGAAGAAGGAGGATTTGATGGGGATGAGGATACAGATGAAATCGACGATGAAGATAAGGATGAGGATGAGGATGAGGAGGATGATGATGAAGACGAGGCCGAGGATGAGAACGAAGACGATGATTAGGTTAAATATTGTTGTATATTAAAAACACTTCCAATTACGTAAATTAAGTTTGACCTCATAAAAGCAATTACGTGAATTCATGTTTTTTTATTCGATTATTTACTTATTGCAGATGGCACTCCTAGTCTTTTTCGTCGCGGCGGCACTCGTCTCCCTACTGGTGGTATGTATATTTTAGTTTAGTTTTTTATATCCATTTACACTTTTATATTGTTAATTATGTTTATGTGTTCTATTTACAGGTCATGATGGCTGGCCGTGGTCGTGGTGCTGGTGGTGGTCGTGGTGGTGGTGGTGGTGGTGGGGGTGCGGGTCGTGGTCGTGGTCGTACTGGGGCTGGTGGTCGTGGTCGCATTCAAAGTTCCCGGGATGTGACCCCATCGAGCGAGCCCGACCCGGAGAGTACCCCGGGCACAGACGCATCCCGCCCTCGATCGACCACTTCATCGAGGCATGAGTCCGGATCTGCTAGCAGATCCGTTTCGCTATCGGAACCACCAGCAGCGGATCCACCAGGGGATGCCCCAGTTACTGCACAGTGGGCCCCGGAGTACCCCCATACTCGGTTCCATCCGGTTACTGGGGAGTACATACGTGGACCCGCGGATCCTCCGACGGCACCAGAGAGGCCGAGAGGCGAGTTCCGACGAGAGCTATGGCCCGCGGGGACCTCGTAAGTAAATTTAAGATAATTTATTAAATTTCTTTCATTTATTCAAGTTAATAATCCAGTCGTTTCTTCTTTGTAGGTTTTTTCTGTTTAATGTTGGCCGGGCTCTTGGATAAATTATCAGGGCTAACTTCCACGGTCCCTACCTCAACTTTTCGTCGGTGCCCCCAAACGTACAGTACGTCTGGCTCGACGAGTTGAGGGTATATATCTATATCTTCTGGTTAATTATTAGTTACTCTTTAATCAACCATTTTTTAAATTACGTGATAATTAATTTTCTGTGTTAGACAACGTACTGGTGGCCCCCCATCGCGAGGAGGGGATCCGCAGGACCTACAGAAGCGCTTGCTCGAAGAAGATACGGGATATGATTCATGACCTAAAAATGGGGCATACGAGGCCGAATTGGATCCGGCAGGAGTATTATGAGGACCTCTTAGGTATGATGGATACCCCTGCGTACAAGGAGAAATCGGAGAAGGCGAAGGTGAACCGACAGGCCGCGGGCCTTCATACGGGGGGATCAAGGTCCCACGCAGCGACACTTGCAGATCTGGTGAGCAACCGTAAATTTATTTCACTATCGAATTAGGTATTATTAATTAAAGGAGTTAATTAGTTTCTACGGAAATTTTGTATGCAGGCCCAACGGGCGGTGAAGGATGGAAGGGCGCCAGAATCGGTCACCATGCACGACGTGTTCCAGCATACGCACAAAAGACAGAAGGACGGGAGCTTCGTCGACGAGAGGGCCAAGGAGACTGATGTAAGTACTTATGTTTATGAGATTAACGTTAGAATTAAAAGCATTCGGACTATAACTTAGGTAAACTTACGATTCACACTTAACTTAGTGAAACATAGGATTTAGATTACAACTTAGGTAAATCTTATAATATAAACACATTCATTTGATAGGCTGCGTATCGTGAGGTCCTTAGTCGGGCTCAGTTAACTGACACCGAGGATGTCGGTAAAACGACGCCCTTCCGGACGCCCTCTTCTTTGGCCGCTCGGAACGACTTGTACGTAGATACCGTCGGCGGCTTTAAGAAAGGGTTCCTGTACGGAGTCGGCTCCCTAGGGCCATTGCACATAGCGACGCAGAGATTTCCACCAACACCGCCTCCTCCCGTAGCTCCGGCAGACGATGATGTTAGGTCGCAGCTTACGCAGCTGCACGAGGCGGTGTCGTCCTTGCGGGAGCAATTTGCCACGTACTTTCCGTCTATGTCTGCTGCTGTCGGTCCGTCTGCTGCTGCCGGTACGTCTGCTGATGGTGTTCGTCCATCTTCTACTGGTCCGTCGACTGCAGGTGTCGGTCCGTCTTCCGTAGGCCATCTTTCTTTCAACCCTGATGCCCTTGTGGTACCGCCTACGACTGTGACGTCACTCTTGGATCTCATGTCCGCAGAGCAGCTACACCGACTTCCGAGCAGTGTTTACGACGGCTTGCCTCCGTACCTTGTGGACGAGTATATTCGTCGGTCGCATATGGGATTACCAACACCGGACAATCGACCTCCTCCTTCTTAAAATATTGTATTAAGAAAATTTGGATTATTTGTGAGAGCTTTGGATTAATTGTGCTATAATCGGCTTATAAGACCGGATACTATGTTATTCTTTAGGATAATTGATGTTTATTTTCTATTAATTTGGTTTGGTCTGTGATTCTTGGATAATTGGTGTGCATTAAATTCGTATGTGCATATTTGGTCTATGCGATTCTTGGATAATTGGTGTGCATTATATATTTGGTCTGTGTGATTGTTGGATAATTGGGGTGCATTATTTATTGGTTTGGTTTATGCATATATTTGTGAACAGGAAAAGTGCTGCAATTTTTTTCCCAAAAAACTCAGTTAGCGGCGGACTAGTGACCATTTAGCGACGGCTATTCCCAGTTGCCGATGGTTTTTCGACGGATTAGCCGTCGCTATATGGAGTTTTTAAAATGTTTCCAGGTAGCGACGGATGATCGACGGATTATCCGTCGGCAAGGTTCTGGTGGTACAAACTTCGACGGAATAGCGACGGCCAATCCGTCGCCACGGCGACTGATAATCAGCCACTAATCAGTCGCTCGCTCTAGCGACTGTTTAGCGACGGACAATCCGTCGACAAGGTTCTAGAAATGCTTGACATTTCCAGAACCATGGCGATGGATAATCAGCCACTAATCAGTCGCTGTGGCGACGGTATAGCGACGGATTAGTGACTACTCTTCCGTCGCCATGGTGCTGGAAATGCCAAGCATTTCCAGAACCTGATCGACGGATAGTCCGTCAGCACACCGTCGCTAATCCGTCGTTCCTTACCGACGACTACCGACGGATGAGCGACGAAAAGATACGCTCTGATACGCTATTACGACGGGTTACCGACGGAATTTTACGTCGCTATTCCGTCGCTTGACGACTACGTAGCGACGGACCGTTATTAGCGACGAGCTGATTGCCAACGGATTTTTTTGGCCAAAACCCGTCAGTGATCGGTCGCTAATACTAATTACCGTCGGATTGGCGACAGATAGGGCCGTCGCTAAAATAATAAATTTTGGTAGTGACAATGAATCCACAGAGAGTTTTATTGAAAGATTCTGCCGAGAGGCACTCAAAATACCTTTAGGTACTCCATCTGCTGTAACAATAGACACTTGCAAATCAAACTTGTTGCCTATTATCAGTATGTGGACGGGATCTACACAATTCCAGGATTGGCCTTCTTTTATTATTAATACAAGGGCGACAGAAGTGAGTGCCAAAAAGTTTAAACAGTTAGGAGTCCAGATGACTCATCCTAACCAAGATGAACATTCTACACCTGAGGGTAGTAATCGCCAGAATAACCGCAAGAATAAAGAAATATTGGCCATCAATCTTAAAGGCAAAGAGTCTTTGGCTGTCAATGTTACTCAGACGGCATCCACCCCATCAGCACCACTGTAAAAGTCAAGTCGTCCAAAAGAAGAGTATTCTTTCGATGCAGATGATACTTTAAGCATCTTCGATTGCTTAATCAAAAGCAATAAGCTAGCTTCAGCTTCCAGAGGCAAAGCGACCAGAAGAAGTTGGTAAAACTGATCACCCTAAATACCGTGTTTATCACAGATTCATAGGGCATCCAACCAGAGCATGTTATGTGCTCAAGGGCAAAATCCAGGAGTTGGTCAACTCTGGAGCAATTACTCTACAGCATGACAAGAAAACGGTGACTGCTAATGTGGTTTCTCTCCAATTCGGTAATTTTCCACCATAACTCGTACAAGATGGTGTTGTCCCCATTCCAAGGACTACTCTGGAAATTGTGAATATCCTGTCTCCTCAAAATGAAGGTCTTGTTCCGATGTCAACTGACAGAGGAGAGTTTATGTGGATTCATCCAGATCTGGTGGCAGAATTTGAAACGTCTTCCTCTTCTAAGCAAAAGAAGCATTCCAAGTCTAAATCCAAGAACTGTAATATGGTATCCTTTGAACCATTAACAGAAGAAGAAATCCTAATGGGCACTAGATCTGGGAAATCCTATCTTCGGGAGTATTCCGAAAATCAAGAGAACCCTGCTCCATCCCCGGATGCTCTTCCTCCATCATCTTCTCCTGCTGAAAATACACCGTCTACATCCTTGCCAGTGGTCGAACCATCTCCTCCTAAACCAACATCAGCAGACAAGGAAAAGCAACCTGTTCGCTTTGATAAAGCGTTGAAGAAGTCATCATCTCTTGGACTTGAAAAGCCTTACAATTTTGACATATTGGCTCAATTGGCCAATACTCCAGCAAGATTGTCAATCTTTGAACTTTTACGTCTCTTAAAAGAAACTCGTGAGACGTTAAGTGAAGCCTTGATGCAGGGTGACACTTGTTTGACTCTTCTCAAGAAGCCCGAAAAGGAGCCAGTCAGCTGTGCACATTGTCATAGTGTATTCGAATTAATGCCCAATATCACTTTTACACAAGATGACATGTTGTTAGAAGACAATCATCATGATCGTCCTCTCTATTTCACGGGATATGTAGACACCATGAAAGTCAACCGTATTCTGATTGATCCCGGGTCTGCACTTAGCATCATGCCGAAGTCCTTACTGGATGCTTTAAAAATCCCAGTACACAATCTTTCTACAACTATCACTACCATCCTAGGATTCAATCAAGGAAGAAGTGAACCTTTGGGGAAGATACGTCTAAAACTTCAAATTGGCAATCTTCGTACAAAGGTAACTTTCTATGTTATTGACAATCATGGCTCATACAATACTTTGTTGGGAAGGCCATTCCTCCATGAACACAATATTGTACTCCCTACGCTCCACCAATGTTTCAAATATGTGGATGGTAATGGAGAAGTCCAAAAAGAGGTTGCAGATCTGAATCCTTTCAAAGGAGTTGAAGCGTATTGCAACGATTCTCGTATGTACAAAGAGGAATTCATGAAGATGGTACTAGCAATGGACACAGATGAAGAACAGAAGAGTATACCTAATGATACTCTGGTGATTCCAGTCAAAGGACGTACCTCCTGTCCTCAGTCTTCCAAACCACTGACTATTTATCTACCTTCCCATGAGAAGCGACCTAAAGGTGATAGTCAGGAACAAAGGAAGCTCACCTCTTCTGAGCCGCTTGTAATCGATCTTCGTCGCAAGAAGCTTTCTCCTCCCTCTCGTTCTTCTTCTCCCCCTCTTATCATCAATTTGACTAAGCTTGCTAAGGCTAAAGTCCCTGTTGTAAATGATGGTGTAAAAATCAATAAAGCATCTCCTTGGCAGTATACTGATGTCTTTTACTATACTCAATGTTATCTGGATATGCTAGATAGCTTTAAACCACTTACAATAGAAGTCGTATCATCTCAACGAAACATGGTATCACTGGATTCAATACAAGAGTCGTACTTCTTAGTACCGTCGCAAAAAAAGATGAAAAGCCTATATTCTTCAACAAAAGAGAAGAACCAAAAACCATGCTCTATAATGATAATAGAGATGATACAAGAAGGCTACAATTACGACGCTATAGTCCACAATCTAAAGCCATCATCCGTAAAATGGGCTATGATTTCAGAATAGGTCTCAACAATGGTAAAGGAAGGCGAACCCCTCTTCGTATTGCTGTTCCAAAAGGAAAATCACAACAATACCACAGTAAAACGAAACGAAGACTAGGTTATACGTCACCACTTCTAACTCCAGGACCTTCTGAATCTGATGAAGAAGAACGTTCAAACTCTTCTGATTCTATCTCATGGGATTCTGATACCAGCATCGGTCATGTTCATAAGGTGATAGTATCTTCTAACATGGTGTCCGCCGAATTCTCAGAAGATGACGAAAGTGACATTGAAGAAGCTACTGAAATAAACCCTTGGGCACAAAGGATGGACAATCAGTGGGAACTTTATTTTGAACAACGAGAACCACCTACTGAGGATCAACTGGTCCAAATCGATATTGGAGAGAAAGGTACATCACGACCAATCTTCATTAGCAAAAATCTTCCAGAGGATGATAAACAAGAATTAATTTACCTTATTCGTGAATACATTGATGTCTTCGCCTGGAGTTACGAAGATATGTCGGGATTAGATCCTCAAATTGCAACTCACAAGCTTAACATTTTGCCGAATGCCAAACCGGTCAAACAACAACAACGGTAATTCAAGCCTGAAATGATGGATGCAATTGATGATGAAGTCAAAAAGCTTATAGCTTGCGGTTTTATCAGAGAAGAACAACATCCTGACTGGGTGGCCAATGTCGTCCCTGTCATGAAGAAAACCGAAAAAGTTCGAGTTTGCATAGACTTTCGGGATCTCAATGATGCTTGCCCTAAAGACAAATTCCCTCTCCCAATTACTGATGTTATGATCGACAATACATGTGGATTCGAACGAATTTCTTTCATGGATGGGTTTTTTGGATACAATCAAATCCTGATGGATCCTGAAGATGAAAAACGTACTTTGTTTCGTACTCCTCGGGGTGTATACTGTTATACGGTCATGCCGTTTGGTCTTAAGAATGCAGGTGCAACTTACCAGCGGGCTATGAGTACTATCTTTCGAGATCATTTACGAAAGACTGTCGAATGCTATATTGACGATATTGCAGTCAAAAGTTATCTCAAAGAAGATCACATTCAAGATTTAAGAACTATCTTCAATCTAATGCGCCAGCATCAACTCAAAATGAACCCCACCAAGTCTTTTTTGGGTGTCTCTAGTGGTAAGTTTCTCGGCTTCGTCATTATCTCTAAGGGTATACACGTTGATCCTGAGAAGATCAAAGTCATTCAAGAGATGCGTCCTCCATGCAGCCTAAAAGAGCTACGAGGATTCTAAGGTCGACTTGCGTACATCAGGCGGTTTATTTCGAATTTATCTGGACGTTGCAGACTATTTACTCAATTAATGAAGAAAGGTGTATCTTTCGTTTAGACGGAAGAATGTCAACGAGCATTTGATGACATAAACCGGTATTTAATGAGTCCACCGATTCTTGTACCACCGATCTCAGGAATACCCTTCTTAATGTATGTCCAGGCAATGGATCATTCATTGGAAGCTTTGCTGGCTCAAAAGAACAAGGAAGGCCATGAGCAAGTCATCTACTATCTTAGCCGAACGACGATTGGAGCTGAACATCGTTATAGTCCAGTAGAAAAGGAATGTTTAGCCTTAATGTTTGCTGTTCAGAAGACAAGGCATTACATCATAGGCCAAACTATTCATGTCATATCCCGAGTCAATCCTCTTCGAGTCTTAATGAAGAAGCCAAGTACACTCAATTCTAGGCTTGCTACATGGGCCATATTATTAGCACAATATGATATGGTTTATGTTCCTCAAAAGTTTGTAAAAGACCAAGCACTTGCAGACTTCTTAGTAGCTCATCCTGTCCCTGAGACATCTAAACTCTATGATGAGATTCCGGACGAAACATTGGAATCAAATATGATCTCAGAAGAATTTCCTACCTGGAGGTTGTTCTTTGATGGAGCTTCTAGAATTGGACCTGGAGGTACCCTTGTGGCTGGAGTAGGAATTGTTTTTGTTTCACACGATGGATTAACTATTCAAAGGGCTTATTCTTTAGACGAATCATGCTCTAACAATGTGGCAGAATACAATGCCTTGCTCATTGGACTTCAATTAGCCAAACAATTGAGTATTGAATATCTCGAAGTATATGGTGACTCTAAGCTGATTGTTAATCAGGTTAGAGGCATATATGAAGTCCGACATCAGGATCTAGTACCATACCATGAAGCGGCAACCAGGATAGCTTCTTCATTTAAAGGATTCTTCATCGAACATGTACGTCGGGCATGCAATACAGAAGCTGATGCCTTAGCTAACCTAGCTACAGTATTGGCAGTTCTAGTCAAAAGATAATAGATGGTTGTTATCTCTAATAGAGAATTATTTTGTGTTGAAAACAACCACAACATTGAATTCAGCAACCTAACTGAAGTCAATGTCCTTAGCGAGGATTGGAGAGTACCTTTTATTGATTTTACAATGCATGATATTTTGCCAGAAGATCCTAAAGAAGCTACAAGTATCCGTCGTCGATCACTTCGATTCTATTATAATCATACTACTAAGACACTATATCGAAGAACTTTTGATGGATTACTCTTGAGGTGTCTCGCTGGTGATGAAGCAAAGCAGATATTATGTGAAGCTCATGATGGCGTTTGTGGATCACATCAACCTGGTCCTAAACTATAGGATCGTATCCGACGTATGGGCTACTACTGGCCCTCTATGGTATCAGATGATATTGATTATGCAAGAAAATGTCGTGCATGTCAAATTTATACAGATTTCATTCACCAACCGTCAGAATTTCTTCATCCAACTGCAGCCTCATGGCCTTTTGAAGCTTGGGGCATGGATATAATTGGCCCTATCAATCCTCCTTCATCTAAAGGACATCGGTTCATCTTAGCTATGACCGATTATTTTTCCAAGTGGGCAGAAGCTATACCTTTGGCTGAAGTAAAGACTAGTAGCGTTATCAATTTTATCAAACATCATGTGATATATAGATTTGGTGTCCCTCGTCGAATTATTCATGATAATGGGCCGTAATTTATCAGCCAAAAATTTAATAGGTTCTGTGATGACAACAGAATCAATAATGTCGCTTCTACAGCCTATAATCCTGCGGCTAACGGGTTGGCTGAAGCATTCAACAAAACCATTATCAAACTCCTTAAAAAGTTTTTCTCTATTAACAAACGCAGTTGGAGTAATAAACTTGGAGAATATCTATGGGCATATCGTACTACTGTCCGTAACCCCACAGGTTGCATACCTTTTTCTCTGGTATATGGATGTGAAGCTGTTCTACCTTTGGAAATTTAAATTCCATCATTGAGAATCGCCATTGCTAATGAGCTTACTACAGATAATAATGATCGTCTTCGGCTTCAGGAATTGGAGGCACTCGACGAGAAAAGGTTATTAGCTCAACAGCATATCGAACTTTATCATGCCCAGATTTCAAAAGCTTTCAATCGCAAAGTCAGAGTGCGAACATTTCAAGAAGGCGAGTTGGTTCTTACAGTCAGGCGTCCTATGACTATGACACATATGAGCAAAGGCAAGTTCGAAGCAAAATGGGAAGGACCGTATGTGATAAATAAAGTCTTCTCTAATGGAGCCTATCAATTAACAGAGATGGATGGCAGAGTTGCTATGATGCCCATCAATGGCAAATTTCTCAAGAAATATTATGTATAAAGACAAAATATACTTTATTTTCAGAGACATGATGTAAATAAAAGTTTATTTTTATTCAAAAGCAGAATGGAATTACATAATATTAAGGACGGAGAGGAGGCCCTGACCCTTCCTGATTAAATACAAAGTTCGCCAACCGTTCAAACATCTCATTGTCTGAACGCACCAAGAACTCACAAACAACCATCCTCAATGCCTCTTCTTCAGCAGTTTTTTCAGGCTCCACTAATTTGGAGATCAAATCCTGTCCTAGTGCAGGAGGAACAGTTGAGCCTTCACCCCTTGCACAGGAAGAAAAGAGATTGACAATTTATAGACAGAACAATTAAGTAATCAGCCTTGAGAATTGATGTGACTTTTGGAAAGAGGCACAACTGTTTGTTCATTTCTAACGGTTCATTCATAACCGACTCTTCATCTTCCCTTCTTTGAAACCGACGTGCTTGATTCATTCTCTTTCTTCTTCGAAAATTTAAATGACCATTCATTCATTCAATATTTCTTCTTCGAAAATTGAAATGAATGATCATCCATTCATTCATCATAATGAGAGGTCATGTCTTTTACGAACTTAAATTCTAAATATTCACATCAAAACAATTTGCCACATTCGTAATCCTCTCTGGATTCTGTTATCTATGACAGCATAGCAAAATCAAATAATAAAAAAAAGAATAAGGAGACAATTATTTCTTTATTCCTTCTTTAAAAACATAGATACATCTTGATGAAAATCTATTACATCTTGGATTTTCATTCTAATGAAGGTCTATTACATCTTTGGATCTTCCTATCGATAATGAAGGTCTATTACATCTTTGGATCTTCTTATTTGTTGGTGACAATTCCTTGTCGTCTCGATCTGAAGCAACGAGCCAGAAAATAGAATTAACTCTGGTCTTCTCTGAGAAAAATAAGAGGAGAACCACAGAGTGCAGCAGCCCAAAGATGAGCTGCTGTCAATACAACTAATGGAGAGAAGACAGCCCGCCAGGGGAACTAGGAACGAGATCACCCTTGTGATACAATTCCTAGTTCTGCGTCTTCACCATCCAACTCTCATGTATAAAGGCTCTTCCTACCATCTGAGGAAGACCCTTCTTAACATGAAGAGTCCTGAGCTGTCTGATTTGAGTGTCAGAACCATATGAGCTGTCTGCTGTGGGTGTCAGAAGAATGCTCTCTGCAACATCCAAATCACCAATACTAGTTCTGAAGAAGCTCGCTAACCAAGTCCCTACAAATATCAATGAAATATGAGAAGTTAGCAGAATCTATCAGCAGTATGTGCCTACAAACAGGCGCACATCAGCAATGCGTCTACAAACAGGCGCACATCAGCAATGTGTCTACAAACAGGCGCACATCAGCAATGCGTCTACAAACAGACGCACATCAGCAATACGTCTACAAACAGGCGCATATCAGCAATATATCTATAAACAGGCGCATATCAGCATTGTGCCTACAAATAGGCACATATCAGCACTGAACACTGATCAAACAAGCGTATGACAGCAATACGTGCCTCTGATCAGAGCTAAACACTGGACCACAGTGTGCGCCTATTCTCAGAAATAGTTAGCGTATATCAATAGTGTCTACAACATGCAGATCAATACTTGTCTCCAGAAGTGGTACGAAAGAAGAATATTCATACTATTGATTCTTCGTCGAGACTTACCAATTTTTAAAGACACAGCATGCAAGCAAATAATATCAAAATAAAGTGGCGCAAGTGAAACCTTGTAGGAAGACATTTGTTTTGAGAGAGTATGAATGATTCTTTCATTTCTGGATGTCCTTTTTAAAGAGGTTAAAGATGAGGTGGGTGCGTCGTTCTAGGATCCTATTTTGGGAAAGTACTAAAAATGGGCATCTAAAATCGTGTAACGACTGCCACGTGTTCTTCAGAAGAAACAGTAAAATGAAGAATTAGCTAAAAGTATATGTCCATGAGCACCATTTGAAATCACAGCCACACAAAATCAGAAATTCTAGGTTTTATTGCATAAAGACGGATAGACCCCTACAGTCAAGGACATAAAAATAAAAAGTTGTTCTGCCTAGAATATTATTTCTTGTCCTTGCCTTCATCAGTCTAACGAAGGGCGGCGTCCAATTCTTGTATGGTGCGGATCCCCGAGCGGCGCATCAGGTTAAGAAATCCCTCTGAATTGACGTGCTCCTCAGAGGATGATCTGCCACTCGAGTGATTGAAGACTGACGGGGTTAAACCGAAACAGTTCAAAAAGTTCACTGCCCTCAAAGCTGGGTCATCCTCCAACAAAAAACTTGTAGGCGCAACATCATGTCCTGCTTCAGGAGATTTGATTGTGGTGTCAGAATTGGTCTCCATCTCTTTCTTCTTGGGGGCTATTGAAGAACAAAAGTGAAGAACAAAGTACAGAGATCAACTACTACATATATATCAACAAATTGACTCTTTGTATTCTTCTTCTTCATGAGAAACTGAAAGTAATCAATGAAACTCCGGAAGACGAAGAGAGTGAGTATTTTCGAGAAAGGTATTTAATCATGATGACCGAGCATTGACCGGCACAACCGAACTTAGTCAAAACTTTTTCTAAATTCAAAGTATTCCAAAACTTTGTAATGTTTTTAAGTTTTGAAAACTTTGAAGGGGGTCTTGTAGAGCCTAAAAAAACAAGTTGCGCCTTGAATATACTGATCAGTGATCAAGTTGCTCCCCAAAAATCAAGTTGCGCCACTGATATGAAGCTCAGAGAACAGACTGCGCCACTGATCAGATTGCGTCCGATATCAGACTGCGTCCAATCTTTTTGCGCCAAAATCTACGTGGCATCTGACACTTAATGGTCATCATTACCTGACAATACTGATGACTGACACAACAGTGAACGAGGAAAATCTCTTTGAATCCCGTGAATTGTGCCGCTCAAGAGAAGTTGGTGGACAGCTGTCATGTACACTTTGTGAGTTGCGCCCAGGCAAAATCTAAACAAAATCCTTAGTTGCGCCTGGGCGCAACCTGAACGACTTTTGCTCAGAAGCTGTCGCGTGTGCAACCTGATAAAGTTGAGACAACTTACATTCTAAAGCAGGATGACGTGGCGCACATGCCACTAATCTCTCAAGACGTGTCTACTATCCCGTACACGACCAAGCACATCTCAATCATATGATGCCACGCGTCTAAATACAGTTAGTACACGATTGACAACTGAATGAAAGTTGGCGCAACAGGAGGTTGGGGCAACCCAGTATGACGCAATCCAGCCTCGCGCACATCAGAATAACTGCTAAAACAGTTATTTCCTGAACTCTATAAATAGAGTTTTCAATCATCATCAGACAGACACAGACAGAGATCAAGAACTCTTACAAAATTGCTGCTGCGTTCTCTAGAGGCTACAGTCTTCAAGTTCACATAGTCCAAGGGATAAAGTGATCGTCTCCTGATCAGATTCCTAAAGTTATACTTTTCCATAATTTATTGTACTTTGTACTCTTTTACAAGTTTGGAATAAATAAATTTTGTTTTTGCAAACATACACCAAGATATACAAGAAATAACATCTCATGACGGAATCCAGAAATAGCAATCCGTGTAACGAATGCGTCAAGAAATCAAGGATATCGATACTAAATACAAGAAACATAGAAGATATCATAAAACAAAAAATTATCAGAGAATGTACTCACCTGAGATCCGATATAGAAATCAACAATATCCGATACGGTACCTCAAAAACCTAAATATGTAATATGAATGTCAATTTGTGTTTAGGAATCATAAACATGCTATACTAGGTCAACTCTAGGTCTCCAAGTCATTTCTAGGTTAAACTAGGTAATTGGATCAATACCTTGCTATACTAGGTCAATCAAGGTTAAACCTAGTTTTCTAGTCTATACTAGGCCATACCAAGTCGTATCCTTATGTACCTATCTATATTGTATATGTATATGCTCTACGATACAATACCTTATTACCCTATACTCTATACATAGGCACAACTCATACACTTAGCATTCTCTATGTTCCTATCATTATCTATATGTGTTACCTTAACATATAACCTTTACCTATTCATATCCTTAAAATTACTCATACCCATATATTACCAATACCTATATACCCATCTATATTACCTACTTAATTCCTTAATACAAGTTAACCCAAACCATTACCAACTTCCATATATCCTTCACCTAGCCTATGTGATTCACCCAAGTCACTACCTACATCCTACTTTATACCCTATTCCATTTCCCTACACAAGTTTCCTTCAACCTAACATTACCCACATCTTTAACTAACATTACCTATGCTTATGATACTTTCCTAAACTCATCTATGTATCCACTCATATATTACATAACTATCATTGTATAACCTTTACCCATATATTTTCCCACATTCCAAATATTACCTACCTTAGCCCATTACCCTAACATTTACTCTAACATACCCACAAAGCACACACAACCATACACACTCTCTTAACACACATGGGGACTCACTATTCACACACACTACTATGCTAAACTGCTGCTAACCCATGACTCCCCTAGCACTTTGCTGCTACCTGTGTAATGCACCATTACTTAGCACTAACATACCATGACTGTTGCTATTGGGCTAGGATTTCCTACTGCTACCCAAGCCTGATATTTCTAATAGTAGAGACTCCTAGGTAGATACTTGTACAGACAGGAAAAAGCAATACCTGTAGCCAGCAATATGGCTAACCATGAACACACACAACCCTGTGGACACACTACCAGCAAACAAAATATCCAAATGCCTCACTGATACACTGCCTAAGGGAACTCTGCGGTTGCTTCCAGGTTGAGCCATACCCCCTATGCTACACTGGACACTTGGACACAAAATCACTCATAGGTGCACAACTAATTTCTTACACTGATCGCACAATCTAAACATATCTGCTCTACTTCTCTTATTTCCACCCTAGTTGTATCATTAGGCAGGGTTGGAGATTCTTCATCAAATGAACCCTTGCCAAAGAAGATACTAAGGAAGTCGAGTTGGCCTGTAGTCAGGAAATACCCTTCTGTCCCTACATACTTAAACCCCCTAACTAGCTCTGGTACCTGACCCTCTTGCACACTCAAGACACCCATTGTAACTAAAATGCACTGTCCCTACTACTGCTACTGTTGCTATATTCTAATCCTTTGTACAGAACAATTGGTTCAGATCCCCCTCTTCATTTACTACTTCACACTTCCTTTAGCTATTTATCTATCTACTACCTAACTACTATCTATATAACTAATATCTACTCACCTATCCACCCTCTTTACTCCCCAACTGCTATCACCAACAAGAACTCCCCTTAACTGTCACCAACAAGATCTTCCCTTACCTGTCACTGTCACTACAATTTTTCTAGAATAAGGGTATTTATGTCATTTCATAATTTGTGTATTTTTTCTTTTAATATGATGGTTGTATTTATTAGAAGGTTAGCTTATTCATTAGTCATGGTAGACCCTATTTAATTTGACTTGACCAATTAGTTGATAGATTAGACTCTAGTCATGACCAAGTTGGATACAAACCTTAATTAGATCCAAACCACTTAGCCCACTTCAGTACTGACCTAATACTAAGTGTAATGAAGAGATTAGGGCTTGTCTAGTGCCTATTTAACCCCCTTTAACCCCCAAATGGAAGCCACCATTCATTTAGGATTTCTACCCATTTCTTCAATCCATCCTCTTCCAAATTGTCTCCTCTTTCCTCTATTTGTTGTGCAAAGGCTTGGGGGAGCTCAAGGAGGCTTGGTAAAGGCTTTAGCAAGGATTAGAGAGCTCTTTCTTCATCCATCTTCCCCAAATTTGTGGAACTTGTTGTTGGCTCCATTCTACCTAGGTATAATCCTCTAAACTTACATTTCCATGGTTAAAATTCATGCATTCATAAAGAAGACCCTACCCATGACTAATAGGAGGCAGAATTAGGTCCTAATGAATCTTATTGTGGTAGTTTAATAGATTTTTGTGTCCATGTTAGGAGGACTACGAAATTTGACCCCAAGGTATTTGTAGAAATAACACAATGGCCAATTTTGTTATATTTTTACAGTCTTGTGTCATGGATTGCTTGTATTGTTCATGAGATAGGTATATTTTGTAGTGCCCCGACCCGCAAGATACCTTATGATGGATGATTGGTTCGATGAAGCCTTGTTGGACTTGGAAATATGCGAGGGATTGCTTGGAAGGCTATGCGATCGTGGCAGGAATCGTCCTATGAATGTGAGTAGTGTTGAACCCTTCTAAGATCCTTTAGCTTCACGCTTAAAAATAAAGGATAGTGTGCTATGTTTCTTATTGTGTTGCTCAATAACACCTTGCATGGAATTTGGAAAGATAATGAAAGATAATAATCACATGAACGTAAACTGTTGTGGCTAAATGAATTGTATGCTTGTACGCTGTTGCGATGAATTACATGACAGGTGAAGGCAAAGTCCCAAATACTTGGGCAGTGAGTATATCGAGCTTTGGCTCAATGAATAGATGGAAAAACAGATGTTAAGACCCAAGAACTGGGCAGTGAGTATGCTTGATTTGCATTCGAATGAATGTATGATAAACATGTGCTAAATCCCAGGAATTGGGCGGTGAGTACACTGAGTTTGGTTGGAAAGGGGTATGGTATCAAAGATGTGGCAAGGCATTGGGTAACAACATTCTACTATCCTGTCGCCGATGTAGAATGTTGATTACGCCAAGACCCTGGATTGAGCAGATGATAATGTGAGCAATGGCTCAAGGCAAGATGGCTAGATGGCTAGATGGCAAGATGGTAATACGAATGAGAATGATGGTTTTGCTCAAGTTTTTCTTATTATGCATTATATATTTTCTTTATAGATAAGTTGCATGTAGTTGCATGGTCATGGACAACTTGTCGACAAGGTGGTTTCTCGAACGGTATTCCTGGGCCATGGAACCCGGTTCATCCTAGGGGAAACCAATGCTGAAGTAGTAGCACGGTATACAGGACTTGCAGTGGGGCTAGCTACCTGCACTGACAAGGGCGCTGTATACCTGTAAGTCAGTCCAAGATGGTGTGTCGCCAGTGACCTTCATATAGATAGGTCCGGTGCTAATGATGTCTTATGCAGGCAGAGTAAGTTATTACTCAAATACAGGAAAGGATGTCGGCTGTTGGTAAGAATCACCTGAACGGTGATATTTATATTGAATCATGATATTGTTCCTAACAATGTCTTGTACAGGTAGAGTAAGTATTATAAATGTACAGGGATGGCTACACGACCGTGGATAAGAATCACCAAAGGGTGATAACAGTATGCTTTAAATTATGTTGGCTATGAGATTTGCATGCTTTACTTCTTGTCGGCTATAACATGAAATTGACCCTAAGGCAATGAGAAAGATCACTGTTAATAATGTTCTGTAACATGATTACTTAGTGTTGTCTTCTTAGGTGAGTTGGGCCAGCACCGCTCGCCAGTACATTGATGATGTACTGACCCACGTTGTGGGCAATATTACAGGTGTTTGCTTGGGGGAAATCCTGTGAATCAGTGCTTGGCATCGATGAATCGGATGGGTGTACAGAAGCTCTTCTTTCAAGACGATGTCTTCTGCTATATGGGACATAATGTATGGAACAGTGGAACTCAGTTATACCAGTGAGATTGTAGCCATATTGGCAAGTTTATTGTAAAGAAGTCGGTATATTCAGTTGTAGCCCAAAGGGCAAGTGTATACATTCAGTTGGCTATTCAAAGTCTTGTAATCAGTTGTAAACTCTGTATTCCGCTGCAAGTCTTGTAATTCATTATGATTATCAATAAAGAGATACATTTCTTCATATCTTGTGTGACTTCAATTTATCTGCCTGGTTTTGCTGTGTTGTCGATGTTTTCTGAGAAATACCAGGAACTGTAATGGTTTTGCCTTGTACAAGTGCAATCTAGACTTGTACGACATCACGCCCAGTGGCTAGTTTTCGATCCTCCGGGATCGGGGCGTGACATAATGGTATCAGAGCACGGCTTTACGTCCTTGGATTCTTATTGATTTGTCTTAAATCAATGTTGCTACTAAAGATGATTCTAAGCTGCTTCCGCGATGATTCAAAGATTGCTTCCACGATTATTCAAAAGTTGCTTCCGCGGTGAATCAAAGTTGCTTCCGCGAATACTCAAAGTTGCTTCCGCGATGAAATCAAAGTTGCCTCTATGATGATTCATAGTGCCTCTGCGATTGTTCTGTGTTGCTTCCAAACTATTCTAATGTTGTTCCCTTGACTGAAAGTTTGTTGATCATTCTAACCTCTCACTGGGTGTTCCATACAATAAGTCTAAATATGTGGGCTGTGATATGTATGCTATGTTGAATTTCTAAAAGATACCAAAAAAGAATAACAATGATGCGATACGATAATAAGTTTGTGATGTATGCTGGATGTCTTATGTGTGGGATTCATTGAGTCGATTGTTATGCAGCAATCGATAGTGGGTGATGGCATGGTATGTTGGAACAGAATGTGCATGGATTTTAGTGAATGGGAATCGACAGAATCTTGAGTCGATATTTGTGGTCAGCATAACCTCTGAGGGATGGATTGTCCATATTGGACGTTGGTTTGATGCGAGGAAATGTTGTGTCGGAATGGCTTGAGCTCTGGGTGGTATATTACATATACCCTCGTCGTAATAAGATGTCCCTTGACCCTTGATGTGTTTATGATTTTGTGATTGCTTTACCTATAAGGTATTGGGTGGTATCGAATCGTAGCTGAGCTTACGATTGATACATGTCGGCTAGGCGTGTTCCTTGATGATTAAGTTGGATGACCTATTGTGAGATTTTTGGATGTGTTCGGGTGAACCATCGCAAGACCTTATCGGTTAGCGTTATGTTGGGTAATAAGATATTGAAAATATGAAATTAATGTCTTGGTTGGGAAAGAAACGATTTTTAGATTCAGGCGAAGACTTGAATCAGTTGGGTAAAAGGATTGTAGGCTTAGTATGATAGTGTGGTGTTGCTATCGAAAGATTTTTGTGAGAACAACTATGGACCGAATATTGAACGATGTTGGAATTGAGTATAAGAAATTGCATGTTGGATATCGACAGAACTGAGGGTAATGTTAGACGCTTATCGGGATGTTGTGAATGATTTAGAAGATGCAGAGAGTTGCATCAACGACCGAAAAGATTGAGAATGGGATTGAGGAATAGATGATCTTAGCGCGTGGTGCAGTGTGCTTGAAAGAAATTGATGTCCCGAATTAACAAGTTATGACCCTTGACTATTTTGAGGCATAGAAAATGAGTACTTGTCCCTTGATGCATGAAAAGAGTAGATGTTCCTTATGAGAGTCAAATGGCTGAGATACAAATAAATATCGAGGTGTAGCGATATGTAATAGACCCTGTCGGTAGATGATATTATCGCATGAATAACAAGTTTGGTGGAATATAGAATTGTTGGATTATAACTTAGCCAGTGAGTTATGTTATATCCACAAAGATGACCGATATACGAATGCTAGATGATTGGTGCTATAGCGATTGGATCAGTGCATGAATAGTAAATCTTCTTATGGAATCACAAGGAGATGACGCAAAACGAATATTGATGGTTCACGTGAATTTCTAAGAGATGACCGTGTTGGTGCTAGAAATTTTATAAAGGATGCCTCGGAGGAAATATGATTGTGTAGTTACCTTGTTTTATTGGTTAAGGAGTACAGACCGTATCGATGATCTAAAAATGTGGGAAACAAATATGTCGCGAAGAGACCGTAGGAAAGAGATCATAAGTGATAAACTATTGAGATAGCAATGTCGGATGATGACTCGGGATAGTTGACCCGATTGAATAGACAATTTGAGTATAATATAAGGATACAATCAGATTGAACAAGTGATGCTATGTCTATGCAAGTGGAAATTGAAAGTTTGGATATTTGATTGAGGAGTTTTATATGATAGCTTCGGGATTGACCCATAAGAATTATTGGGCTAGAATTGTCGGATAGATTTGGTTGGTTGCCTAGAATGTTGGTTGGTTGCTGTAATGCCCTGAATCCGTTGCGGAGCACGGTGCGGGCTAGCGGCCGAATGGCCGAGTCGGATGAGAATTGGGGAAACTTTACCAGGATCGCGGGATAATAAATTGAGATCCTTTCCTCGTTATGGATTGGACTCTTTTGAAATGATGCCCAAGATGCAGTGGCGCGCGTCTTGGGGGAAGAGTTCTATATAAGAGTCGCTTGCCCCGAGACCGTTGCCCTGCTGGTTTTCGATGTCGCTTTTGTTGTTGGCTTTTGTGTGCGTTTTCGTGATTGTTTTCGATGAATGTTTTCATGGATTTACTTTCACCGTCTACGCATTTCATATCGAATAACTGAGAGAAAGAGAAGAAGTATGCTGACCAGATGTTGGTGCCAATGCAGGTGCTAACGCGGTGAACCTAGGGTGACGTTGCGTGGAAGACCTCTTTCTCTCGGCAATTCACCAACAAGTGAGTGGCTTTGATCCTTCGACGATCCTTGATCTTCGCGCATAACAATGGTAGACTTGTTATTGCGTTCGGTGCTTAATAAAAGATGCCTAGTAATAATACGGGAAAGATAATGAAAGATAAATTATCACATGGCTAGGCTTATGTTGCAAATCGAATGATGCTCGTATGCTATATGAATTGTTTAACAGGTGATGCAAAGACCCAAGTATTGGGCGGTAAGTATATCGAACTTCGGTTCGAAAGAATGGGTTAAACATGAATAGTCCCTTGGTTGGATGAACGAATATTCGAGCCTATGGCTCAAGGCAAGTTGGTAAGATGGAAAGATGGGAAAATGGCAAGATGAAATGAGAACTATGAATATGTGTGGAAGATGCTATCATCATGCATGTCGTGTCTCTTATTAGTTAAGTTGCATTGCATGCATGGTCATGGACAACTTGTATACAAGGTAGTTCCCAGAACGGTAATCCGCGGCCACGGACCCGGTTCGTCCTAGGGGGAACAAGGAATTATGCCGACGTACTGGCATCGTTAAACGGGACTTGCAGTGGGGCTAGCTACCCGCACTGAAAGGGCGCCATTGTACCAAGTAAGACGGTCCAGGATGGCGTGTCGCCAGTGACCTTCATATAGACAGGTGGCATAGCTAACATTGTCTTATGCAGGCAGAGTAAGTGGTATTCATAAATATGTACAGGGATGGCTATCGACCGTGGGTAAGATTCACCATATTGGTGATCAATATGAACTGCTTATGTTAGAATAACATGAATTGCTTATGTTTCTAACATCACTGTATGCTTCTTATATTTCTCATCAAATATATGAATTGTTAATGGACCCTAAGACAAGATAGAAAGAATACAAATCAATAGTGAACATTCATGTAATTTTACTACTGTTGATTTATGGTGAGATTGGTTACGGCCGCTCACCAGTACATATGTGGCAATGTACTGACCCTCGTCTCCACAGGTGCCGGGAACCTAGTGGATAATCATAGACGCTGAAGGCTTGCTGTCCGACTCTTTAGAAGCTTCGTACATCTTGAAGTTTCCACTTGAAGAAGAAGGCATTTTGCTGAAGGTGGTTATTGCTGCATTATTAATAAAGGGATATGATGTATGGAACAAGTTGTATCTCATTTCAATATTTCTGCAAGTTGTAGCCAAGTTTGGCCTTTCATCTCGGCTGTTTGAGAGCCTTATGTTTATGCAATGTAATTTCAAAGATATCAATAAAGAATTTATTTCAGATCATATCTGTGTTGCCAAAACTTCTCTATCATCCGCTGCGAATCTCTATTCAAAATGTCTCTTTTATAAAAGGAACACGAGCACGCCTTGTACAAGTGCAATTCCAGACTTGTACGGCATCACGCCTTAGCGAGGACGAACGATTCGGCGTGAATCTAAGCGGAGGCGAACGATTCCCGAATCGGGGCGTGACAGTTTGGTATCAGAGCACGGCTTTACATCCTTGGGAATTTCTTGGTTTTAAAGATTTCGAAAATGACACAAGCTTTATTGCTTCTCGAACAACTTTGGTTTTAAATGTCCCGAAATGAGATGTTCCATACAATAAGTCCATAAATATATTATGAGACTAACAAGCTCCTCTGTTTTGCAGAGATGACAAAGGCGGGTGCGACAAACAACGCGAGTAGCTCAAGGGTGGTAGCCTCAACCGACCCTATGGAGAGGATGCTGGCTATGATGGAGAGCCAGCAGAGGCAGAACGCGAAGCAATTCGAGGCCCAACAGAAGCAGCTAGATACCCTGCAACAGTTGGTCCGAACAGTGGTGAACAATGGGGCTCAAGGCACTCCAGTCTCCCGAGAGAGCGAACTAGTGGAGGCAGAGGAACCCCCGACGGCTAAGAAGACCACTGCTGTGGCCGACATAACAAAGTTTAAGAAAATCTGTAGCAAGGAATTCAAAGGGACAGAGGAAGCCACCATTGCTATGGATTGGCTAGTTGAAGTGGAAGGCCACCTGGAAGCTTTGGGTATTGTTGGATCTAAGAGGGTCTCGTGTGTGAAACTACTGCTGGTTTCCAACGCACACTACTGGTGGCAAAGTCAGAAAAGAATTCTCGCGGGAGTGAATGGAACAACGAAAATTACTTGGCTGATGTTCCGTGAGGCATTTCTGGCTCAGTACTTCTCTTCGACTGAGCAGCGAGCTAAGGAATTGGAGTTCCAGAAGCTTGAACAGGGGAACATGACGGTGAAGGAGTATGAAGCAGAGTTTTCTAGACTGTCTCAGTATGCGATCACGAAGTTTACTGACGATGCATCTAAGGCTCGTCGGTTTGAGCAGGGCTTGAGGCCTGCTCTGAAGGCTCAAGTCGTGGTTCAGAAATATAAGACTTTTCAGGAGTCTTATGAGCACGCGAAGGAATTGGACCCACACTATCCTGCGACGGCGCCAGTGCAAGCGTCGGTACAGAATCTACATAACAAGAGACCGAACAACGGTGGCAGATATGAGGCGCCAAAGCATCAGAATTACGGTGGCTACCATCGACCCAACCCGGTTGGGTCGTACTGCAACAAGTGCCACAACAAAGGGCACTTTGCTAATGACTGTAAGGTCTTGGAGGGAGGATGCTATAGGTGTGGTCAATTTGGCCATATGTCTCGCAATTGTCCAGGAAGGGGCAACCAGAACCCTCCAAGGCAGCAGCATCACCAACAATATCAACAGAATCGTGGACAGGCACCACGACCTCCTCAGCTACAACAAAATCAGAGGCCCGGTGCCCAGGGCCGAGTCTTTGCATTGACTCAGGAGGAAGCATCATTTGCATCAGATACTGTCGTGACAGGTATATTGTTATTTAATGGCATTCCTGCACGTACTTTATTTGATTCTGGTGCTTCACATAGTTTTATATCTAAAGACTATGTTAAGGAACATGAAATAAAAATGACAATGTTGGATATGTACCTTAGTGTTAGTACTCCATCAGGAGTGGAGATGCCTACTAACATGATGTGTAGGGATGGTTACATATGTATCGGGAAGAGAAAGCTACCATTAGATGTAGTCGAGCTTGATATGAAAGATTTTGATATCATTCTGGGAATGGACTGGTTAAGTGCATGTTGTGCGACGATTGACTGTGCGAAGAAGCGAGTTATGTTTCGCCTACCTGGAGGAACAAAATTCTCTTACTCGGCCAGTTCATCGGCGAAGGCTTCGATGGTGATTTCAGCTACTACGGCCCGGCGATTGCTTCATTCTGGCTGCGAAGGGTACCTTGCTTCTGTTCGAGACACACGCAAGAATGGTGCAGACTCAGCTAACACTGAAGTCGTGGCAGAATTTCCTGATGTGTTTCCTGACGAGATACCCGGAATGCCTCCGGACCGAGAGATTGAATTCACTATCGATACATTTCCAGATACTCGTCCGATCTCAAGGGCACCATACAGGATGGCGCCTGCTGAATTGAAGGAACTCAAAGTACAGCTACAGGAATTATTAGACAAGGGATACATAGACCCAGTGTTTCACCATGGGGTGCTCCGGTGCTATTTGTGAAGAAGAAAGATGGAACAATGCGGCTGTGCATCGACTACCGTGAGCTAAACAAAGTTACAATTCGGAACCAGTATCCGTTGCCTCGAATAGACGACCTCTTCGATCAGTTACAAGGGGCGTCTGTATTTTCAAAGATTGATCTTCGTTCAGGCTACCATCAGTTAAAGATCAAACCAGATGACATTTCTAAGTCCGCATTCCGAACCAGATACGGACACTATGAATTCTTGGTCATGCCCTTCGGACTGACCAACGCCCCTGCTGCTTTCATGGATATGATGAACAGAGTCTTCCGGCCCTTTTTGGATAAATTTGCGGTCGTGTTCATCGACGACATCCTGATCTACTCGAAGAACAGAGAAGACCATACAGAACATTTGAGGACAGTGTTACAGACTCTACGGGACAATCAGCTCTATGCCAAGCTGAGCAAATGTGAGTTTTGGATGAGTAGCGTGTCGTTCCTAGGGCACGTTATCTCGGCGGAAGGTGTATCCGTTGACCCAAAGAAAATTGAAGCCGTAGTGGATTGGAAGCAACCCACGTCGGCGAGCGAGATCCGAAGTTTCCTCGGCTTGGCAGGCTACTACAGGAAGTTTGTCAAGGATTTTTCAAAAGTGGCAGCGCCTTTAACTCGGCTAACCCAGAAGGGAGAGGCATTCGATTGGACTGATGAGTGCGAGGCTTGCTTTCAAGATTTGAAGCAACGTCTCGTATCAGCTCCAATCCTTACACTTCCAGACGGCGTTGAGGGATTTCAGATATACAGCGATGCGTCCGGATTGGGTTTGGGATGTGTGTTGACTCAGAGAGGGAAAGTGATATCTTATGCCTCGAGACAGCTTAAGCCGCACGAGAAAAATTATCCAACGCATGATTTGGAATTGGCAGCGATAGTGTTTGCATTGAAATTGTGGAGGCACTACTTATATGGAGTGGCTTGCGAGATCTTCACCGATCATAAAAGCCTGAAGTACATCTTTACTCAAAAAGATTTAAATTTGCGGCAAAGACGTTGGTTGGAGCTTATAAAAGATTACGACTTGACGATCGCGTACACCCCAGGAAAAGGCAATGTGGTGGCGGACGCGTTGAGTCGAAACTTTGTGGGATCACTCAGTGTTGACAAACGAATATTGGAGGAATTGGAAAGCATGGGAATTGAGCTCCAGATTCGTGGCCGAAATGCACAATTGGCTCAACTTCAACTTGAGCCGAGTTTGTTAGAAAAGATAAAGAAGGCACAGAGGACAGATGAGTTCTTGATTAAGATTGGCAGAATAGTAGAAAAGGGTGAAGCCAGCGACTTCACCAGGCACGAGGACGGATCATTGCGACTCAAGGGGAGGCTATGTGTCCCGAAGGATGAAGAACTCCGGAAGAAAATCTTGACGGAGGCCCATTACGCCAAGTATTCCTTACATCCGGGAAGTACAAAAATGTATAAAGATTTGCGCACGACCTTCTGGTGGCACGGCATGAAACGAGATGTGGCCCTCTTTGTCTCGCGATGCTTAGCGTGTCAACGAGTCAAAGTGGAACACCAGAGGCCCGGCGGGGAGATGCAGAACCTCGCGATCCCAGAATGGAAATGGGATCATATAACCATGGATTTTATAGTTGGCTTGCCGAAGACGCAGCGGGGGAATGATGCAATTTGGGTCATCGTTGATCGATTAACCAAATCTGCACATTTTCTCGCAATAAAGACAACATGGAGCGTCGACCGGTTGGCTCAGCTATACGTGGATGAAATCGTCCGACTGCATGGAGTGCCAGCATCAATAGTGTCGGATCGGGATGGACGATTTGTATCGCGTTTCTGGGTCAGTTTGCATGCTGCCATGGGAACACAATTGAAATTTAGTTCTGCATACCATCCCCAAACCGATGGCCAGACCGAGAGGGTGAATCAGATACTTGAAGACATGCTTCGGCTTTGTGCTATTGATCTGAAGACTAGTTGGGATACTCACTTGCCACTAGCAGAATTTGCCTACAATAACAGTTACCAGTCAAGTATAGAAATGGCCCCGTATGAAGCACTGTACGGGCGAAGGTGTCGGTCTCCGATTTGTTGGGATGAAGTCGATGAACGACAGGTACTTGGTCCGGAGATGGTAGAACAGGCCATCGAGAAGGTCCGCGTGATTCGGGAGAAGTTACGTGTGGCACAAAGTCGGCAGAAGAGTTATGCGGATACTCATCGACGACCATTGGAATTTATGGTGGGCGATCACATATTTTTGAAGGTGTCACCGATGCGCGGAGTTATGCGATTCGGTGCGAAGGGGAAGCTAAGTCCGAGATTTGTTGGCCCGTTTGAAATTCTTAAGCGAGTCGGCCCTGTCGCCTATCTGATCGCGTTGCCACCGGCATTGGATGGAGTGCACGATATCTTCCATGTTTCTCAACTACGGAAGTATGTACACGATCCAAGCCATGTGGTAGACTTCGGTCCGCTAGGGCTAAGAGCTGACTTGTCTTATGTGGAGGAACCCGTGCAGATCTTGGATAGAAAAGATAAAATCTTGCGGAACCGAGTTGTTTCTTTGGTTCGAGTGCTTTGGCGAAATCATTCTGTCGAAGAGTCGACATGGGAACTTGAGGCAGAGGTGAAGGAAAAGTTTCCTTCGTTGTTTGACCTAGGTGGGTTTGTGTTTAAGTTTCAAGGACGAAACTTTTTGTTAGTGTATTAATATGTAATGCCCTGAATCCGTTGCGGAGCACGGTGCGGGCTAGCGGCCGAATGGCCGAGTCGGATGAGAATTGGGGAAACTTTACCAGGATCGCGGGATAATAAATTGAGATCCTTTCCTCGTTATGGATTGGACTCTTTTGAAATGATGCCCAAGATGCAGTGGCGCGCGTCTTGGGGGAAGAGTTCTATATAAGAGTCGCTTGCCCCGAGACCGTTGCCCTGCTGGTTTTCGATGTCGCTTTTGCTGTTGGCTTTTGTGTGCGTTTTCGTGATTGTTTTCGATAAATGTTTTTATGGATTTACTTTCACCGTCTACGCATTTCAAATCGAATAACTGAGAGAAAGAGAAGAAGTATGCTGACCAGATGTTGGTGCCAATGCAGGTGCTAACGCGGTGAACCTAGGGTGACGTTGCGTGGAAGACCTCTTTCTCTCGGCAATTCACCAACAAGTGAGTGGCTTTGATCCTTCGACGATCCTTGATCTTCGCGCATAACAATGGTAGACTTGTTATTGCGTTCGGTGCTTAATAAAAGATGCCTAGTAATAATACGGGAAAGATAATGAAAGATAAATTATCACATGGCTAGGCTTATGTTGCAAATCGAATGATGCTCGTATGCTATATGAATTGTTTAACAGGTGATGCAAAGACCCAAGTATTGGGCGGTAAGTATATCGGACTTCGGTTTGAAAGAATGGGTTAAACATGAATAGTCCCTTGGTTGGATGAACGAATATTCGAGCCTATGGCTCAAGGCAAGTTGGTAAGATGGAAAGATGGAAAAATGGCAAGATGAAATGAGAACTATGAATATGTGTGGAAGATGCTATCATCATGCATGTCGTGTCTCTTATTAGTTAAGTTGTATTGCATGCATGGTCATGGACAACTTGTATACAAGGTAGTTCCCAGAACGGTAATCCGCGGCCATGGACCCGGTTCGTCCTAGGGGGAACAAGGAATTATGCCGACGTACTGGCATCGTTAAACGGGACTTGTAGTGGGGCTAGCTACCCGCACTGAAAGGGCGCCGTTGTACCAAGTAAGACGGTCCAGGATGGCGTGTCGCCAGTGACCTTCATATAGACAGGTGGCATAGCTAACATTGTCTTATGCAGGCAGAGTAAGTGGTATTCATAAATATGTACAGGGATGGCTATCGACCGTGGATAAGATTCACCAAATTGGTGATCAATATGAACTGCTTATGTTAGAATAACATGAATTGCTTATGTTTCTAACATCACTGTATGCTTCTTATATTTCTCATCAAATATATGAATTGTTAATGGACCCTAAGACAAGATAGAAAGAATACAAATCAATAGTGAACATTCATGTAATTTTACTACTGTTGATTTATGGTGAGATTGGTTACGGCCGCTCACCAGTACATATGTGGCAATGTACTGACCCTCGTCTCCACAGGTGCCGGGAACCTAGTGGATAATCATAGACGCTGAAGGCTTGCTGTCCGACTCTTTAGAAGCTTCGTACATCTTAAAGTTTCCACTTGAAGAAGAAGGCATTTTGCTGAAGGTGGTTATTGCTGCATTATTAATAAAGGGATATGATGTATGGAACAAGTTGTATCTCATTTCAATATTTCTGCAAGTTGTAGCCAAGTTTGGCCTTTCATCTCGGCTGTTTGAGAGCCTTATGTTTATGCAATGTAATTTCAAAGATATCAATAAAGAATTTATTTCAGATCATATCTGTGTTGCCAAAACTTCTCTATCATCCGCTACGAATCTCTATTCAAAATGTCTCTTTTATAAAAGGAACACGAGCACGCCTTGTACAAGTGCAATTCCAGACTTGTACGGCATCACGCCTTAGCGAGGACGAACGATTCGGCGTAAATCTAAGCGGAGGCGAACGATTCCCGAATCGGGGCGTGACAGTTGCCTAGAATGTCGGCTAGTTGCCTAGATTGTTGGCTAGTTGCCTAGATTGTCGATTGGTTGCCTAGAATGTTGGTTGGTTGCCTAGAGTGTCGGTTGGTTGCTTAGATTGTTGGTTGGCTGCTTAAGTTTCAGATTGGTTGGCTATGTTCTTCAGTTGTCCGTGTTGGGAATAAGTTCATAAGATTGGGGTAGTGTCCCATGTCCCTAAGTTGGTCAGACCATAGAGTTTTCCCTATGATGAGAATTGTTTGCCTCTAAGATAAGAGATAAGTATGTCCCTGATAGCTACTCATCTCATATGAGTTAGCTGAATATTTGGTTTAGCTTAGATTAGCTGACCGTAGAGACTTGACTGAATGCTAAGTTGACTGTTGGAAACCGTAGGATGTCCCTATTGATGTTGCGTGGGTATAGTCGGAATGAGTAAGATGTGTTGGAAGGTAGGCTTCAGAATGGAATAGATATTTGGGAAATTTGATGTTATAATATTGGATGGGATGATGAATCATGTTGGTTTCGAAAATTTGGTTGCCTTGTCGGAACGTCGAAAATTGAGTTGCCTTTGTTGGAATGTTGGAAATTGTTAGAACTGGTTGGATTTGGATGATTGATATTGAGCTGCGAAAATTGATGGTAGTGCTTTGAGACAATTGGAATAATTTCATTGATCAGATCAAAATCGAGGATAATTGTAACAACGGAATTGGGTAGTGCATGTAGCTGAGATCGGCGAGAGCGACGGTGAATATGAATGACCCTCAGGATTGATGTTGCTGGGATATGAGAGTTGCTTATGCGAGAGGATAATAAGTTGGCTTGATCAATACGAGAAAATGTTGGAGTACAGCAAGAAATGTTACTAGAATGGAATGATGGTACAATTTGATGGATGGATTATGATCGAAAAGTTACGAGTGGCAAACAAAGTGTATGGATGCGAACGATGATGAGTACAAGATTTGACCGATGAGAATCGGGGTATCAAAATGAAATGTGGCTATGAATTCATCAACTTTGGTGGCATGGAGGACCATGAACTTGAAAGGAATACTTGATACATCTAAGTCTGAATATTTTGGAAACGTTGGAATCGATTGTGGAAAATTTATCGAGTTGGAATTGGCAACATCCATTGTGTTATTAGTTGGTTGGGACATTGAATAAACAAGTGGGATTATACGAGATGCTCGAAAAGAATTACTGATGTTCGGGAAAAGAAAGGTACACCGTAGCTCGTTCGTTTTCTCTATCGCTGAACTTGGCTGAAGTGCATGTATTTCGGGGACGCCTAAAATATGTGCATGATTCCAACTAAGTGGTGTGCTGAATTCAAATAAAGCCACGGGGATTATCTGTGCTAAAGGATTTGCACGAGTGTCGGAGGAACGATCAAAGATGGTAAACTATGTTGAATCAATTGGGATGCTGTGACGAGACGGTACATTACTTGAAAATCAATCGAGAGATTACGGAGAAATATTAAATGGTGTAAGTTGATTGTTGAGGAGTTTCATAAAAAGTTGGTTGAAGTTTTGGGGATGAGTTTTGTTTTAAGTTTCGAGGACGAAACTTTTTCTGGGTGGTATATATTGTAGTGCCCCGACCCGCAAGATGCCTTATGATGGATGATTGGTTCGATGAAGCCTTGTTGGACTTGGAAATATGCGAGAGATTGCTTGGAAGGCTATGCGATCGTGGCGGGAATCATCCTATGAATGTGAGTAGTTTTGAACCCTTCTAAGATCCTTTAGCTTCACGTTTAAAAATAAAGGATAGTGTGCTATGTTTCTTATTGTGTTGCTCAATAACACCTTGCATGGAATTTGGAAAGATAATGAAAGATAATAATCACCTGAACGTAAACTGTTGTGGCTAAATAAATTGTATGCTTGTACGCTGTTACGATGAATTACATGACAGGTGAAGGCAAAGTCCCAAATACTTGGGCAGTGAGTATATCGAGCTTTGGCTCAATGAATAGATGGAAAAACATATGTTAAGACCCAAGAACTGGGCAGTGAGTATGCTTGATTTGCGTTCGAATGAATGTATGATAAACAGGTGCTAAATCCCAGGAATTGGGCGGTGAGTACACTGAGTTTGGTTGGAAAGGGGTATGGTATCAAAGATGTGGCAAGGCATTGGGTAACAACATTCTACTATCCTGTCGCCGATGTAGAATGTTGATTACGCCAAGACCCTGGATTGGGCAGATGATAATGTGAGCAATAGCTCAAGGCAAGATGGCTAGATGGCAAGATGGTAATACAAATGAGAATGATGGTTTTGCTTAAGTTTTCCTTATCATGCATTATATGTTTTCTTTATAGATAAGTTGTATGTAGTTGCATGGTCATGGACAACTTGTCGACAAGGTGGTTTCTCGAATGGTATTCCTGGGCCATGGAACCCGGTTCGTCCTAGGGGAAACCAATGCTGAAGTAGTAGCAGTGCTGAAGTAGTAGCACGGTATACAGGACTTGCAGTGGGGCTAGCTACCTGCACTGACAAGGGCGCTGTATACCTGTAAGTCAGTCCAAGATGGCGTGTCGCCAGTGACCTTCATATAGATAGGTCCGGTGCTAATGATGTCTTATACAGGCAGAGTAAGTTATTACTCAAATACAGGAAAGGATGTTGGCTGTTGGTAAGAATCACCTGAACGGTGATATTTATATTGAATCATGATATTGTTCCTAACAATGTCTTGTGCAGGTAGAGTAAGTATTATAAATGTACAGGGATGGCTAAACGACCGTGGGTAAGAATCACCAAAGGGTAATAACAGTATGCTTTAAATTATATTGGCTATGAGATTTGCATGCTTTACTTCTTGTCGGCTATAACATGAAATTGACCCTAAGGCAACGAGAAAGACCACTGTTAATAATGTTCTGTAACATGATTACTTTGTGTTGTCTTCTTAGGTGAGTTGGGCCAGCACCGCTCGCCAGTACATTGATGATGTACTGACCCACGTTATGGGCAATATTCCAGGTGTTTGCTTAGGGGAAATCCTGTGAATCAGTGCTTGGCATCGATGAATCGGATGGGTGTGCAGAAGCTCTTCTTTCAAGACGATGTCTTCTGCTATATGGGACATAATGTATGGAACAGTGGAACTCAGTTATACCAGTGACATTGTAGCCATATTGGCAAGTTCATTGTAAAGAAGTCGGTATATTCAGTTGTAGCCCAAAGGGCAAGTGTATACATTCAGTTGGCTATTCAAAGTCTTGTAATCAGTTGTAAACTCTGTATTCTGCTGCAAGTCTTGTAATTCATTATGATTATCAATAAAGAGATACATTTCTTCACATCTTGTGTGACTTCAATTTATCTGCCTGGTTTTGTTGTGTTGTCGATGTTTTCTGAGAAATACCAGGAACTGTAATGGTTTTGCCTTGTACAAGTGCAATCTAGACTTGTACGGCATCACGCGCAGTGGCTAGTTTTCGATCCTCCGGGATCGGGGCGTGACACATTTGACTTCTGATTACTTATTCCTAATATATATGCATATATTTTTAGTATGGTTGATGGTGGCTTGAGGGGCCAGCCAACTTGAGGTTGGCCAAGGCAGTGTGGTCCTTGGAAGTGAGGGCAGTGTGTGCCTATAGGAGACTAAGATATGTGAATATATATATATATATATATATATATATATATATATATATATATATATATATATGTATACTATATATATGTATTTGTATGCATGATTTATGCATGTTTATGCATGAATTAGAAAGAGGAGGGGGTTGCCTTCTGCAAGACAGTAGAGAGTTGGGGGGTCCTGATTCAGATGGCATGGATTACATTGGCAACAGCAACAATTGCAGTAGCATTTGCAGCAGCTGTAGCACCTGCACCAAACAGGTTATGAGCAGAGGGTTAGCTGCTGTTCTTGACAGCAGAGCAGTGAGGCCTTTGGCCCATGTATCATTAGGATATTTTAGTGAGAATGTTAGAGAGTGTGAGATATGTGCAGTGCTTTAGTGTTCAGTGAATTGGTCTAAGTGAGGGGTAGATAGGGTCGGGCACATGTGAAGGAATAGGTAAAATTGCAGTGGGCTATGAGTTAAGAGTACCATAAGATATTAGTGGAGTGTTAGAGTGAGGTAGGAACTTAAGTTCCTGTGCAATGCTGCAGGCAGCTAGAGAGGGGCTTTGATTCCCCTTGTTCTGGGAATTGTGTGTGCCTTGAGTCTAGATATGTAGAGGAGCAGCAAGGGATCATGTTCCCTGTACACAGGTAGAACAGGTAAAAGTATAAGGAGAGGGCAGTGAGCAGTGGGGGTATTGTGAGGGATAGGGGTATCAAATCTGTAAGATATCTGTAGGAGGGAAATAGAACAGTAGGTAGGTGTGCCATGGGTTTGCAGTTGAGAACAGGCCATAAGGAGAGAGGTTTGGCTATGGCCACTTGGCCATTGGCCATATGTTAGGGAGTTAAGTGTTGGTGTGGGGTCTTGTGATGGGTTGAATTGGGGGTTTGCTGTAGGTGGCAGGTGTCACGTGGAGTACGAATGAGTGAGTGAAAGAGATGTGGGTATTAGAGAGTATCAGAGTGGAGAGGGCTCGGGTTGTCCTTGGCATGGCAGAGGTCACTTGGCCCTTGGGCATTTAGGGGCTAGTTCAATAGAAGGTTAGTATCAGAAATTAATGAGTATAGGAGGGTTCCTATAGGTCAGGTTAGTGTCAGTGGTATGGGTAGTGCCATTCATGGATTAATCATATAGGTGATACCTGATATATTTGTCAGACATGTGGAGTGTGGTGTTAGTTTTGAGAGTCTTGTGTCATTTGAGTGTGTGTCGGTGTTATATGTGTCTAGTGAGGAGGGAGTGAACCGACATCATAGGAGTTAGTGTCCTGATATGTATATCAGGTATTAGTGGGAGAATATTAGGTTTGTGTTTGAGTGTCAATGTTCTTGTATTAGTGGGTAAGTGAGGATATGAGTTGTGTCTAGGATGAGTGAGAGGTGATTTGTATTTAAGTTTGTGAACATGTATCAGTTTTAAACTTGAGGATCTGTTGTATCAATAGTTTAAATATTCCTAAGTAAGAGTGTTATGTGAGCGAGTGTCATAAGAGTGTTTAGAGGGTTAGTTCAGTCCTAGTGTTATTTAGGAATGTTCAGGAGGACACCTGAGTAGTGTCCCTATTATCAAGGATATGTTGGAGATGAATGTATGTGTGTTGTATCAGATTTTGATAGGGAGGGGAGTCCCTGTCCAGGTATGGGTATGTATCATAGGCTTGGGAGTAGCCAAGAGGCACTTGGCAGTGGCTTGACCCCCCAATAGCAGGGCAATGCCCAGGCTTGGCAGCAGCCTGCCTTGGCAAGGCTTGTATTGCCTTGCCCTTTGACCTGCTGCATATGCAGCAGCAAGGGATCCCTTTCCCTTATTTGGTTGTATATGTGAGTGAACCTATATATATAAGTGTTTAGTGTCTTGTGGTGGTATCCTAGAGAGCATCTGTCGTAATATTTTAGAGTCTTTATGGCAGTATATAAAGTTAAGGGAGAGGTCCAGTATAGCAAGGCAGTTAGTAGAAGGTATGAGAGTGGCATTGGCATGAACAGTATGGCAGGGCAGTAGGCTATGTGTGGGAATTTAGATTTGGGCTTTAGCAACATGGGCTATGAGTGTATGTATGGATACATGTATGAATATGTGTATGAATATGTATATATATTAGTATGTATATGTATATGTGTTGACATATGGTTGAATGGGGATAATAAGATAAGTATTGTATCATAAAGTATAGGATTTTGCATAGGGGTTTGGGTATAGGGGCTTGGCCCAATTATAGGTTTTGGGCATAACTTAAGTAGGTAAGGTAATATATATGTATATTATAGATGTATGTATATATGAGATAGATGATATCATGATTAGAGTATAGAATAAATATATATGGAGGTAGTGTGATGATAGATAGATAGATAGATAGGTAGGTAATAGTTTGTATTGGAATTATGACCTAACCTAGATAGACTAGGGTTTGATCAAGTTGACTAGCTAACCAAAACTCAACCTTGAGTCGAACTTGACCTAGATTGCATATCATTTACTAGAAACCATGTTAAACACTCCCTTAAACACCATTTAACTCTGATATCTCGTATCTTGGTTGGTGTGACATCACTTCAGACCTCGATTCATATTCACCACTCAGGACGACAGGCGAGTACATTCTCTGATAGTTTTCAATATTAACATTTCCTATGATGCATGTTTACACTAGTGTTCTATCTTGATTCTGACACGATGGTCACACGGATTGGTATTGTATGGATTCCTAAACTTGAGATACATAGTTTCATGCTTATTGACTCTTACTGGACTAATGAATTACTTGACTAATGTATCTACTCTTGACTATTGAAATACGTGTCAAAACTTGGATCCATGTGTACTAGTCGGGCAAGAAAATACCTAGGAGACATGTGAATACACCCTTTCTATCATAGGTCTTGCTGTAATAATAGCGGCCACACACGAACGTGTATGGTTTGTCGGATATCACACTCTACCCGTTCACATATCAACTTGGTATTTCAAAACACTGGTCTTAAACACTGATTTCGTTGATTATTTATTGTATACCTTGCATGACAGGTTTCCCCTTTATTACATATCTGTCTGCTTTCATATTTTACATGTTCTCTCTATGCACCTATTGCTCGATCTTCACTTGCCTCTTCTTTATACATTGTCTCTATAAATTGTTCATCAAGTATTTCATTATTGTTTACATTTCATAGTGCTTGTCAATTAACTGGAACTGCTATTTGAGTTGTACTTCGCTCCAATCCCGACTAGATAACCAACATTTTTTAGATAGTTTGGATGACTGTCCTACCTACTATGAGCAGGGGGTATACGAGGGATGCACACATGAGTCTGAGGAGGATCCAGCTTAGTAGAGAGTGCCCTAGATATAGGTTAGAGTATTTAGTATTCATATAGTATCGGATCGTTTCGATTGTGAGTTTGAGACTTATTTTTATATTCAGAATATGTATTTATCGTGTTAGACAGCTAGACTCATGTGTTGTGATAACTTTACTATTTATTCAGTTATCTTCCTTATTATCTATTTCCATATTGTGCTCTATATTCCTTTAGATTTGTGATTGAGATTATTTATATAGTTGATGTGTTATATTATTCCTCCGTGCGAAGATGACAGGTTATATGTTTCATATTGTTAGTTGATAGATATTGTAGACGACCTGTATAGCGTTCTATCGTTGACACTGCGTAGTAGGTTGGATGTACCCACGTCCTCGTGCCCCTAAATAGGGTACGGGTCATGACTGTTACCAATAAGATTTTCCCTTAACCCCCTCACTGTTGTCCTGTCACGACCCGTACCCGCTTTTTCGGATACGAGACGTGTCCAAGCCAGCCTACGCCGCAGAGTCGACGGTAGAATGCTGTCAAGCCCGCAAGAAATAAATGCTCAAAATTACAAAATATAATATTTGCTTCTCATTCACATTTCTAAGTTTATTACAATATTTACAAGATTTATATTTAAAGAAAAATATAAAGTTCTCACAATTAATAAAAATAACAACTAGTTCCACTATCTAGGTCGGCCTCAGCATGTCCATGTCTTTCCAGTGCTAAGAGTGATCGCGGCTAAACATGAAAAATGTTGGTTTCCAGTCAGGAATGGAACAAGTACACAAATCGACGGCAATGCAAAAACATAATAGAATTAACAAGACATGAAAATAACATATGAGATATAAAAACTGGAAAGTACTGATAACATGGCACGGTAGAGAAGAAAAGGAAAAATAAATAAAAGACAACTACCTATGTGGTGTGAAATATCCGTTTTGACATGTGAACGGCTAGAGGGTAAATCCGGCACCCTGCACGTGTCGTGTGCAGCTGCTATTCTCCACAAAAGACACGGGGGATAGTTCTGGGTAGTCCACATGTCTACTAAGATATTTCCCCTCCCAACTACTCCGTGTGACGAGCGTGTCAACAAGCAGCAAGATATATGTATAAACATGAAATGATAAGACTACTATAAATCGAAAGCAATCAGAAAGTGCACTTGCCTGAGGTCCTTAGCTGGTGAAACCAATAATACTATACCACTCAATGAGCCACAATCAGTCAACACATGCAAAAGTCTCCAGATGCTGAAATAAACTATACCAATGTTCTCAGAATAGTCAAATTAGCTAGGATTGCCTATCCTTAAGTCCAATTCTGGACACAGGGGCAAAACGGTAATTTTGGGTCAAAACAGTGTCCGCCGTTGGACTCGCTTTGCACCGAAAAGTATGCCAGAGTCAACGGTCTCTAAAGTCATCAAACTATATGTCAACAGGTCCGGTTTTTTGATACGAACCCAACCGTATGTCCAGAGTTGAATTCCGGCGGGCCGTGCACAAAATCGCTCGTTGAGTCGGACCGTAGGGCCCGCAAAACGGCGTACGATTCAACTGTCTCAGAATTGGACCAAACTTGGCATACAGGACCAGTAAAACGATACGATCCTGTTGGCACAATTTTTGTCTCGATCTGATGAGCGTGCACGAAGTAATTGGGAAACTTGCACAGAGGTCGATACGGTGAATTTTGACGGATACGCATCAAATTCGTCGCGCACACGCGACCAATTTGAATTCCGTCAAAGCCCACACATCCACGAAGCCATTACGCACCTTTTGATGCTTACGGTTCGTGACCACGTCGCCCGGTTTGGTGGGACGCACGTGGTATCGGACAACTTTTCGATTTTCTATAGTTTTAAAAAACAAGTTTTGTTCCTAACTTTCAACAGTGAATACTTCGCGTATTCTTCGTGAAATCCTGACCTACAAATTTGGTTTTACTCTCATATATGTTGAATAAAACTGTGTTTAATTAGTTTTTGAAATACTCTAATATATTGTTCAGAATTTCTCTTCTAAAATAGGGTATCGGGTCGTTCACAAGTTCTGTTTTTACAGGTTTTTCGCGATGTTGGGTTCGATTTCTCGACCAATATATTACCCCTTGTTGTAAACTAATTCATGGATTGGGAAGAGGGTCAATTCCTCTATTCATAGGAATTTGTGAGATCGAAAACGGTCGAGTATGCGAGAAGGAAACAGGAAAGGAAAGTGGGTACCTGAGCGCTGCTGCTGTTGCCGCGCTCTATTTTCGACGCGCGCGTGGTCGTCCGGCCTGCCGCCGACGACTCATGGCCGGCCGTTGGCCACTTGGGATGGCTCCAGTGGGTCACCAGGTTGGGGTCGGCGGAGGGTGGTTAGGGTTTTTGTCACGCCCCAGTACCGAAATACGGAGACGGACTAGGCCAGCTACTCCATATGAGGTACGTAACGTCATACGACGATCGTGGCTGTCGAGAGACTAGGGGGTATATGCTACAATCAAGTCTCCTATGGTCCTACAGAGCTCTATGTCTCAATCAATCAAATCACATCAGCAATTAAATAAACATTAAAGATAAAGCAGTAAGGCATCCCCGACGCTTCATCAAAATGGTCATGAGAGACTAGCTTTATAATTTAGCTATCTCAGAGAGTCAGGAGTACAAAGTTATACACAGCTGCAGTCTGTTTATTTACAATTCTGTACTGACACAAAATATCAAGTAATCCGGCTAACAGGTGCCGGTGGCTAAACGCCGCAAAAGTATAAGCAGGAGTGGTGGAGAAGAAACCCACTCGAGTCCCCGAACTGCCATGCTCCTAGTATGCACCATGGATGTCAGGGAGGAAGATAGTGTCCTCTGGCTCTGCTACGAGATCTGGCCAAACAAAACCAGCGGGGTCAGCCCCGAATAGCAAGTACCGCCAAAGGGGCACAAGAGTTAAGACTAAAAACCCAGTTAATAGAATGATTGATAATAGTAATACTTATGCTACTATTATAGGGTAGCGCAACATCCTCGAACCCATATGGCACCCTTACAACCAAACAAGGACAAAAGGTGCCGCATGGAGTCGGGACGTGTCGTACTCTATAACTTTCACATAAGTTAAAAGGTATAAACAATAAAATCTCCTGATCGTGACTTCGGTCGATAGCCTATCGCAGCATAATAATCAACCCAACAATCAAACAAGAACATGGGTTGGATCATGTACCATGATAGACCATGTTCCTCAGTCATTCACAGAAGTAGCAGTTCACAACCAGAATAAGTCTTCCGTTCATAACTTCGGTCCACAGCCTATCATAGTACGATAACCAACCCAACAATCAAACAAGAACATGGGTTGGATTACGTACCATGACAGTCCGCTTCCCTCAGTTATTCACAGAAGGCAATAGGATACAAGCAAGTCGTTTTCACGGCCAATCAAGTCTACGAGTTTCTAGTGGGACAAGGTTATCCTCGTATCATGTTATGTAGAAATCCTCAGATCGTATCTTTTCAGCAAGGCTAGCCAACCCAGGGGTTCGCGTAGACAGGTATGATTGAGCACAGGTCCCTCGCAAGGCCACCTTACTAAAACATATAATATATAGCAGGAATTAATCGGATACAGTCATCCACTCGTTGCAGATGACACAGTATCCGTGGAGACCAGCCGGCGCGTCAAGACAGTATCTCAAGGCGGCTGGTGTAACACGATCTCGGGATTCTTGCCCTCCCCATGCATCTAGTATGTTTAGTTGCCTAGTTTAACCCTAGGTAAAATCTTGGACTCACATGCTGTGGCCTGCATGATTATCCTCCTAAAGTCGTACTTTAGTACGAGTACCCCAAAGAGGATCCATGTCAATCAGTATGTCAACATGTTCTACCCTCCTTAGTATAATGCATCATTGCAAATACGCCACGTGGAGTTACGAGTCATTTGTCGAGCATGAACAAGAACTGGAACATTCAGGTACATGTATCAGGGAGGAACACTTTGTTCTCCGGGGTCACATTAGTGCTCATATCATGCTCGGGACAAAAGGCGTAAGGATATAAAATGGGCATATAATATATATATATAATAATAATAATAATAAGGTAACAAGATAGGGCACAAAAGTCCATGCGGCTCAAGGAGAGTGAGTCCATGCGGCCGGGTCAATACTGGTTCATGCGGCTGGGACTACACGCTCATGCGGCTCAGGGAGCCCCAAGGCGCATGCGGCTGGAAAGGCGGGTTCATGCGGACGAAGGGGTGTCAGCTTATGCGGCTGCGAAGGGAGCAATCGCCAGGCGGCCGTGGTTCAACAGCATATGCGGTTGCGATCAGACGAAGTCCTATACGACTGAGCATGGGCGATACATATACGGCTGGATGGTGGATGGGCCTTATGCGGCCCAAAACAGTAGCGCATATGCGGCTGGGTGCAAAAAGAACTCATGCGGCTGAGTCTGAACAAGGCTATGCGGCTCAATTACTTGCCGCATGAAGATTCATGCGGTCAAGTACTCAAGCAAGTCTTATGCGGCTAGGAAGGACTTTCCATGCGGCTGAGCTCGAACGAGTCTCATGCGGCTGGAAAGGCCATGCGGCCAGAGACTTGCCGCATGAAGATTCATGCGGTCAAGTACTGCTCTTCTTCTCCACTGGTCCGAGAAGAGGAGCCAAGCAACCATGGCTTCCAAGCTACACAAAACCTTCATCCGGAGCCCAAATCGGAACTTCCTTAGGTCAAAACGGGGTAGAACGAGATCCTCTACAATATAGAACCATCAAAACTAGGAAATAACAAGATTAAGTAGATCAAAACCTAAGAAATCCGAAAATAAAGTAAACCTAGATCTACAAAAATCAAAGCTTCAAAATGGAAACTTCCAAGTTCTAAACTAGTATAGGTTGAGGAGAAGAACATGTTTTGGCAAATAGTTTTGTAAGAAATCATTGACAAAATTATGGATCCATCTCTTGAGCAAGTTGGTACTTGCCTTGGTTGATGGAGAAAATATTTGGTTGGTGGAGGAAATAAATGAGAGGAAGTAAATGAGAGGAGAGAGAATGAGTTATATATATATAGATCTTGGACCCATGGGTCCATGATGAACCATTGGTGAACCAAGAATAGGTTACCCAAATGAGCCAAAACTGTAGGCCCAAATGCAGAAAATAAATTAGAAAATAATATTTTATCGAATATTTTTGGAAATGCATGAAGAAATACAGCATAATAAATATAGTTTAAATACAAGGTAAATACGATTTATCGGTTTACGTATTAAAATACGTATTCCAGGATCGGGGAGTGACAGTTTTGGTTCCCTCGATCTCTCTCGTCCACTTATATACATATGTATCGGCTTTGAAGCATAGCCGAGGGGTCGGGTTAGGGGTTGAAGGCTGAATGATGGTGCTGCTTTAGTGAAATATTGTGGGGAATTCATTACTCGGGCTGGGGTCTTGGAGTCGGCCTGTGGGCCGGCTGCCACTGCTTTTCTAATTGTTTTTCTTTTTCTTTTTCTTATTCTATTCGTTTCATATATATATATATATATATATATTTTCGTTTCATATATATATATATATATATATATATATATATATATATATATATATATATATATATATATATATATATATATATATATATTTTCGTTTCATATATATATATATATATATATATATATATTTTCGTTTCATATATATATATATATATATATATATATATATTATATATATTATATATATATAAATATAAATATCTATGTATAGTTATACGTATATGTATACGCACACATATACATATATATTATATATACCCACTTATATACGTATATTTATATATATACACATACACATATATTTTTATATACATTTACATATACCTGCACACATATATTTATATAATGTATTTATATATACATAAAATACACCTATATAATATATTTATATATACATACAAATACACACCTATATAATATATATATATATATATATATATATATATATATATATATATATATATATATATATATATATATATATACACATATATAAATATTTACACAAAATATATGTCCCTATCTTTTCCTATATCTACATACTAGTCTACATGTACGTGCTTTGCACGTATTTTAATTAGGATATCATAAGGTCAGATGTCGCCTTTCTGTCTTTTTCAGGTGACTATTCATGTATGTGTGCTCCCTAACTCCACAAAGACTTAAGTCATCTACCGTAATAATTAACTAAATAATTATTTACAAAATCTAAAAATCACCATTCGAATAAAATAATAAAAAATAAAATATTTCCAAATTTTCGGGAAGGGGAGCTACAAATCTACCCACCTTAAAAATAATTTTGTCCTCGAAATTCTAATCCATAACTACTCCCTAAGATTCAATAAGAAGTCTACCTGAACCTTAATCTCCTTAAATTTTAATTCCTCGAAATAATTTATATCCTCCTCCTAGCCATTTTGTAACTACAAATTCTTGAGGACTTCTACCCACCTTTGGTCACACTACTCCTCAAAACTAAAATCTTATAATCTTCTAACTAGTTGCTAACAATCCTACCAACCGATATCTACAGCATGAGGCATCTATAAGCTTTTCTTATCTATCAAGCAACCCAAGATTTAACAGGCAACAGATTTACACAAGTAGCTAAGAAATATTTATAAATTCTAATAAGCATGACCATTCATCACTCTGAAATGGGGAGGATAGGAAGATAAGGAAAATAATCGAGTGCAAATATGAAGTTTCAGAGCGGTAGAGAGTTTCCAACGATACAGCTAAAAAGGGTGTTTACGCACCACTGACTTATTTGCTAGATTGGGCTACTCTAGTTTAGTCACTTGCTAAATCGAAGAACTCTTCATTTCTTAGAGGGCTTGCAATCCGTGCGATACAGAAGTTTTGCTCTCGAAATTCTAAACAAGGTTCCATAATGGAACGGAATTCGAGAAATCAAGATAGTAATCTTTTCCGTGGTTATTTAAACACACGAGTAAGGAATATAAATGCAATACAAGATCGTATCTCGACTTCCAGGTAGATAGAATAAAGATTACGAATGACTTCGCATCCTAAGAGGTGGAGACTACATCATAGGTATATGGACCTATTTCAAATAGTTCGATTTTATAGTTCAAATACGGTGGTATGCATGGATGGGTTTTACTGAGTCTTAATGGGCTTCCTGGTTGGACATCACTCGTTGGTTGGGTGAACTTTGGATTTCAATCTATATCGACTGAACAAGATCCCAATGATAAAATTATTTCTACTAGCTAGGGTAACCTAGAATAGGTTTCAACCCAAGTGGTTGAACTAGTTGCCAGTCAGGTTGGTTAGCTAGGTTCCTAAAGTCCAAAATGCGCCCTTAGTGACTTTTGTGTTTAAGTAGCACATGAGGCCTCAATTGGGTGGCACACAGTGGCATGTGCGTAGTGGGCTTTGAGTAGGTCACAACCGTATATTGGGTCGCAGGAATTGAGTCGAAGTTAAGGCTCTAATGGAAGTCGGAAAGTATACCGGGTAGGTACTATGGTAAGAGTTATAGCTAGTCCTTTTAATCTGAAAGTCGTAGCACAAAAATAGAGTACAAGGGGATGGGTTTGAGTGGGACATGATATACCTAGATGAAGGTAGACTCGTCTAGATCTTGTATATGAAATCTGTTGGAAGGTAACAGTTGGTCTCGTGCTCTGAATATTAATGACACGGCCGAGGACACAAAATAATCTAAATGGAAAGTGGGAGTCCATGGGCACTAACTATCATTCTAATGGAAATTATTCCGATCAATCGGTAATCTTCATATATCCCAAAATTTTAGGATTTACAGTCTACCCACCTTAGAAGCTAGGATATGGTTTTAAGAGTAATAAGGTTAGAAGGATTCCAAAGTCCGGATATTGTACCTCGACTCTGGTCAATGAAGAACAAGGCACAGCATAATGGGATACGGTAGATATAAGTTAAGCCAAGGATCGTTCCTCAAATTCAGATGGCTAGAAGGTCCCAATAGTAGCTTAAAGGTCGAGAAAAGAACGAGTAACTCAAGGTAAGGTTCCTGTCACAGGGCTGGCCGATGGTAGCTACACTTGCGTATACAACTATCATAGTCATGGGGATACTATGTATTTATCTATCAATTATGAGCTTTCGTCCTTCCAAATCAGTGAAAGACCAAAAACAATATAGAGTTCAAGAATGATGTCACTGAATACAATTACGTGATTCAAAGGCGAATGTATAATTCAAGAGGAATTGTCAAAGCTGTCGCAGATGAGATCCTAGAGACATCTACATCTCAATCCACGTAGGGTAATTAGATGAAGAGCGAACCAAATGCATCATGGTTGATCAGACCGTAATATAATGATTCTGATTAGGCAATATGTTAGCGGACGTCCCCAATATGCATATGTCTCGAATCAAGATCGATAAAAGAGTAAGCTTGCAAAACTAGGCTGTAATAGCAGCATTGGTCAAGATAGTCAAAATATAAGTAGGCGAGATTTTTGGAAATGAGGCACAAGTAGTTCGAGTTTTGAGAGAATTAAAAACCTTACCTGGTGTTCTTGCTTATACATGCATCCTACTATCTTCCTATCCATAAGGCCTTGGTCGACTAATGGGTTATGGAACTCTGGATTCTATAGTCTAGGTAACTTATTAGTGTCGGTCAATTATCTTGTCAATAGATCACAAGAACCACATAATGCTAGGTTGGGAGACATGCTACTCAACTTACAGAACCTTCACTAGTACTGGCTTTGGATCTTATGGGACACACATGGCACCTTTCTATTCTTTATAGTATCCTAAACTTGTAATCACATCTGAAAATATTTTACCGAGGATTATACCTCGCCCGTATACTCTGGCTGTGGCAAACCCTCGGTTTCGTGATTCAATTGTGATAGGCTATCAGGTACCCTACCTTATATTGACACAAGAGTACCTAAGATCTAAAGAGGTCAACTAGGACATAGTTTTAGCAATGTTCCATAAACTACAATTCATCGAAATAATTTCAATTCTATGGGTTATGCCTCGCCAGTGCGCTGCTGGCTGCAGTGAACCCACATTCTCTACTCTCAAATAATTGACGACAGTGTGCTGCTGTCTAACCATTATTAGTTAACTAACATTCTTCTAACTATATCCGTAAAAAATTCATGAGCTTCTAGAGATTCAAACAAGTTGACTAAAAATAAAGCGTAGGTATTTGTCCCATCAGTCACAACACTTAAAATAAAAGAGTTAACATGGAGGAAATAACTAAGGACGAAAGGAATGCAAATATTATAGTATCTATTTCATATGCATTTCAAAGGTTGAGGGAAAATCTCGAATCAATCTACCTCGAGATTCGTATATGAATAGCAGAATTAGAAATTATAAACTAACTCCTTACAGCAAAAGAGAATTTAAAATAGACAATTCTAACTTATGATATAAGATTTATATCTAATAAAGCAAAAGAAAATTAAACAGTTTATCAAAATTAACGCCTTAATTCTAGGCAAGTCTAACATACCAAGCGAATAGTATATCCACATTGGATCACATTGTCATATCAAAAGTAATAGTATACCTATAGGGATCTAGCAAGCTATCTAAATTGCACGACCCATCTAATAACCTTAACTACCCAACGGTCAATTTGAACAAGGGACTCCTAGTCCTAGTTATTCTCCTAAATTATTTTAATCCTAATTGTGAATGAGCATTTCCTGGGCGCAGGCTCGCAATGGTACGACTAACTTAAGTACCATCACGAGTTTGTAATCTTTTGCAAAAACGGACCTGCATGGGCCACCACAAAAACTTGTCACGACCCGCACCCGCTTTTTCGGATACGAGACGTGTCCAAGCCAGCCTACGCCGCAGAGTCGGCGGTAGAACGCTGTCAAGCCCGCAAGAAATAAATGCTCAAAATCACAAAATATAATATTTGCTGCTCATTCACATTTCTACGTTTATTACAACATTTACAAGATTTATATTTAAAGGAAAATATAAAGTTCTCACAATTAATAAAAATAACAACTAGTTCCACTATCTAGATCGGCCTCAGCATACCCATGTCTTCCCAGTGCTAAGAGTGATCGCGGCTAAACCTGAAAAATATTGGTTTCCAGTCAGGAATGGAACAAGTACACAAACCGACGGCAATGCAAAAACACAATAGAATTAACAAGACATGAAAATAACATATGAGATATAAAAACTGGAAAGTACTGATGACATGGCACGGTGGAGAAGAAAAGGAAAAATAAATAAAAGACAACTACCTATGTGGTGTAAAATATCTGTTTCGACATGTGAACGGCTAGGGGGTAAATCCGGCACCCTGCACGTGTCGTGTGCAGCTGCTATTCTCCACGAAAGACACGGAGGATAGTTCTGGGTAGTCCACATGTCTACTAAGATATTTTCCCTCCCGACTACTTCGTCTGACGAGCGTGTCAACAAGCAGCAAGATATATGTATAAACATGAAATGATAAGACTACTATGAATCGAAAGCAATCAAAAAGTGTACTTGCCTGAGGTCCTTAGCTGGTGAAACCAATAATACTATACCACTCAATGAGCCACAATCAGTCAACACATGCAGAAGTCTCCAGATGCTGAAATAAACAGTACCAACGTTCTCAAAATAGTCAAATTAGCTAGGATTGCCTGTCCTTAAGTACAATTCTGGACACAGGGGCAAAACGGTAATTTTGGGTCAAAACGGTGTCCGTCGTTGGACCCGCTTTGCACCAAAAAGTGTGTCAGAGTCAACGGTCTCTAAATTTGTCAAGCTATATGTCAACAGGTCCGGTTTTCCGATACGAACCCAACCGTATGTCCAGAGTTGGATTTCGGCGGGCCGTACACAAAATCGCCCGTTGAGTCGGACCGTGGGGCCCGCAAAATGGCGTACGATTCAACTGTCTCAGAATTGGACCAAACTTGGCATACAGGACCAGAAAAACGATACGGTTCTGTTGGCGTAAGTTTCGTCTCGATCTGACGAGCGTGCACGAAGTAATTGGAAAACTTGCACAGAGGCCGATACGGTAAATTTTGACGGATACGCATCAAATTCGTCGCGCACACGTGACCAATTTAAATTCCGTCAAAGTCCACATGTCCACGAAGCCATTACGCACCTTTCGATGCTTACGGTTCATGACCACGTTGCCCGGTTTTGCGGGACGCACGTGGTATCGAACAACTTTTCGATTTTCTATAGTTTTGAAAAATAGGTTTTTTTTTCTAACTTTCAACAGTGAATACTTCGTGTATTATTCGTGAAATCCTGACCTACAAATTTGGTTTTACTCTCATATATGTTGACTGAAACTGTGTTTAATTAGTTTTTGAAATACTCTAATATATTGTTCAGAATTTCTCTTCTAAAACAGGGTATCAGGTCGTTCACAAGTTCTGTTTTTACAGGTTTTTCACGATGTTGGGTTCGATTTCTCGACCAATATATTACTCCTCGTCGTAAACTAATTCATGGATTGGGAAGAGGGTCAATTCCTCTATTCATAGGAATTTACAAGATCGGAAACGGTCGAGTATGCGAGAAGGAAACAGGGAAGGAAAGTGGGTACCTGAGCGCTGCTGCTGTTGCCGCGCTCTATTTCCGGCGCACGCGCGCGGTCGTCCGACCTGCCGTCGGCGACTCGTGGCCGGCCGTTGGCCACGTGGGGTGGCTCCAGTGGGTCGCCAGGTTGGGGTCGGCGGAGGGTGGTTAGGGTTTTGGTTCCCTCAATTTCTCTCGTCTACTTATATACATATGTATCGTCTTTGAAGCATAGCCGAGGGGTCGGGTTAGGGGTTGAAGGCTGAATGCTGCTGCTGCTTTAATGAAATATTGTGGGGAATTTATTACTCGGGCTGGAGTCTTGGAGTCGGCCTGTGGGCCGGCTGCCACTGCTTTTCTAATTGTTTTTCTTTTCTATTTCTTATTCTATTCGTTTCATATATATATATATATATATATATATATATATATATATATATATATATATATATATATATATATATATATATATATATATATATATATATATATATATATATATATATATATATATATATATGTACATCTATATATATATATATACATAAATATCTATATATATATATATATAAATATCTATGTACAGTTATACGTATATGTATACGCACACATATACATATATATTATATATACCCACTTATATACGTATATTTATATATATACACATACACATATATTTTTATATACATTTACATATACCTGCACACATATATTTATATAATGTATTTATATATATATACAAATACACCTATATAATATATTTATATATACATACAAATACACACCTATATAATATATACACATATATAAATATTTACACAAAATATATGTCCCTATATTTTCTTATATCTACATACTAGTCTACATGTACGTGCTTTGTGTAGGAACCCTAGAGGGGGGGTGAATAGGGTCAAGCTAACTAATCAAGCACTTAGCACAAGCTAATAGGCAATTTAAAAATATAAGTGCAAGAGAAGAAGCAAACACAATACCGACACCCGATGTATCCTGGTATCCTCCTAAGAGGCAGTCCAGTCCCGGAACTCTCTCCGGCTTTAATCCACTATTTGAGCAAATAGTTACACACGAGTTTGGATCCGAAGAACTCGCCAACTTCTTACACAAGAGCTTTAATCCGAAGGGCTCTCCGACTTCAACCGGGAGTTTGGATACGAAGACTCCCCAACTTCAACCAAGAGTTTGGATACGAAGACTCTCCAACTTCAACCTTTCACAATAGGTTTTGATCTTCTTATACAATAGGATGAAGATCTCACTTTTCAACTCAATAACTCTAACACAATTTGTGAATGGCAAATGAAAGCTTTGTAGAGTTATTTGTGGATAGGCTTTGGTGGTTTAGAAATTTTTAGGCTCAAAGCATCAACCTTGAATGAAGGGGTTCAAGGCTATTTATAACCAAAGCTTGAAAAGAAGCCAAAGGCAACTTTTCAGTCACGAACCGGCATACCGCCGGTATGATCCGGCATACCGGCGGTATACCGGTCTGGGTTAGCAACGGCTAGAAATATAGCCGTTGGGATCATTTAATGCTGGAAATCCGACCGTTGGAATTTCAACGTTACTGAACCGGTATACCGTCGGTATGATCCGGTATACCGTCGGTATGCCGATTTTGTGGACAGAAACTTTCTGTGAACAAAAATCGGTATACCGCCGGTATGCACCGGTATACTGCCGGTATGATCCGGTATACCGTCGGTATGCCGATTTTGTGGACAAAAACTTTCTGTGAACAAAAATCGGTATACCGCCGGTATGCACCGGTATACCGCCGGTATGCCGGTTTGCATCCAAAAATGATCCTGGGCTGGCTTCTACCCTAGCTTTCGATTTTGCCATCCATTTCTTATGTTTACAATTATTCCTAAGACTCATTACAGACTCCAGATATACTGTAGCAGGTGCAGGCTTCTTCAGAGTCGTGAAATGATGATGGCATGACTTGGCTTCTTTCTTTGATAGGTGCTGGCTTTTTCTCTTGGCGGCAGCTATCCAAAGATATCCAGTTTGTGAAAACTGAATACCTTTCGGAGGCTTCGCCCCCGAACCCCCGACGAGGGGCGCTGCCCCCTCGACCCCCGTCCGCTGACCGGGCAGCGGAACCCCCGGTGCGTGGCTCCAGAGATGTCGTCGGGTAGTTCAAAAAAATCTTGTGGGATCCATCGTCTTTGGCCCACCATGATTTCTTCATTGTATTGCATATGTCCACATTGATCTTGCTAATTGCTTTTCTACAAATATATATTAGATAAACAAAGCAATATACATGTAGCAAGAATGATAAGATAAAAGCACATTAGGACTATGCGAAGTTTAAGTATCAATGCTATAGTGATAGCATAAATATTAGTGATAACATAATGTTAAACTTAATTGAATAACCATAATCAAAACATAGTTCTGATTTTGGCAACCCGATTAAATTTAAGATAGATAAGCTCATATCACTAATATGTAAACCAATAGGCACATATCACCAAGGATATAAGTATAAGTAGAAATACTATAGCGATAGTATGAAGATTAGTGATAATGAAATGCTAAACTTAACATATTAACCATATTCAAAAATATGATACAATCATTGGGCTAACACTTTGCACGTATTTTAATTAGGATATCATAAGGTCAGTTGTCGCCTTTCTGTCTTTTTCAGGTGACTATCCACGTATGTGTGCTCCCTAACTCCACAAAGACTTAAGTCATCTACCGTAATAATTAACTAAATAATTATTTACAAAATCTAAAAATCACCATTCGAATAAAATAATAAAAATAAAATATTTCCAAATTTTCGGGAAGGGGAGCTACATGTCCCCCTTCGACTAATCTGTTGTCCTATAACGCAGTAACTTGCTGCTGTCACCTGAGCAAGGTAGCAGCTGATCTAACCTCTACTTCCCCTAAAGCCCTGCTATCTGCTATTACAGGTAAGGCATCTGCTGCCCTCGAATCAGTGCACTTGCACTCATGCACAGTGCAAGATGTGCACTGATTCCTGCTTCTAATTCCCTGTCCATACAACAATCCCCAACCTGTATCTCCCCCTTCTATACACCTGTAAAGGTTTACATGCCTCTTTTCTCTATTACACTCTCTAATCCCTAGTATACTGATATATGGCACATGCCACTAATCTATATAACTTATATAATTTTCTAGGTTAATACGCTAACTTATATCCTAATCGACTATGTGCATGTATGATATTCTTCTCCATACCAATATGGAACCTCTCTACTTGACACTTGCCTATGACACACACACCATGGTTTCCCTGTTGCAAAACATTCCCTATAGGCTTGCTGTTGCTGCTTATGGAATTGATAGAAGCATGCATCAATGCTCAATAAGACAACCACTTCATCCTCTCACATATATTCCCAAGTTTCCCTTCTATACTAACATCTGTTATTTACCCGAGCCCTGTTGTTGCTACTGACTGCTACTCCCATCTCTACTGCTAACTGATTTCTCTTCCAATTTGATATATCCATTGCCTACTGCCCACAGACCCGAGCCCTCATTACTGGTTACCTATTGATGTTCATAACAGCAGGTATGTTGTCCTCCCAATCCAGCATTACACTCTTTCACCTCCCTCTACCTATCAACATTCTCTCCATCTATCAAATTATCTATCTTAAGACTATCTAACTGTACTAATTTCCCCTATCTATCGATCTAGCCAAATGACCAATACAATCACACACATATATGTATGTCTAAGCACACACACACAATGTTGGGGCACACAAATATTACCACCCTACGATTTCCTTCTATACACTGTCCAGGAATACCTATCTATCTAACTAATTAATCAATCCCTCTATCTACTAATGGCTAATACACACACAAAATCATATGGGTGTTCCCATTAACACTCACACACATCCTATCATCTAAGTATCCCATACCCCCTCCCACATACCACAACTAAGGTATTCACAAACCCACTGTTGATACCTGGATACATATCTACAGTCCATAAAGGGAATGTAGCTCAACTAATTCCCTTCACAGGTTCACCAAAAGCACACTCACAACCTATGTGCAGTTACTCTCTATGCACACACACATACTAATATACTTACATATACGTGTATATTCAAATATAACCATGCGTTTCATGAGATATCATGACAACACACCACGTATCCTATTCAGGACACGTACCCAAAATCTTAACTCAAAAAGGACACACAAGGGGACACGTGTCAAACACTTGGTGCACAAGTTTACGATATGCCTAAGATACTCTATCAAATATTGTCTGAATCCTACCAAACTTCATACGCAAGCCTAAAATATATACTAGAACATAATTAGGACATTTCTAAGTTAGTGTCAAGTGTCATGTGTAATAGAGCATGTGCACCACAAGTGTAGGAGTCCAAAACCCCTAAATTGACCCGTGTCCTATCGTATCCAATTGTGAACACGTAGCTAGTCTCACAACACTCTAACAAACCTAATTAGGTCCACTAAACCTAATGACAAACATTTGTTATAACATTCTCGGATTTTTCCAAGAATGGTACAAAAACTCTATGTGTCTAATGAAGCCCAAGCTTCTCCCCATGGGTAACACTAATGCATGGGTGGTTCCTATATGACTAATTAGACTAATTAAATCAAATATAAGGGTTTTAATTCATATTTTACCTATTGAGAGATGGATTCCCAATACAATGGCATTAGTGGACACAAGTGGACACAACCTTCAAGAGTGGACACCTCATTCAAGCTCTACTCCTTCCAATGCTTCCTCCTTGCTAGTCCAAGCTTTAGCCTCCTTAAAATGACACTAGGAATGGGTTGGAAATTAATTTGGGAATGGTAAAGTTGGGTTCTTCTTCTCAAATGGAGAGAAAATGGATATGAGACAAATTAGGATTTGTGGAGACTAATAAATAAACTCAAAGAGAGGTTTTATAAGGTGTATGATCAGCTATGTTCCCTAATCCTAAATGCAATGTAAAATATCTAATAAGCCCTCACAAAGAGTCATGAAGGTTTATTTTAGGAAGGGGTTTAATTAAGGGATATTCTATTAACTAAATGAAGGGTTTTTCTTACTTATTGCTCTCTAATTATTGGGTGCACCAAGACTAACTAATGAGCTCACTAATGGTGTCATGACAAGTCTAGTTGGGTCTATCTAGGTACACTAACAACTAGTCTAACTAGTAGCTACAGCCAGCAACAAACTATATTATATATTTAATTATACGAAACAATACTTATCATGAAAAAAATATAAAATGAAATACCATCATTACAATTAATATAAAATATAATGTTTAAATTGGTCAAAAAAGAAAAAGATAAAAATACCCCTATTTTGAAAAATGGTAGTTATAATCAATACATATACCTTACATCTCTACTAGTTACCTACTATCTAGGATTACCTTAGCCAATTTATCCTTTATATATATCCATGATGTACCTAATGCCTATTACCTATGCCATTATCTTTACCTATCCATAACATATACCAATATACACTTTATCCATATGTAAACATTTATCCTTTACCTATATAATATACATATATATATCTATATATCCTACTATAGCCACATCCCTAACCATATACCAATTACCTTAGCTATGAACTCACTTACCTTGACCAATACCCTTACTTACGTATCCCAAACATACAGGATATACATATATAGCTATATGCTATTCTCATGAGATTACCTTAATTACCTATATACATATATATATATATCAATATCCTATACATATACCCATATCTATAATACCCTGCATCCTAGAATATATATACACCCTATTTCTATATACACCCAAACCCGTGTTATCTATCCCTCTAACAATATTCGTACCATATGTTATACCCATATACCAATACCCATATGGTATCATTATACCCTATCTATAGTCATATAGATATTTTCTTATACATAACATTTACCTATGTAATTATCCTACTAGGATATCTAAACCTATGCTCATATACACTTATCTATGTTTACAATAATACCCTTATGTATCTATATCCTTAAACATCTATATGCATTTATATGGCTACATGCCATACCTATAGGATTACCTTAGCCTATCATCTCACTCTCATTGACCAATACCTTTACCTATATACCTTGATACCCTTACCTATATACCTTGATACCCTTTGTTGTTAGGGTTATATACTAAAAGCATCACTTTTGTATTAACTATATTTTTTTATTATTTTTGAATGAGAATCATATGGGCAAATATTGGCATTTTATATTTGTTATATGTTAATGCAAAGTGTCTAATATTCTATATTGTAGAATATATAAATAGTTCACAACCTAGATGGATTTGGCCAAACCATTAGTAAGGTTGTAGTGTAATCTGGCATTAGTCTATCTTGACTATAAGATTATACTAGTGCACTTTGTGTGTATTGAACAGGACCACTTAAGATTGTTCTCTTTGTACTGACTACATAAGAGAACAAATACCTCTGTTATTATGGATGCTTGTGCTCTTAATCCGGATATAATAACAGACATGTATATGTAGTGTGCATTACTTTGATTTATAAAAGAATGAGATTCATAATGAGTCAATAACCTCTATGAATTGGGTAATGGTATTATGTATATGATAAGTTGTTGATTATAAAAGGAATCTGTGTCCCGATGTATCGGGTTGATGATGTCCCCTTAAAAAACTCAAGGATTGTCATATAAACCCTGTAGGTAGATTATATCCGACATGATAAATAAAGTTGAGTGGTACTACTTAAGGATAAAAGATGTCAATCAATGTAGTTGTCAGTAAGTTATTTTGATTGACGGACATTCGATATCTTAACATGGGAAGACAAATAAGCATATAATAAGAAGGAGCCCATAAACGTAATTTAAGGATTAGGAAGGTAGTACAACAATAGCTCTGTAGTGGACCGAGCTATTGTTAACAGGGCTGGGTTGTGTGTTCGAACTGAACACGGGATACCTAGACCCGTTAGGAGACCTAAACCTAATTTCTCCTCATGGTCCCTGCCGTAGCCTATATATACTCTGTATTCTCTAGCCGTTATATGTATCCTAAGAAGAGCATCTTTCTCTAATTCGTCCATCACGAGATGAAAGAAAGGAAGGACAATCGAAAGAAGAAAAGGTTGGAAGATCGTCGCCCACATAACGTCCAACCCGAGAAAGGAATACGTGCAGAAGATCTTGGGGTCGCTGACTGCTCGAGGCTTCTAGGAACCGTCGTCTTCTTCTCATCGCAGGTATAATTCGTAAACCCTAGTTTTTGCCTATAAAGGGTTAGAACACGTTTATATCTGTTTAACTTTCTATCGATTAATACGTACACATATCCGTGGTCCTGGGAATCCTCAGTTCCATCAATTGGTATCAGAGCCGGTATTGGATCTGCATATCGATTGATACATCCATGTTGACCAATAAAACACAATGTCGAATAATAGTCGGTAGATGTAGATCTGTTTTGACTCGATTTTATAGGCATCTTAGATCCAACTTTTATGGTCAATTTATGTTCTATTTGTATTGTTTTAAACTATAGATATGTCGCGGCTTTTGTTGTTGTTCATGGATGTAATTAAAATCACGAGAGTTGATCGTGCTTATTTATTTAATTTTTTTACTCTAGATTATATGTGAACTCCTCCGGGAGGCATAGGATTTATGTAATTTTAGATATAATCGATCTATCGTGATGACGGTGGTGGCTTTTTTTTATGACGAGATGTTGTTTTTGGAAGAAGCCATGGGGTTCTGGTTTGGCTAGGTAGAGTTATTTCGTGTGTGAGAAAGGAGCTTAGGTAGGTGAGAGAGTATGAAGAAGTTTTTGATTAGAGATTTCTTTGTGGGCTTAGTGAAGAAGAGATGTGAGAAGAGAGAATGAGAACTGGGGTGGGTGCATGTGTTTATTAGATGGGGAAGAAGTGAGCTGGAGTGAAGAGTTAATGAACTGTAAGGAATTTTGAATAAATGTTAATGGTGAGAGAAAGAGCTTTTAGCTTTTTCCTTTAATTATTGGTGTCAGACACAAATTGAAGAGTGGGATCTCGAAGTTTGTGCCAAGCAAGCCCTTCGAAATTCGAGAAGAGTAAGGCTGGGTGCCCCTTCAGAAATTGAAGGGTTGAGTATGGAGTGTGCGGCTGGAATTAGGAAGGAAGTGAGGAGGATTTTTTTTTAAGAGAGAAGTAGGAGTGTTTATATGTTTAGGTGGGCCGGGTTTTGGGCCACAGGAACTGGGCTGGTTTTGAGCCCCTATATTTTGTTAAATAAATTTGTAGTTAGCTGACTGGGCCTGGTTTTGGGTTATGACTGTTGGGCTGGTAGCAGTGTGGGCTGATTAGAAATTTTGTAATTTTGTTGTTATATTTGTGGGCCAGGTCTGAGTAACAATGATGGGCTGAGCTTAGTTAGTTTTGTGAACATTTAATTGCTAGATGTTTATGTCCTAACTATCGTATGAATATTTTACCTTAATAATTAGTGTTGAAATGATAGTTAGAAAAATCTTAGCTAGTTATATATTTTCTTTTGTTAATATAATATTATTCTAGCTACCATGTATTTCTAAATATAGTTTGTAATATTTTACAAATTGTTATATATAAGTATAGGAGCTATGATTTTATTAATTAAATTTATTTGATAACAAATTTATGGTTAAAATGATTAAGTTGACTAAATATTGCTATAAAAAAAATATTTCAATGTGTCTTAATTATTACCTAGTATATTTTCTATGAAGTTGCTAAACTTTTCTCTATATATTAAATTATATATAATTATGATGATATGTCCTTATAGTGATTTTATCTGGATAAGGGTTAAATAATGGGTTTTTCTTGACTTCGATTTAAGTTAATTAGTAGTAAATGTTAGTTATATTATAAATGGTAAATTATGGTTATAAAATAGTTAGCTAGAAATTATCTTCTAAAATATAAAGGTTTTCCTTGCAAAATATGATTTAAAAGTATTTTCACAATTACTTATCTTGATCGAGCTATATTATACGTATTTTCTAAATAGGCTAGTTAGTAAATGGTTATTGGTAGCAATAAAATATCTAGATAATTGACATAGTTTAACCCTAACAAACTTGTATCCATTAACAGGTTATTCATTGCATCCATGCAGTACTACTTCCGTGCTTCCAAGGCGAGGCAAGTACACTGACTCGACTTGTACTATGTATTTCTGTCTTACCTTCATGTGCCATGTTCTCATATCGGACACGAGATACACACGATTGTCTTGTACCATTGTCCATTGCTTGTGAGTCATTGTTTATTACGGGGATTGGGGGAAATATTAGCTTTTGTGTGACCACACCCAACATAGGTATTGTGGATAGCCTAATCGTACACTTCACGTACGATGAAGCCGTACCTTGTAGAATTGATTGACTCATTGATTGATTGTGCTCCTAAGCCGGTCAAATATTAGTTTTAATATTTCAAATTGTCACACTTGCATATTGATTGTCGTGTACATTGTCTTGATTCATTGATAGCCGTGTTTATTGTCTAGCATATTGATTGTCGTCCATTGTCTGTAATTTTATACTTCATTTCTGGTACCGTAGTTTCACTTCCATTTCTGGTATTCTGGTTTCACCTTGTATTCTGTACTACAGATTACATTGTATATTGTTCTTGTCAGGGTTGTACTTTGCTCTTTTCCTGACAGGATACGTTACAGGTGAGTAGGAGGCCACATGGAGCATGTGATTGCATTGGATATTGCAGCTTTTACTTTTAATTATTTTTTAGAGATTGTATTTTGGATATTCATTATTGTATATTTATTTCATTTGGCCGGATTTGTCTCTGGCTGATTTTGTACAAAAAAGACTTGATGGATATTGGTGATCATTTTTGGGAACGTTATAAAGCTGTGTTTGTTTACATTACATTGTGACTTGGAGTTTTCCTTAGTATTGTACAGCTTACTTCGTCGTATCCATCGACGAAGGCTGGACGTGTCCGACTCGTATCCGATTATTCGGGAGCGGGTCATGACATGTTTTTAGTAGTGGCCCATGCAGGTCTATCCTAATGACACTTAGGCAATAAAGTGTTATTGGAGGACCAACGAAGCTAAGAAAAACTCATCACAGCATAGGATCCGTAGGAAATAATTATGGGTATGGTTTTACTAAAATTTCTTACTATCCTATAAGTAGGCCTATCTAATCAATTTTCTGTTTTGCAGGGTGGTTTAGACACGCAACACTGAGGGTATCAATTTTCTTGCACTTGAAAGTTCTGATTTTATTTCATATATAGATTTTGCTAGTATAATTGTTTGATTGATAATAATTGATCTGGCTTTACATTTTTCTTAACACGTGGAATTTTTCTAAAATTTCCTTAATGTTATCCAAGACTTTGTTTTCAATTCGAGATTTCATTTCCTATTGAGATTCGTTTTGTAGTCACTTTGTCTTACTGTTGTTTCATATAAAACTCATATTTTTTTCTTTCTAAAAAGCAAATACTTACATTATTTTCATCATGATTATGACTCTTAGAGCTTATTTGAATTTTCATAAACTCCTTGAAATATCTAAGGACAAAGTTGAAAGAGTATCCAACGACCTACTATGACGTGGCAGATGCGCACTGCAGTCATTTACTTGGATTACGGAGACCGTGGACTCACTGAAGCCAGCTGCGCACTGGCGAGGCAGGAGCTCTAAGTCAAAGTAATTTCAGATGTTCATAGGTTCTTGGATATTATTGAGGCTACGTCCTAAATCAAAAAAAAAAATTGATCTCTTGAGTTGTTCCGATAAACATGATAAAGTTGATAGAAATATTCGGTAAATTATATTTATTTGAGTCATTGAGCTAAAATGTTCACTGCAGTCAGATGTACGCTACACTAGCGGGGCAGCAACTCTAAGCAAAGTGATTTTAGATATATGTGATTTCCGGATACAAAGACTATACCTGTGTTATATACCATGCTTGATCTTTTATCGTCATTGACGAGTTTACTAAAAAAATTATCATGATTTTGGCTATATTGAATGTCATAGCAGTTTTCAAAAAACATTTTGTTATTATAGGATTCCTATATAAATTTCTCTTGATTTTCTAGAATGTATTATGATCATGATAATGAACATATTTATAATTTTGATTCATGAATGGTTTGTCCTAAACGATTTTATTGAATCTAGGTCATAATTTTATGACTGTCATTTTGGTGCTATTTTTTACTAAGCGTAAATTTTGATTTTCTCATATTTAGAATTTATCATGCTTGGATTTTTAACTTTCATCATTTTTAGAAAATCGTAATTTTACTAGTTATATTAAATTGGATCATATGTTTGAATAATCATTTTCAAGTTTTCGTATTTTGATCGTGCTTGCTGTGCTATTGAAATTTCGAGGACGAAATTTTTGTAAGGGGGTAGATTTGTAACTCCCTGAACCTATTTTCGGGTATTATTGAAAAATTTTGAATTTTTATTTTTGATTAAAAAGTATTAAATTGTTCGTATAGAAAACCTAGTTTTACTAATTTTAGTTAATAGAGTGTAACTCAAAAAATTATTACTAAGAGTGCTAATTCTTGAAATTATGTTTTATCAATCTTTAATTATTATTATTAATTTTTGGTCCTGGTGATTAAGTTTAAATTTGGTTAAGAGACTTAAAACTATATTTTATTGTTTCTATTTTTCTAGGAAAAATTAGAGCTGATGGATTGAAAGACCGTTAATTTTGATTTGGATATTAATGGTTATTTATTAACAATTTTCTTTTAATTATTGAAAATTTGATTTCTATTGATTTTGAAAACCTGTTGGATATTTTGAATTTAAAAATCTATTTACTATTTGATTTTTTTTTTTTTAAAAAACTGTTGAAAATTTAAATTGAAAATTTGTTTGAAAACTAGCTTGATTTGAAAATCTGTTACTAACTATTCTATTTTAGTCCCAGATCTATTCTATATTACCACCACTGCCATTGTACATACCCCCAGATCTACTCCTATTCACCACTTTGCCACATATTATTTTATTATAAATTGACTGTCAGCACACAGTACACGTTTTTCCAGGACTGACATCATAGTGTCCAGTCCACATCACACTTTTTCTCTTTCTATAATTTTTCTCTCTCTCCTCTCTGGCCACTCGGCTGAGAGCCACCGTGAGCGCCACCAGTTCTCCGCCGTTAGCCACCATCATCCGCCACATCTCGACGGAGGTCCACCGCTACGACATCCTCCACCGGCCGAGCACCGCCGACCCTGACCATGTTAGTCCCGGGGCTTGATCAAAGATGAAAAACAAATGCAATCGAGATCTGAGATGTCACACAAAAACTTTGCAGTGATCAAACTCAAGATCTACGATGGTACAATAAATCAAAGAGCCAAATTACAATCTGAAGGAGGGAAAAAGAGAAGAGAAGATCTTTCGTTCTTCCTTGCAAACGTGTTACAATTGGGACAGAACGATTTACAATAAAACTAGAGAGAGATGAGAAGAAGAACAATGCTGGGGTGTCAAAACACCGTTGCTCAAAGCAAGATTCGCCCCACACGATCTGCTTCCAGGAACCAGCAAGTTGAAGAACTTGTGGAACGCTCGAAGTCACCTCTATTCAGACTCCTCGGATGGACTTGCAATGGCGGCAACAACTCTCTCTCTCTTTCTCCTTTGCTTACTTGTAATTTTCGTAGTCCTCACAAAGGAGGCCAGAAGAGAGTATTTATAGAGAGAGGGTGGAAACCCTAGCCGCCTCTTCAGTTATGGAAAGATTGAATCAAATCCCAAAAGATAGCAACGAGATTTAATTCAAATCCCACGAAATTAATTCAAATCCCACAAAGATAGGATCTGAATTAATTCAAATCCCACAAAGATAGGATCTGATTTAATCGTATTGATTCAGCCTTTCCATTACTGATTTGTAATCTGCATAGTCAGCGGATCCCTCCATGCGGCAGCAGCAGCAGCCTGGTCGCATGGACCGCATGGACCGCATAAGCCGCATGGACCGCATGGGCCGCATGGACCGCATGGACCGCATGGGCCACATGGACCGTATGTGCCGTATGTGCCGCATGAGCCGCATGTACCGCATGAGCCGCATGGCCGCATGGCCGTATGTGTCGCATGAGCCGCATAGCCGCATGGCCGCATGGCCGCATGAGCCGCATGAGGCCGTATATGAGCCGCATGCCGCATAAGACCGCATGGCCGTATATGAGCCGCATAAAGACCGCATGACTGCTGACGTGCTAAGTGCAAAGTGCGCCAACAAAATGCCACATTACGCCTCATGAGCCCATGAGCCCGAGTTCGAGTCCGAGTCCGAGTCCGAGTCGCTAAGCCCCTTTGGGGCTTAGCTCCAAATGGAATTAATCCAAGAGAATGACAAAAGCATTAATGCTTAATCCTTGGAGCCTTATTCTTACCTCCTTGTAAAATCACCCACATGGTTTCCTCCTTAGGGTCACCACCCCATGTGCATCTCTCAACAACACACCCAAGTATATATGTTGAGATAACTCATGGTGCATTTCCGATGTGGGACTAAAATTTACAAGGCATGTTGAGAGCAAGCTCTCTCCATGTAAAGAAAGCACCAACAATCCCCCACATATCACAACATATATATGTGTCCAGGGTTGAGCGTTCCCCACAGTAACTGTCCATTTTGCATTATGATAGATGTCGTTGGCGACTTGAATCTTCCCGCATGGGTTAAATAACAATGTGATACAAGAATGGACTACGCCTTGAATTCTGCACCACAATTGTAATTCTTCCCACTCACAAAGTGTAGTTACGTATGCTTCTGGCTGCACATTAAAGGCCCTGTGCCAGCCTGGTTTCAGTGTATAATTTTGGGCGTCTACAAGTTTACCCTCAAGAGACGGCCTGATATCTCTTTCCATACACTATAGGTGAGTTCTTTATTAAAGAGATATGGCATGAAGCCTTGCGCTTCCTTGCGGTGCTACACCGCTATGACATGGCCTGAAGCCCAGGCATTATTCCTACCTGGGAACCTCATCGTAGTGTCATACTACTGTAGCATGAGGTCACAAACCTCTTTGTAGTGCCAAACTACCCAGCATGAAGCCTAAGGCTTCCTTGCGGTGTTACGCCGCAACGACATGGCTTGCAATGCCGAGGCTTTACCCCTACCTGGGTACCTCATCGTGGTGTCGTGCCACTGTAACATGGGGCCATCCTCCCCTTTGTAGTGCTGTCTACAACTCTTTAATTACGACATACAGTATTAGGCTACCTGCCTATTTGCGGTGCTACGCCGCTGTGACTTGGCTTGCAAAGCCGAGGCATTACCCCTACCTGGGAACCTCATGGTGGAGTCACCCCACTGTAGCATGGAGATTCACTCCTTCTAGTGCTGCTCTACCGTGCTTCCTGTAAAGTACACCAGGCATTCACTCTGCCTGAGAACTCATTAAGGCGTTTAAGCCAACCTTCCACAGGATCTGTTTTTCCGCAGAAAAATACATAGTAGACAACAGTGGTTATGGGTCCGTATCCCTTCCATGTTCCAGAGAACAAGTACCCACTGTTACCTGATAGTTTCCCAGTCAGTGATCCTCTTTTGAACCAAAAGTTAGATGCCTAGTAGATTTCTCTTTGAACTAATAGCATAAAACTTTATGGTAGGATTACAAAGACACACTATCAAAATGCCTTCAAGCCCATTTTACAAGCTGTGTCATCGACCAACTGGCGCTTGAGGCCCTTTGTGAACGGATCTGCCAGGTTCTCCTGACTCCGAACATCAACCACTGTAATTACACCTCTTTTGATAAGATCGTGTACTGTCCTGTGCTTCAACTGCACAGTCCTCTTCTTTCTGTTGAAGAGGTCATTTGATGCCACCGCCGCAGTCGCCTGGTTGTCACAGTATATCGGTATCGTCGGTATCTGAGCCCCAACCACTGGAAGATCATACATGAGCTCCCGAAGCCATTCTGCTTCATCTGCTGCAGTTTCAAGTGCATAGAATTCAGATTCCATGGAGGAACGAGAGAGTATAGTCTGCTTCTTCGACTTCCACGCTATAGCAGCTCTACCCAAGGAAAAGATATATCCACTTGTGGATCTCTCGCTTTCCACCTCTGAACACCAGCTAGCATCACTGAAGCCTTCCACTACTGTCGGATACCCGTTGTAGTGCAGTGCATATGTCTGAGTTTTCTTGAGATATCTCATCACCCACTTCACAGCTTTCCAGTGCTCAACCCCTGGGTTGCTTGTGAACCGACTCAGCATTCCCACGGCGAAAGCTATGTCAGGCCTTGTGGCAGTGGTTGCGTACATCAAACTTCCGATAACGCTAGAATACTCCAGCTGCCTGACACTTTCCCTTGAATTTGGCTTCAGCTTCTGATCACACCTGTATGGCGTATCGATCCCTGGAAGATCCTTATACCCATAGCGTGTGAGCATCTTCTCAATGTAGTGAGATTGTGACAGCGCTACTCCAGTGTCTGTCCGGATGATCTTTATTCCCAAGATGACATCTGCATCCCCCAAGTCCTTCATACTGAACTTGGTTGAGAGGAACTTCTTTGTCTCTGTGACACAGCCTATATCCGTACCTAGGATTAGCATGTCGTCCACGTACAGACAAACGATGACTCCTCTTCCATCAGCAAACTTTGTGTAAACATATTTGTCTGTCTCGCTGACTCTGTAGCCGTTTGACCTAATAACTTTGTCAAACTTCTCATGCCATATCTTGGTAGCTTGCTTCAAACCATACAATGATTTCACCAACTTGCAGACTTTGTCTTCAAGACCTTTGATGACAAATCCATCTGGCTGTTGCATGTAAATCTCTTCGGTCAGCTCCCCATTCAGGAATACAGTCTTTATATCCATCTGATGTATCACCAACTTATGTATAGCTGCAAGAGCGATTAACATCCTGATGGTGGTCATCCGGGCTATGGAGCGTACGTGTCAAAGTAGTCTATCCCCTGTTTCTGAGAAAATCCTTTGGCTACCAGCCTGGCCTTGAACTTGTCAATAGTTCCATCTGCCTTCATCTTCTTCTTAAAGATCCATTTACACCCGATGGGCTTTTCTCCTTCAGGTAGATCTACCAACACCCATGTGTTATTGGAGGTGATAGAATCAAACTCGTCATTCACGGCCTCCTTCCAGAAGATAGCATCTCTGGTCTTCATTGCCTCATCATAGGTAAGCGGATCTGCTTCCACATGATAGGTGACAAAGTCATCTCCGAAGTCTTTCGGTCTCCTCGCTCGCTTAGCTGACGGCTCTACGAGTTCTGGTACAAGAGTTGTTTCATCAACAACAGCTTCTTCTTGGACTACTGGCTCATATGAGATTTTAGTCTCATTTACACCTACATCATTTTCCGGAATGTCCGAAAGAACAATATTTTTGTCTTTTGCGAACTTGTCTTCAAAGTATTCAGCATCGCGAGATTCGATGATATGATTTGACTCAATATCAAGAAATCTTCGAGCATCACTCTTCTCGGCATACCCCAAGAAGATCGCCTTTGTAGTCCTTGTCCCTATCTTCTGAATCTTCAGATCTGGGAGTTTCACATACGCCAGACACCCCCACACTCGAATGACATTCAAGTTTGGTCTGACTTTGAACCAGAGTTCATGAGGAGTTACGTCTGAAGTTGCATGTGGCACTCTATTTAGAATAAAAGTGGCCGTTAATGTAGCTTCTCCCTAGTAGCATTTAGGAAGACCCGCGGTTAGCAGCATAGAGTTCATCATTTCTGTCAACGTTCTGTTCTTCCTCTCCGCTACTCCGTTAGATTGAGGAGAATATGGAGCAGTAGTCTCGCATATGATTCCATGTTCTCTGCAGAACGATGCGAATTCATGAGACCTGTACTCCCCACCTCGATCACTCCTTAACCTCTTGAGTTGTTGTCCAGTCTACCATTCAGCTTCGGCCCTGAACTCTCTGAACTTCTCGAAGGCTTCGTCTTTAGACTTGAGCAAGTAGACGAACGCATATTTTGAGAAGTCGTCGATGAAGGTTATGAAATACTTCATCCCGGCCTTCGTGGAGAAATGTTTGAAGTCACAGATATCGGAGTGCACCAACTCCAGAAGATCTGTACTTCAATTGACCCGATGAAAGGGTTTCCTTGTGATCTTCGTCTGAGCACACACCTCACACTTCTCCACCTTACCCCCACATTTGGAGATAAGTCCTAGACTAGACATTTTGTTAATTCTTTTACAATGAACATGTCCTAGTCTATTATGCCACAACTCAAGAGAACAATCAGAAAATACAACTGCATTAATATCTTCAAACTGGTTAACAAGCTGAATTTTAAACATGCCTTCGGTTTGATAAGCCTTTCCGAAGTATGTTCCTTTCTTGGACATCACCATCTGACCAGCATTGATGTCCATCCTCAAGCCTGCGTTGCAGAGCAGGCTCCCAGAGATCAGGTTCTTGGCAATCGCCGGAACATGCTTCACACCTTGAAGCGTCAGAGTGTTCCCAGAAGTGAGTTTCAGTTCCACGGTCCCGATCCACAGAACTTCAGCTTGGGCCTGGTTCGCCATGACAACCTTCTCAGATATCGGCTGGTACGTGACGAACCATTCCTTGCATGAACAGACATGGCAAGTCACTCCAGTGTCTATCCACCAGTCAGAGTCAACCCCCACAGTTGTGACATATCCGATCATAGCAACAACGTTAGAAACCAATAAAACCTTATTAGGCTCACCTTTCTCTGATTGTTTAGGCTTAGATCTGCAGTCACTCTTGTAGTGGCCTTTCTTGCCACAATTGTAACAAGTCACGTGGGACTTAGTCTTCTGTTGCTTGAAAGAAGGACCCTTCACTTTTAGATTAGCGAAGTCCTTCTTCTTGGGATGAGAAGCCGCCTGCTTCCCCTTGGAATCTCTCGTCTGCACAAGATTAGCTTTAGCCAACTGTTTGGACAGAGTGTCCACCTTCTGTTGAGAACGCATCTCGTCCTCAACATGGATCTCTTGAAGTAGATCTCCCAAGCTAATGTCTAGCTTCTTTCTGTGCATCCTTGCATATAAGGTACTCCATCCTGTAGGGAGTTTTGAGACGATCCCTCCGACGACAAACTTGTCGGGAAGGAGCATCTCTTCGTCTTCCAGTTTCTGACGCAGCTTCAGAAATTCCTTCACCTGTGGCAGCATGGACTTTTCGTCCTCAAAGAGCAATTTGTGATATTTTTCAACCACAAACATTTTGCTCCTGTTCTTATCTTCTTCATACAGATTTTCCATAGACTCCCATATGTCTCCGGCAAGTTCCTTCTTTGAGTAGGATTCTGCCAGGGAGTCCTCCATAGCATTCAGGATGAGAAGCCTGCAGATGTTATTTTCCCTTCTCCACTTGGCCTGGAGTTTGGTAGCCGCGTTGATGGCGACAGTAGATCCAGTGTCTGGAACAGAGGGTTCTTCCTCCAACAGAACATGATCAACGTCTTTCAGTTGAAGAGTTAGGTGCACCTTTCTCTTCCAGACTTGATAGTGCTCTCCATCGAACTTTTTCAACTTACAGAAGTCCGATTGGAGGAGCGAAGCATTAATGTTTTCCATCTATACGGATCTTGCTTTGAGATTGTTAGTCCCGGGGCTTGATCAAAGATGAAAAACAAATGCAATCGAGATCTGAGATGTCACACAAAAACTTTGCAGTGATCAAACTCCAGATCTACGATGGTACAATAAATCAAAGAGCCAAATTACAATCTGAAGGAGGAAAAAAGAGAAGAGAAGATCTCTCGTTCTTCCTTGCAAACGTGTTGCAATTGGGACAGAACGAGTTACAATAAAACTAGAGAGAGATGAGAAGAAGAACAATGCTGGGGTGTCAAAACACCGTTGCTCAAAGCAAGATTCGTCCCACACGATCTGCTTTCAGGAACCAGCAAGTTGAAGAACTTGTGGAACGCTCGAAGTCACCTCTGTTCAGACTCCTCGGATGGACTTGCAATGGCGGCAGCAACTCTCTCTCTCTCTCTTTCTCCTTTGCTTACTTGTAATTTTCGTAGTCCTCACAAAGGAGGCCAGAAGAGAGTATTTATAGAGAGAGGGTGGAAACCCTAGCCGCCTCTTCAGTTATGGAAAGATTGAATCAAATCCCAAAAGATAGCAACGAGATTTAATTCAAATCCCACGAAATTAATTCAAATCCCACAAAGATAGGATCTGAATTAATTCAAATCCCACAAAGATAGGATCTGATTTAATCGCATTGATTCAGCCTTTCCATTATTGATTTTTAATCTGTACCAACAAAACGCCACATTACGCCTCATGAGCCCATGAGCCCGAGTTCGAGTCCGAGTCCGAGTCCGAGCCAAATGGAATTAATCCAAGAGAATGACAAAAGCATTAATGCTTAATCCTTGGAGCCTTATTCTTACCTCCTTGTAAAATCACCCACATGGTTCCCTCCTTAGGGTCACCACCCCATGTGCATCTCTCAACAACACACCCAAGTATATATGTTGAGATAACTCATGGTGCATTTCCGATGTGGGACTAAAATTTACAAGGCATGTTGAGAGCAAGCTCTCTCCATGTAAAGAAAGCACCAACAGACCACCACCCGTCACCAATTCCGGCCGAGATTCGCCTCACTGAGGAGTCACTCGGCGTAGGCCGACCGGGAGTTCCTCTACAGAGACGTGCCCCAATCCCGGAGCATCCCCAAGCCGCCGCTGGTCCTCATCTCGCCGAGCGAAGCCATTCACACCGCGGGATCGCCGCCACCGTCGGCTGCCGGATCTAACCGCTTGGAGCCGCGGTGCCACGCCACGTCCTCGCCGAGATCTTTGTCGGCGAGATCTGGACGACGACCGTCTTATCAGTTGTCGGAGCGCCGGATCCGCTCGCAGTGGATCGTCATCCCGCCAACCACAGTGAGTCTCCGCCGATATGCTCTTCCTCTTTCTTTATTATTCTAGGGTTCTTAAGGAAGAAGCCATGGGGTTCTGGTTTGGCTAGGTAGAGTTATTTCGTGTGTGAGGAAGGAGCTTAGGTAAATGAGAGAGTATGAAGAAGTTTTTGATTAGAGATTTCTTTGTGGGCTGGGGTGGGTACGTGTGTTTATTAGATGGGGAAGAAGTGAGCTGGAGTGAAGAGTTAATGAACTATGAGGAATTTTGAATAAATGTTAATGGTGAGAGAAAGAGCTTTTAGCTCTTTTCTTTAATTATTGGTGTCAGACACAAATTGAAGAGTGGGATCTTAAAGTTTGTGCCAAGCAATTGGCCCTTCGAAATTCGAGAAGATTAAGGCTGGGTGCCCCTTCAGAAATTGAAGGGTTGAGTATGGAGTGTGCGGCTGGAATTAGGAAGGAAGTGAGGAGGATTTTTTTTAAGAGAGAAGTAGGAGTGTTTATATGTTTAGGTGGGCCGGGTTTTGGGCCACAGGAACTGGGCTGGTTTTGAGCCCCTATATTTTGTTAAATAAATTTGTAGTTAGTTGGCTGGGCCTGGTTTTGGGTTATGACTGTTGGGCTGGTAGTAGTGTGGGCTGATTAGAAATTTTGTAATTTTGTTGTTATATTTGTGGGCCAGGTCTGAGTAACAATGGTGGGCTGAGCTTAGTTAGTTTTGTGAACATTTAATTGCTAGATGTTTTTGTCCTAACTATCGTATGAATACTTTACCTTAATAATTAGTGTTGAAATGACAGTTAGAAAAATCTTAGCTAGTTATATATTTTCTTTTGTTAATATAATATTTTTCTAGTTACCATGTATTTCTAAATATAGTTTGTAATATTTTACAAATTGTTATATATAAGTATAGGAGCTATGATTTTATTAATTAAATTTATTTGATAACAAATTTATGGTTAAAATGATTAAGTTGACTAAATATTGCTAAAAAAAAATATTTCAATGTGTTATTACCTAGTATATTTTCTATGAAGTTGCTAAACTTTTCTCTATATATTAAATTATATATAATTATGATGATATGTCCATATAGTTATTTTATCTGGATAAGGGTTAAATAATGGGTTTTTCTTGACTTTGATTTAAGTTAATTAGTAGTAAATGTTAGTTATATTATAAATGGTAAATTATGGTTATAAAATAGTTAGCTAGAAATTATCTTCTAAAACATAAAGGTTTTCCTTGCAAAATATGATTTAAAAGTATTTTCACAATTACTTATCTTGATGGAGCTATATTATACGTATTTTCTAAATAGGCTAGTTAGTAAATGGTTATTGTTAGCAATAGAATATCTAGCTAATTGACATAGTTTAACCCTAACAAACGTGTATCAATTACCAGGTTATTCATTGCATCCATGCAGTACTACTCTCGTGCTTCCAAGGCGAGGCAAGTACACTGACTCGACTTGTACTCTGTATTTCTGTCTTACCTTCATGTGCCATGTTCTCATATCGGACACGAGATACACACGATTGTCTTGTACCATTGTTCATTGCTTGTGAGTCATTGTTTATTGCGGAGATTGGGAAAAATATTAGCTTTTGTGTGACCACACCCAACATAGGTATTGTGGATAGCCTAATTGTATACTTCACGTACGATGAAGCCGTACCTTGTAGAATTGATTGACTCATTGACTCATTGATTGATTGTGCTCCTAAGCCGGTCACACATTAGTTTTAATATTTCAAATTGTTACACTTGCATATTGATTGTCGTGTACATTGTCTTGATTCATTGATAGCCGTGTTCATTGTCTAATATATTGATTGTCGTCCATTGCCTGCAGTTTTATACTTTATTTCTGGTACCGTAGTTTCACTTCCATTTCTGGTATTCTGGTTTCACCTTGTATTCTGTACTACAGATTATATTGTATATTGTTCTTGTCAGGGTTATACTTTGCTCTTTTCCTGACAGGATACGTTGCAGGTGAGTGGGAGGCCACATGGAGCATGTGATTGCATTGGATATTGTAGCTTTTACTTTTAATTATTTTCTGGAGATTGTATTTTGGATATTCATTATTGTATATTTATTTCATTTGACCGGATTTGTCTCCGGCTGATTTTGTACTAAAAAGACTTGATGGATATTGGTGATCATTTTTTGGAACGTTATAAAGCTGTGTTTGTTTACATTACATTGTGACTTGGAGTTTTCCTTAGTATTGTACAGCTTACTTCGTCGTGTCCATCGACGAAGGCTGGACGTGTCCGACTCGTATCCGATTATTCGGGAGCGGGTCGTGACAACATTCAAGAGCTTATTCTTCTCATCTAACTAGCCATAAAACTTCCCAATCCCCTAAGGTGCTCGGTGCGAGTCAACTAGAAGTTTGTGTGCAAGATTTTCAAAAGAAGTCACTTGGACAATTCCAAGTCTCGCCATCTGCGAATCTGTAAGAAGTTGGCGTGCTCTTCTGAATAAAGGCACGTGGTTGTACGTTATTTCACAAATAGTAGATTTTAATCCTGAGCTAGAGTTCTCAGGCCTAGACTAGTCCTCCACGAGGATAACCAGGTTAAAAACTATTGTGTCTGCGTATGCTTCTCTGATCTCTATTTATATTCCGCACTTATACTCTGATTATTATTTCTGTTGAGTAAAGTTATTTTAATTGGGTATTATCGACACATACTCTATTCACCCCCCCCCCCTCTAGAGTTGCCTACACGTACTTCATACCTAACAGGGCTCGATGTAGGGTTCAACTGGCTTCGACGGCAACACAACTGCTACTCTCTCAATGGGAAGGAATTAGAGTTATTAGGTTTTCACCTAGATAAGGGAGAAGGGTTGATTGTCTCTCTATGTATATGGCCGATCATACGGAAGAGATGTGGAGAAATCTGATTCAAATTTGGATTGCATTTATCAAAGACTCCTGCTTGACTATCAAAGGATTTGGAATCTCCTATTTGAATCTGGTTTGAATTCAAATGCAGGGGTTGAGTCTTCGGCTAAAGAAAAAAAAATTCAAATGTCCCTATTTACACTTAACCCCTTAGACAAATCGATTTTTATATAAAACCTTTTTTCCATGTTTAACTAAAACTAAAGTTTACAAATAAATATATTAAGCATTTAAAATTTTATACTAAAGGGATAAAATTGGGTCTAAAGGTTTACAAGTCAATCCTAGACTGCACAGAGCAATGCAATGTATAGGTGAGGGTAGTGCACACAATTGTGTGATATAAAATGTCAATGTATAGGTGTATGTATGTGTGGTATATCCTAGGCAAGGTATTAGAGTATTGTTGGTATGGTGTGTATCTTGGTATCAAGGTAACATGATAAGTGAGTGTCTCAATTTCTAGTGTCAAGAGTCTATGTTAAGAGTCTAGTATCAATTGAGACAAGAACTGCTCTAACTTTTCTGCTTAATATCATATTATTTTTAGAGCTGAGGTAAAAACATAGAGACCTAATATTGATGATAATGATCTAGTTAGAGAGGTTGACATAAAATTTGTGTAGACGTTTCATAATTATGTAAGATTTCTAAAGTTTAAACATTCTAAATTTAGTAATCGGACGAAGCTGTCTAATGTCTATATGATACATGATGTTTCAGATTTTTCGTACTGGTACACAGTTACAGAACGGAGGACTTTAAGCAATAGCTATCGGACTAAGCAAGAGGACAAAGTGTTGGGATGGGTACACCATCAATGGCTTCAAATTTAGAACCACTGAGAAGCCTATCAATCACTCATTCGTCGATGAGGAGGCTAATTATACAAAGAATTATGGAGTTTGTGTTAGAGATTAAGTCTACAATACCGATCCAAAATTCGACTACTGTGGGGTACTACAAGATGTCGTAGAGCTGGATTATTCTTTTGACACAAAAATTGTGTTGTTTAAATATGACTGGTTTAGTCTACGATATCGATTCATGGTATCTATAGCGTACATACATATAAATCGTATCGGTATCGACCGATACAGCCAACTACGATCCAATCTCTAAATTTATTTATGTATGTAATATAGAAGATGTATAAGACACTTGAGAGTCGAGTGGGTGTGGGGGTGCTGAGGGGGCTTCGAGTACTTAGCAACTTACGTCGTCTGGAAGGAATGATCTGTGGATCCGAGCTGTCGGGAGAGGTAAAGGTGGCAGCGTGTACGGCATGGGATCTTTGGCATCGCAGCCATCTATTTACTCCAGAGCTCCTCCTCCTCCACCACCGCTTGCATCATCACAGCCGGGTGCCTTGGTCTGGATCTTTCAGTCCGGTACAGGTCACACAGAATCTGCATGGCCTACAGAGGAAAACGACAGAGCTGAGTGTCTTGTCATCCTACCACTACTCCAGTTACTGCTACCACTCCTTCTCCTCCTCCAGCTGCTGCGTCTTGTCATCCTACCACTACTCCAATTGCTGCTACCACTCAGGAGTTATAACAAGTCCTGAACACGGTGATGCTACAGTAAATGGCAAGCTGACATCAGCCGTCGCCACCACCACCACTTTCGAGTTGATTTTTTTCTTTGATTTGTTGTATATGTCTGAGACAGTGATGGATAGCTTAAACTTGATGATGGTTTTGATTTGCATATCAATAATTTTAATTTGTGTATAAAATCAATATTATGTGTTCGTGTTCACTGAGTATATTTTGTGTTTGTTATTTGTATTATATGTGTATTGTGGCAGTGAAAAAATATTTATATTGTGCCAGGTATTATGGTTGGAGGAAAAAAATTTACCTAGAAAAGTATCTTCATTAGCGACGGACAAACGGTGGATTAGCGATGGACAACTGGAAAATTCTCAGGTTAGCGAAGCTATAGCGATGGATTAGCCACAGAAACCTGAATAATTCTCAAGCTAGCGACAAAAAATCCGGCGTTAACGTGCTGTGTGATACCAAAAAGTGCCAAACATGTATCAGAAAATGTCACTATTTTCATCGCTAAGTCGTCGCTGGTAGAGACGACGTAGCGACGAAAATATTGTTGGTAACCTGCCAGAAAATTTGGCAAAATAGGCTCATAGTGTCCATCGGGGATCCGTCGCTATGTCTTCACCAGGCCGGCCGACGAAATTTAGATGTCGCTACTCCGTTGTTACCGGTATGTTGTTAAATTCGTCACTACCGATCTATCGCTAAATCCATCGCTAATATGTCGTTGTAGCGATGGATTAACGACTAATTTTTTGGCAGTGATACTTTTCTAACGACGCCATCGATCCGTCGCTATTCACTTAGGTGTTTTAGCGACAGGATATTCCGTCGCTAAAATTAATATTTTTGTAGTGGTAAAGGACGTAGTGTTGGAATTATTCAATAATTATGGGGCCACACATGTAAAATTAATTATGTTTGGGCTATCTAAATAATTAAGCCAAATTAAAGTGGTCTATTTGGAAATTGGCTTAAGGGTATAATTGTCATGGAATTAATGTGTAGATATCGGAGATAATTCTAATTTGATGAGGGGCCAAATTATAAATATCACAACACACATATCTATATATATGTGTATTCATTAGGGTTATGGTCCCCAACTCATACGGCCACAAAGAGAGGGTTTCTCTATTCTCTTCTGTATCCCCATCAACAAAGAGAGGAACAAAGATTTCATCTTTGTTATTAAGGGCCGTAGCGGGTTGGAAGATCGAACCCCACAAAAGGACGACAGCTTCAAGATCCATCAAGCCTAGCAATGGATTCAGGTATGCTTCCACAAACAATTTTATTATGTTCTTCATCTCATGAATCGACAGGGTACATTAATTATTAACAAGTGGTATCAGAGCCACCTTGTTTGATTCATGAGTTTGAAGTTTCAGAATCCAATTTTTTTTTATTACTGTTCAGGAACCCTAGAACATTATATCTAATGTAATTTTGGGTTTCGATTACTCAATAATTTTTTTTTAAGGATCCATAAAGGAAGAACAAATTAGGTCTGCTAATTCTAATTTTTATTGATAATTGGTTCATGGTATTTGATTTAGATAAACTGTCATGATAAAACTTTTTAGATGATGTATCTTACACGGAAGTCTAATTGGTTTTCGAAGTTTAATTCTGTTCTGTGATAAATAATAATAATAATAATGTGCCCATGAAAATTTGGAAGTCTGTTTTATTCCGTGTGGATCCGTTGATGACCCGAATCCGAGACATGAATTCTCGGCAACCATTAGATCTTGTTAGATTCTTCAGAATTCCAATCGGAATTATAGTACACACAGGAAATTTATTTGCTTGCTTGAGGGGGTTACTTAGCCTGCTTGATTGAGCGGAGCAGAGACTAGATCTGTGCTTTTCTTTGTTGCTTGAGGAAATTTCTTTGTTGCTTGAGGAAATTTATTTGTCTATCAAAAGACATGGTTTGGTCTGTGCTTTTTCTTTGTTACTAGCTATGAAGTTCATGCTTACATATGTTACACACAGCTTGCCAAATTGCAACTGCTACGTCTTCACAAGCTAATTCATTATTTATGTATAGTAATAATCTCTGGTTAATGTTTAAATATTAGATATGGACGCATGTAATAATATGGAATGTCGGTTAGATTCTAATACTTATTCTGATAGATATTTGGTGTTACTCAATTTAGAGTGTTTTTCAATCTAAGTTGATCATTGGAGGACAAATTGGAATCAAATATAGACAATTTTATGTTTGGCATAAATTTATGTTCTAAGTCATATATTTGATGTAATCTATTGACATACTTTTTTTCAGCAGATTATTTTAATATAATATTTATGGATTATTTGAAGCAATCTATTGGTCCATATCTTCAGTAAAATATTACGTGAATTTTATTATATTAAAAATGCTCAGTTTAGTCAAATTAAGAATATTTGTTTGAATCATGTAAAGAGATTCACATGCTTATGATTATCTTATTTGAGTTGTAATATTTTAATTATGCATGTACATAAAGTTTTGGACATGATTCGGTTTTGTAAAATTTAGTCAACATTGAAAAAAAAAAATTGGTGCCTTTTTGTGACTAGCAATAGTTGTCCAATATTCTAAGTAGACTCATTGAAACAAGATGTCGCCAAAGTGACCGCTCTTGCGTAGATAGTCTACGAGGTATGTCGGATGTTTGTGTGTGCATATTCATGCGGGTATTAGCCAGCCCAAAGGAAGGTTAATACTTGGCCGAATTGCACGCATACTTGTGGTGATAAATGTGTGACAATTATACGGTTTACATGTGAATAGTAACCCGATCCAAAGATAGGCTTACTATTTGACATGACTTATTTTTAACATTTGATCACTACACCAAGAGTACCACTTGCAGTTAATATCACTGTCCAAAGACTTGATATTAATGATGCACTAGGTATCTTGAGATGGGGTTCACCATTATTTAAATTTGTTTGACTATCTTTTATTCTTTGGTTATTAATTAGAGCATATTTGTTTATTTATTTTTTTGTTCTCTTTTCAGCTAGTGTTGCTACAATATCTGCTAATCTGAACTCAATTCCAATGCTTAACGGAACAAACTTCAAGGACTGGAAAGAGAACATATATATTGTTCTCGGCTGCATGGATCTAGACCTTGCACTTAGGATTGAGCGTCCCACTACTCCTAAGGATGACAGTTCATCTGGTGACAAAGCGAACTTCGAGAAGTGGGAACGCTCAAACCGCATGAGTCTAATGATCATAAAGCGCGGTATTCCAGAGGCATTCAGGGGTACAGTATCTGATGAGGTTACTAATGCCAAACAATTCCTTGCTGAAATCGAGAAGCGATTTGCAAAGAATGATAAGGCGAAAACAAGCACACTTTTGTTGTGCTTGATTACCATAAAGTATAAAGGCAAAGGTAACATAAGGGAGTACATCATGGAGATGTCTCATATTGCTTCAAAACTTAAGGCACTTAAGCTCGACTTGTCGGATGACTTGCTCGTTTATTTGGTATTGCTCTCACTTCCTACACAGTACAATCAGTTCAAGGTCAGTTACAACTGTCAAAAGGAAAAATGGACTCTAAATGAGCTTATTTCGTACTGTGTACAAGAAGAAGAGAGATTGAAGCAAGATAAAACTGAAAGTGCTAATTTGGCTACCACCCCTAAAGACAAGTATAAGGGCACTAAGCGAAAGAATACAGAAGCTACTAAGGGTCCAGTGCAAAAAAAAATAACAAACTGAGGCTAATGGTTGTTTCTTTTGTGGCAAGCCGGGACACGTAAAGAAGGAATGCACAAAGTACCACGCATGGCGTGAAAAGAAAGGTACATTTCTTAATTTGGTATGATTTAGCTTCAGTATTAAGAAACACATGGTGATTAGATTTTGGTGCAACTACTCACATCAATGTTTCTATGCAGGGTTGCCAGATCTACCGAAAGCCAATTGATGGTGAAAGACACATCTATGTGGGAGACGGCAAGTCGGTAGAAGTGGATGCAATAGGACAAATTTTGGATATTAGTTATTATTGGATTTGATAGACAATTTTATCTAAAGCTTTTATTGTACCGTCTTTTAGACGAAATTTAGTTTCAGTTTTCTTGTTTGACAATCTTATTTATCATTATTTATTTGGGAACAATAAAGTTTGATCTATCTTTAAATTCAAAATAATGTTGGTATTATTTTTTTATGTTCGTGACATGCTATTATCACTTGAAACTATTTCGTCCTATAAAGAAACCTTGCATATGGAACAACGTGGTACTAAACACACAAAAAAATAAAGAATTTTTTAGACGAGAATTGTAATATTTTTTAGGATGTTGAGTTTGGGGGAGAAATAAAGTCAATGACATTGTCTTTGAGGAGGAATCGATTGCGATTTCTACTATCACTTTTGACAATGTACAAGATTATGCACCTGTCATTGATCAAGAAGTGAATTCGGAGTCTCAATAAGACAATGTCGAATTACCTCTATAAGTCGATGTTGAGCTACCTCAACAAGACAACATGAAGGCACCCCCCCCCCCCCCCCATTCAAGATAAGGTAATTGTTTCTGAGGAACAAACTCAACAACCTCAAGAGAAGAGGAAGGGATTATTTTTTTAAAGAGACTTTTCTTCGGTTTCTTTAAAAGACTCTTTTAAAACAATCACAGCACTTATTGCACATTTTGATCTTGAGTTACATTAAATGGATGTCAAAATTGTGTTTCTCAATGGTAACATCGACGAAACAATTTATGGTGCATACAGAAAACTTTGTGTCGAAAGGCCCAAATAATATGGTTTGCATATTGACAAAATCTATTCATGGACTCAAGCAGGATTCTCGTCAAAGGTACTTAAAGTTTTACCAAGTGATTATCTCGTTTGGTTTTGAGATAAACACTGTTGAAGATTGTGTGTATCACAAGTTCAGTGGGAGTAGGAATAATTTTCTGGTTTTGTATATTGATTAAAGTATTCAATGCAAACCAGGTGACATCTCTCGTTAAAGGAGACAAATTCGGTTTCAATCAAGTGCCCTAAGGTTAGCCTTAAAATTAAGAAAACACAATAGATTTTTCTTTCATGATCAGTTGTAGGGAGTCTAATGTATGCTCAAGTATGTGCGCGTCAGGATATTGCGTACATATTAGGATGTTAGGCAGATATTTAAGCGAATATGGATGGATCATTGGATAGCAGCCAAACTACTTAAGTAATTAATAGAGAACAAGAAATTATATGCTCTTTGTAGGAGATTGGATAATTCTAGAGATCATAAAGTATTATGACTCCGATTTTGTTGGATGCCAACACAGTAGGAGATCCACATCAGGTTATGCTGACTAATAGAGATATATTTTGGATGAGTGTCAAACATGCACTCATAATTTCTTCCACTATGGCAGCAAGGTTTATAACATGCTGTAGGGCATCTATTCAGGGAATATGGTTGCAAAATTTTGTCACAAGGCTGCGCCTACAGTACGGTGTTGAAAGACCACATAAAATTATGGTGTGACAATAAATCAGCAGTACTATATTTCAATAACAACAAAAACTTGTATAAGTCAAAGGATATTGACATAAAATTTCTAGTTGTGAAGGAAAGAATTCAGAATGGTTATAGTGTCCATATAGCACATTAGGACAAACTCCATGTTAGCGGATCCGCTCACAAAAGCATTATCACCCAGGGTCTTTCATGAGCATACTGCTCATATGGGTGTTAATAAGACTATGGCAATATAGTGGGAGTTTGTATTTTATGTATTTGGGTGCTACTTGGTTTTGGACACATTTATGTATTAAAGTATTTTGGATATTTATCTAATCAGATATATGGAAATTCAGTTCATTCTGTTTTCATTATGTTAAAGTATTGATCTCACTAAAGTTAAGGAGGACCAGTTGGAAATAGACATGTATTGATCATATTGCGTGTAATTTCTATGCTACACATCCATGATTGATCTATGTCGTTTAGCTATATTGGTATATGTGACCATTGATGGTTTAGTTACGCTATATGTGACGAAGGCCGCTTTGATCCTATGTTGATATGGTTAATGGACGAGATTGTCCGAATATACCCTAAGAATTAAGATAGCGATTTATGAGCTCACTAAGGTTACATATGTGGCCCAGTGGGAGATTGTTAGAATTATTCAATAATTATGGGGCCACACATGTAAAATTAATTATGTTTGGGCTATCTAAATAATTAAGCCAAATTAAAGTGGTCTATTTGGAAATTGGCTTAAGGGTATAATTGTCATGGAATTAATGTGTAGATACCGGAGATAATTCTAATTTGATGAGGGGCCAAATTAGAAATATCACAACACACATATCTATATATATGTGTATTCATTAGGGTTATGGTCCCCAACTCATACGGCCACAAAGAGAGGGTTTCTCTATTCTCTTCTGTATCCCCATCAACAAAGAGAGGAACAAAGATTTCATCTTTGTTATTAAGGGCCGTAGCGGGTTGGAAGATCGAACCCCACAAAAGGACGACAGCTTCAAGATCCATCAAGCCTAGCAATGGATTCAGGTACGCTTCCGCAAACAATTTTATTATGTTCTTCATCTCATGAATCGACAGGGTACATTAATTATTAACACGTAGGAGAGGGCGTAGAAGAGAAAAATTTATGGAAAATATGTCATGGTTTCAGCCTTAGAAAGATGGAAACAATGGTTCACAAAAGAATAAATGAAATAAGTAGACAGCGCCCTCTAAAAATGGTATTCAAATCCTCGAAATAAACTAAATAAGGGTAGTAATGCTTGTCATAAATGTGGCAAAGATGAACATAGTTTAAGCAATGCCGAGCTACTCAACAAGAGGTTGACAAATCCAAATAATCCAAGAAAATGGAAACAAATCTGACAGCATATTTGGATGATGATCAACCACTTGACATCACTACTTTAATCAAAAAAGGAATCAAGTTACCAATGAACAGTATGAGGAGATGCTAGAAAATCCACCTTCCATTAGTAACCACTCGGTCAATTTATGTTTTATTTCAAATATTTATGAACTATTTACCTTTGAAGTAATGTTTTGTTTTTAATTCCTATCATGGAATGTCTAGGCCATGAGAGTTTGTTTTATTGAAAATCTTTATTATGAAATTGGAGTCACATTTCTATAATATGATATTATCATTTGGTATGCTTAATTATTTTTAATTGTTTGTTATACTTGTGCTAGTTAGAATATATGTTCATAAAAATTTTATTTGCTTCATGCTAAAGGTTTGCATATACAAAGGAAGAAAACAGACTTGGATATGTGTTTGGTAGATAGTGCTACAACACATATGGTTTTGAAGAATCAAAAATTATTCTCAAATCTAAATATTTGACATGCATACTACAAAAAAAGTAACCTTTTGAGATGACTAAATTCCGTGTTAAAAAGTGTCGAAACCGTCCTAAATTATTTTTGGGACGCATTTTAGGACGGATTGAAACAGTGCTATTAGAGTGACGTGGTAAAAATATTTGAGACGGAAAAAAAAACGTCCTAATTGGGTTTAGGGTCGAAAAAACGAATCATCCCAAAATTGTCTAAATTATTATATTTTTATGACGGATTATTAAACCGTCCCAAAATATAAATATGTGTGACGATAAAATCTGTCCTAAAAATTATGGGACGGAGTCACAAAAGGATGTAGTTCATTTTTTTGACAATTATATATCCATCCCAAAAATTAATAACACTTGTGCTAATTATTATGAAATTATTATTTCCATGTTCCACCTATAAAACATACAATTAAAATACATAAATAACAAAATCCATTTATAACTAGCTATATAAGTTGAATTGCATATTGTAGTATTGCATTAGAAAAATAATTTAGCATTTATAAAACACCATTAAACGTATATCTAATCGTTTACAAAATAAATCCAAAGTACTTTGCATAATTAAGCGCTATAAAATGAAGTAAAAACTCTTGACATCACTAAACGTATATCAAAAATATTTACATCGTTAGTCATATCTCCCATCATTTACAAAATGAATCCAAATCGCTATACATCATTTAGCGTCATCTTCCATCATTCAAAAAATGAGCCCAAAATACTTTTGAAGCCAGACCTGCAAATAAAGTAAAAAATTGATAAAATTGGAAAGAAAGCTAAACACATATTGGTAAGACAAATCTTTATGGTTCACAATAGCTCTACATAATATTAGGTACAAGTTAACACTATACAAGTACTTTGGAATTCAGAAGACATGGGCTTTAAACATACCACAACAAATACTGGAGGAATCACTAATTTGCTTACAAGATGAATTGTTATCTAATGGTGTAAGAAATAATCAGAAACTTGGTACAACTCACTTTAAGAACATACACCCGAATGCAAGTATTTACGCCTCTCACCTTATATAAAATTTACCCTAAAGATTTAACTATCTATGCAAACCATTTATTCGAAAGCAATCTAAAGAAAGCCATATTTGATATTAGCTAAAACAAATTCCTTTATTTAACTCAAACTGTAACCAAACATACTGACAAAAGACCGTTTGGTTCATTGTAAATGAATCCTAAACAACTCACAAAAATGTTTAGCTTGAAAACTAAATCTAGTGGGTCCAATACTAAGCTTAACTCAGAAAGTTTTTGTCATTGGACATTTTGATGCATAGATATCTGACTGTTGTGATGTTTGGCCCCTGGAGTAAATAGAATGGGCTATTTTTCTTTTATAAAAGTTGATGGGAAAATTTGTTTTGATTATTATTTGCAATCCTGCATTAAGAGGTATTTTAGTGCTGACCTGAGCTCAGATGATAACACTTTTCTTATCTTGCTCGGCCTTCTCCACACGCTCAGTTTCTTGTGCTGCCACCTGCTTAGCTTCAATTGCACGAGTAAACTCCTTTCCAAAGCTCAGGGTTGTCATCATCTAATGCAATTTTGATCTTTGTGGCCCTCATTTTTGTATTTCTTTTCTAATACAAAACAATAATTAATAAAATTATCTTTAGAGGCACCTTGTTTCCATTTCAGCACAAAAAGGCTGCCATAGATTTGGTTTAAATATACCTCTCTGTGCGTAATCAGATGACTGGCATTGTATTGTGCTACCACAACTTTCAATTTTCATGGATAAATTGATGGCAAAACCCTCTTATTATAGTTCTCACCAAGAGAACGATATAATTTAGGCAAATGGTCTGGGAAGGGGCGAGTAAGGACTCAAAGCCCAATTGTTACCTAGGAAGGAAATAAGCAAATTTAAGCAATCAGTATATAAGATGTAATAAGAAAATAATTACAAGGGTTTTTACTGGCCAATATGTAACATAGATTTAACTTCGTAAAAAATTCTTTAAAAATGTAACATACCACGGTACCACCAATAGACTATGAAATAATGATTTCTGTAAGAATATATACACGAGGACATATAAAAGTGACCTGGAAAAATCAACATTTGATTGATAACGATGTACTACATGCAAAGATGAACACCCAAACTTTAGATAGCAGCACTAAACAATTTTGATAGCTACATTCAAATCTAGAGGGGCGTGAAGAGAAGAACTGCAGATGAATAAATGAACCATAGCTGATGATATATAGCAGCAGTAAACAATTTTGTACCAGACGCACTTGCAGCTCTTACAGCCTAATTTCTGTGTGCACCAAAATAAAGGTTACAATTGAACATAAAATTCACATCACTCGGGCTTCACTACGCAGGGGCAGATCTAGGCCCTTTCACACATCCTAGGCATTAGTTTTCGAAGTATGGCCGGCAAAATAACCTGAGGCTCTTTGCAATAAAAATTACTTCAGTACTTGTGTGATAAGATCATTTAGTGAAAAAGAGTCTGATATTTTAAAGGGCTATAATTATTGGTCGAACAAATATAGGCAACTAACAATGAACATATGCTTTATAGTTCCTAGATCCACATAATGCCCAAAATCAAATGCTGGAAGAAAAAAAAAAACTAGTCTCAATCTATTCTAGACAAGAACATTCTGATCGCTGGCATCAATAACCTTACCACAGTAACGCATGCTCCTAGTGAAGGCAACACAAGGGAGCATCGGCAAGTTATTTCAACTCATTAGTTACGCACCCCATGGAGGCAGATTGGACATTCTTAATATACTGCATGGGGAACAATGCTCACCTCAGATAAGAGAGAAGAACTCGAATTAAGGATTTATCAATTAAAAGTGCATCTAATTTTCAGACCTTGTATAAAACTCCACTTGTCGCCTTGTAAGGTGGTGGAGTCCACTTCTTCCTCCTCTCCGCCAGCTGCTCCTCCGTCAGTTCAACATCTATTGTTTTTTTTTTCTGAACATCATTGGTGATTATATCACCACGGTTTTGAATTAGGCCGATTGGGCCACCTTCTTGGAAACAACAAAACAAGAACTTGTTGCAAAACTATTGAAACAATTGGACGATTTTGTGGTGCAAACAATGGTCAGAGTTTCTAGCAGGCTTTCAAGAACACTATAGAGGGGAATTACTAGATGTATCATTGAATCCGGGAGTTAGAAATGCCACTGCAACACTAAGTACTTATCTGATAGCCCAGGGCTCCATGTTGGATCATGATTTCATCTTACAGAAGAAGAAAAAAAGTTCTCTACCGTGATATCAGTGTAAGAAAATATGATGAACTTGGGAGGCATTTCAATAAAAGGTGTGTTAGTTGATAGTGGTATTATATGGGGGAAAGCCTCAAAACTTAAATAAAAGAACAACTCAGTTTTCTTTTTTTTTAACTCAGTTTTCTTTAAATAAAAGAACAAGTCTCTATATATTTCTCCTATTATAATTAATAACCTATAACTGTATAAAAGCACCAGTTTAAGTGCAAGAAGATCACAAACACAACATCCATATCATTCCAAGCATGGAATAGTTTATCTTCACTAATGTAAGATGCAATAGAATAATATTACAAATGACAGTAGTAAAATCTATATCTAAGAAACACGAGTAAACTTAAAACTAGTAAATTAATTACTTGTGCTTCTGGGCATACATGGCCAACTACATATCCATGTGATCCACCAAAAAAGCTACTTTCAGTCCGAAGGGTACATTTCTAGATCATTTTAATAGAAATTAGACAAATAAAAACTGACATCGCGAACAAATTTAGCCAAAATACATTAAAATGTGCCCCAGCCTGGCCGTAATCCCACAAAACCTAAGCTCTGACCACCCTCATTAGGCTTCAGGCCAGGCCGCATGCCTTTCGGACTGGCCTAATTAATTCTCTGTTTTCTAAGCAGGGGCTCCCATCTGAAGATAAATCCTTGACAATTCTCAGCTCACATGGTGTTATGGAGAAATATAAAAAATCTATAATTGTAAGAAATTTGGTAGGACTTTTAGAAAAGGAAGAAAGTAAAAAAGTGAAAATATTAGACATTGACAATGATTAAGTTGCGTGTCTTTTACATTCCAAAACCTCCACACACAAAAACATGAAGTCGAGGAGTAAAAAAGTGAAAATGTTAGAATTTGACTAGGTCAAGACAATTAAATAATATGACAATTCAATTGTCTTGGTGCTGTAAAAGGAAATAAGCAAACATGAAGAGAGGAATTGATTCAATCAGTTGTTAAATTCAACAAAAGCTAATTTTTTAATTTTATAAGGGGGAAAAAAAGGCAAACATGAAGTCGGGGAGCATACAATTTTTTGCCAAGAACAAAGTTGGAACCTTGTAGTTCTCGAACATTGCTGCCCTGCAGAAAATTTTATAAGTTAAAGTTGAGCAAGCTAACCTTGAGGAGTTACCAGCATACTCTTTTGTGTGGTACCGTACAGTACAGGTTAAGGGAGGAAAGTTGCACATTATATTTAATGTGAAAGAAGTATATAAGTTTTACGACTTACTAGATAATGCATCGAGGTACAAGAAATTAACCTCGATGCGAAAGAAAATCACAAGTCGTATCGACTTACGAGATAGTATGTTTTCAAAAGTAGTATAAGAGATTGTCAGTTGCTGAAAACAACATGGCTCATTGTGCCCTTTCATGGTCAAATCCTTATCATGTTTCTCTTTTTTCTTAGAACAGAATGTTTTCAAAAGTAGTATAAGAGATTGTCAGTTGCTGAAAACAACATGGCTCATTGTGCCCTTTCATGGTCAAATCCTTATCATGTTTCTCTTTTTTCTTAGAACAGAAGCTAGTATGTTAACTGACACGGCTCCTCCAAAGAATTCTTCCGCTCCATGTCCAATTCAATAGGTAGCTAGCAAAAAGGACTAAGACAGAGGTAATTGAACTATTGCTTCAGGAGAGATTATTTGAGAAAAAAACATTAATTAAACAGCAGCACGTCCCTAACCTGGTCTACTTGCAATAGCCCGTTCCCTCTATGTAACATGAGCACACATACGTTAATCGACTAGCTCGAATAATATTCTATATACGTATGCAATGGTAGTAGGGGTGTCAATGGATGCTTATCGGTACGGGCAGGGTAATATCCGTATCCGTATCCGTATCCGTATCCGAACGGATGTCTCTTTTGACACTCCGAATTCGTATCCGTCTAGTTTAACGGATATCGGATAATATCCGATCCGATTAGCTAAAAAATTCGAATGCTAGTATTCGAATATCCGAAATCCGAAATATTAAAAATTTAGTTATTATTCGAATATCCGAAATCCGAATATTAAAAATTTAGTTATTATCCGAATATCTGAAAACCAAATTCAATTTCTCTACATATACGTCCTTTCTTCTTCTGTTGTAAATTATAATTAATATATATTACTATTATATTATAATTAATTTATATAAAAGTCAGTTGAAAATAAAATACTTTAATCTTCTCTATTAATTAATATATATTACATATACATTATACTATAATATATATAAATTTCGGATATCTGAATCCGATATCCGAATTCGATATCCGAAATTTGCAATTTAAAGTCGCGGATATTAACGGATTCGAATACCTTAATATCCGAATTCGTATCCGAAAAACAATAATATCCGAAAAATATTCGGATATCCGAATCCGATATCCGAAATTTCAAAAAATATCCGAAAGTTCGGATACGGAATCGGATCGAATTCGAATTTTCGACTATCCATTGACAGGTCTAAATGGTAGTGCGCACCCCAAACCCTGAATACATTCAGGACGAGCGGTCCGAGAGTCGTAACGTTGGCATTCGTTACATCAAACCCGAGCGAGCCCATCACCTCCATTAGCCTGACGAATCCACCTGCATTGAGCGGCCGTTGTGTTTCCTGTTCCTCCCCCACCATCAATTTCCAAGCCATAATTAAACAAAATCGAAACCCAAAAAAATAGGATTTTGATAAGAAGAGGAGGAATCAAACCTGGACCCATGGACCTTTCGAGGAGGATCTCCTCCATGGAGAGACCATGGTGAGGCCATTGTCGCCATCCTCTGTGAAACCCATTCTCCCATCTTCCACCAAAACCTGCGTCTTCCCTTTTTGGGCATTGCATCAAACAACATATCAGAATGAAGAAAAAAAAACACCAAGGAATCCAACTGCAAGAACCGAACGCTGACCTCCACCGATGGTCGGGACATCGGAACCGGCCTAGTCCACTCTTTCTTCTCAAACATCGCGACTTGGACCCTGCCGACGCCGTCGTCGGCCAAGACCCGAGTCTCCTCGAGATCGTCGACAGCCTACATCTCGACTAGTCCGGATTGTGGCTAGCCCAAAATTTTGATCATGGCAATTTATATGGGCACATCATATTTTAATCATGGCTAGTCCGGATTGTGGCTAGCCCAAAATTTTAATCCATGGCTGTACCAAATTCCTCTCCCCCCCCCCCCCCCCCCCCTCCCCCCCCCCCCCCCCCCCCCCCCCCCTTTCCAAACCCATTTTTTTTCCTTCATTTGCAAAACAGAAAATTGTAGAAAAGGCATCATAGTTTGGCACAATCCCAGAAAAAGTATTAAGTTTTGGAAAATTATAACTTGAGCATCCAACCGGACTTTAAAAGTCCGGTTGGTGACGTCACATTTAGATTAGGGTGTTAACGAAGTGGTTTTGTGTTAAGAAAATGGGTTAGCTGTGAGGGGGATTATGGATTAGCCGGACTTTAAAAATCCGTGTGGTGACGTCAGATGACGCCCACAAGCGGACTTTTAAAGTCCGGGTTGCTTAGAAAAAATGTTCAGGATAATTCAGGGTGTTAATCGGGCTAAACCCGACCGGCCCGAGCCCTAGAAAAGACGGTCCGACCGGGCCTGGTCCGGGCCCAGCCCGGACCGGTTCAGCTAGCGGGCCGGGCCTGGCCCGGCCCGGTTCAAGTTCAGGGGACCCAGCCCGGCCCAGTGACCCGGTCTGGGTAGGGCTGGGCCGGTCCGGTCCGGGTCGTGGGCGGGCTTGGGCGGGCCAGGTTCGGGCCGGTCCAGCGGGCCGGCCGGTTTAGTTGGTTTTTTTTAAAATTTTCTTTTAACTTTTATATTTTTGAACATTTATATTCTTTCAACTTTTAATTTTTTAATTTTAAACTTTTTAATATTTTTGTGTTTTTGTGTTTTTTTTGTTATTTTTTTAAAGTCAAGTTTTTTTTGTTTTTATTATTTTTTAATATTTTAATCTCAAGTCTAAGTTTTTGTGTTTTTTTTTATTTTATTTTTTTAAGTTTTTGTGTTTTTAATTAAATTAATTTTTAGTTTTTCCCTCCTCTTTTATCCGGGCTTGGGACCGACAAGACAAGCTTTGTCTGTCATAGGCAGAGTTAAAAAAATTTGTTTTTAAGTTTTTGTGTTTTTTTTTTAAGTTTTAAAGTTTTAAAGTTTTTATTTTTAAGTTTAAAGTTTTAAAGTTTTTTAAAAGTTTAAAGTATTTTTTTGAAAGTTTTTTAAGTTTAAAGTTGTTGAAGTATTTAATAAAGTTTTAATAATATTTTAAAGTTTAAAAGTTTAAAAGTTTTTAAAGTTTAAAAGTTTTTAAAAATTTTAAATTTTTTGAATATTTGAAAGTTTGAAAATTTGAAGTTTGAAGTTTGAAAGTTTGAATATTTTGTTTGGAGCTTGAAAGTTTGAAGTTTGAAAGTTTGAATATTTTTTTTGGAGTTGAAAGTTTGAAGTTTGAAAGTTTGAATATTTTTTTTTGGAGGGTCATACCTTAGACTTGAGTCATTCTTCCTGCTCCTCCTCCTCGGTTGTAGAAGCTTCACCCAATCCAAGTGATCCGAGGTCCAGCTCATTGATGTCATAAGCTTCATCCCTCTTGTTTTGGGTTCTTTTTTTTGCTAAAATCCAATCTTGAATGCAAACACAAGCTTCCAAGATATCCGGCTTCAACCGGCTCCTCTTTAGGCTCAACATCCTTGATCTTGCACTAAAACAAGACTCCGATGCTACCGTGGACACCGGCACCATTAGTAGATCACGTGCAATTATAGAAAGAATAGGATATCTTTTGTCGCATTTTTTCCACCATTCTAAAATGGTGAAGTGATTTGAAGATTCCTCTTCTTCTTCATAAGAACTTAAATACAAAGATAACTCTTGAGTGGGTTGGGAAGATTGTCTTTGTTTCTTCCTTCTTAATAAACGAAGGGCGTGGTCCTCTACGCCAAAGCTACTACTTGTACCAACTTGAGTGGGTCGGGTCGGCCCAACATTATCTTCATAAAGTAGTACTAATCATTATAAAACTACCTTTACTTCTCATTTCTTTAAAGAGTCTAATAGCCTCTTTTCTAGCAGCGCCTCTAGTAACTTTATTAAACAATGGATTTAAAGCAATTGTAGCATAATCATATAAAGATTCACTTTCATCCGAAGTAAATGGAAGTTCATCAACAATAATATATTTAGTAAATTTAGTTTTATGACGGACAGCTGAATAGGAAAACGTACCCACCGAAGAAGCCGCAGTGCCTCCAAAACTGATTTGAGTTTGGGTCGCCGGAATTGAGCTTGGGCCGTAGCAAGTATCGTAGTGTCTTGAGAGTGTGCCCGTGCCACCTCCCCTCTTCCATTTGTATGTACGGGAACATTTCTTGCATTGGGCCCCGTACGGAACTGCTTCACCTTTTGGATCTAAAACAAGTGAGCCATCAGGTTTAGTTTCATTAAGAAGAATAAAAAATTTCCAAACTTTGGCTTTTTGTTTTCTCTTTACAACATTTGGTACATTGGTACCAACTTCAGGAGGGGAACCAACTAAATCCTCAGGAACAAAATTTTCCTCAAAAAAAGAATTGTAAATTTCAAAAGCATCATTGCCTTGGTTTGAACCTTGTCCGGCCATTTTAAAAAGACAAATCAAAATATATAAAGGATTATAAAGATGGAGGAGGATACCGAAAAAAAATAATAAGAAATGAGTTTTTTACAAAAAAACTAGAGAGATGGAGGAAGAAAAACTATTTCAAAAATGTAAATAAAAAAAAAATCAATTAGAAAGAGGAAGTCATAGATCGCCGAAATTGCTTGATCGGGAAGTCGTAGATCGCCGGAACTTAGAGCACAAATTTCTTGAAATCTTCTTAAGGATGGAGGAGGATTTTTTGTTGTTGTGAGAAGGATAAAAATTTTTGTGTTTGAAATGAGAGTTTCATGGCCAATTTATAGAATTTTTTGGAAGCCAAATTACCCCCCATACCCTCAAAATATAGTTGTTATAATGGATTTTTGGTCAAAAAGACCAAAATACCCCCTATAACGGTCATAAAACGGTCAAAAAATGGGGATATTTTGGTAAAAGGTCAACAAATTACTGGTCGAGCTCACCATTCATCATTGCCACATGGTGAGCCCGGAATATCCAATAATTTCTCCTTATTTAGGACGAAAAATATTACTAGTCCTAAATAAGAGATTCATTTTCCAACCTGTCCCAAATAAATTTATTTTTGTTACAAAAAATATAATAGTCCCAAATATTAATTTTTTTTAGGACATTTCATACTAGCGTTCCTAAAAGTGTTGTCCCAAAAGTCCACTTTTTGTAGTATATAAAGTGTCAACAGTAGCTGGGCCAGTCCATATAATTAAGGACTTTGGAAGAGCACACATCATGTTACCTAATGGTACTCAAATCAATTTGCAAGATGCGTTATATTCAAGTAGTTCCAAAAAAAAATTTCTAAGTTTCAAGGATATATGCAAAAATATGTACCATATTGAAACTCAAAATTATAACAACAAAGAGCCATTATGTATCACATCTAATGTTGGAGAAAAAAAAAACTCACATTAGAAGAATTCTCTTATATTTTGGTGGGTTTATATTATACCACCGGTAGTATAATTGAATCTCATATGAATGTGGCAAAACATAAAGCCAATGATCATGTCTTATGTATCATTTGACATTACTGTTTGGGCCATCTTATGAGATCATTGACAATCCTTGTGGACACTTATTATAAAATTATGATCTTTGATTACCGAATAATCACCTATGTGTTCCTTGTTCACAAGGAAAGTTTATAATTAGACCATCTTTTCTAAAAGTTAAGAATAAGTCTCATACTTTCTTGCAAAGAATACAAGAAGACATTTGTGGTCCTATTCGTCCTGCTAGTGATCCATTTAGGTATTTTATGGTACTCACAGATGCATCTACTAGGTAGTCATATGTTTGCCTATTGTTTACTAGAAATCTTACATTTTTTCGTCTTTTGGCCCAAATTATTAAACTTAGATCTCAGTTTTCTAATAAACTGGTTAAGTAAATTAGACTTGCTAATGCTACAGAGTTCATCTCATAAGTTTTTGATGATTATTGTACATCATTAGGGATTGAGGTTGAACATCATGTTCACCATATGCACACACAAAATGGGTTAGCTGAGTCATTTATTAAATATCTCCAATTTATAGCTAGACCTCTACTAATGCAATCTAGTATGCCAATTGAGCCTTAGGGACATGTTATTTTATATGTTGCATCTCTAGCTAAATTTAGACCCATTACCTATCATATTTTCTTCACATATATAACTTATTAGTGGTAAACAACCCAACATTTCATATTTAAAGAAGTTGATGTACAATAAATGTTAATTCCACCTCCCAAACGAACTAAGATGGGTCCCCAACAAAACTTGAGAATATAGATCAGTTTTGAGTCTTATTCCATAATAAGATATTTGGAGCCAATGACTGATGATGTCTTTACTGCAAGATTTAAAGATTGCTGATTTGATGAGAGAGTATTTCTGCCGTTAGGAAAATGTAAGCAACAAATTGTTCATACAGAACAATACATTGTTAATGAACGACGTGAATAGACATCGAATCCGCCTACTCTATATCATCAAGATCCAAAAAATCCACAATATGATTATGAAATAAGAAGAATGATATATTTGCAAAAAATTGCATATCAATTACCTGATGTATTTAATGATGTCGCAAAGGTACTAGATCACATGTTCTAGTTATGAATGTGTCAGCCAGAATCACTGTTACAGTTAGACAAAATTCAAACAATGCGGCAAATGAATCTACTACTACACGTCAAAAGCGTGGTAGGCCTATAGGTTTCAAGGATAATCCTCCTAGAAAGAGGAGAGCTAATGACATATCTTGTCCTGATAAAAGCTTGGTAGTGACTGGAGCTCTAGAAACAAATGATGTGAACATTTCCAAATTTACTAAAATGCCTATGAATGCCTTTAGAGTGGCAGATGTACCTGAAAATGAAGAGATCTCGATATTCCATATATGTTCATGTGAGTTGTGAAATAGAAAAGCACTTGTCATCAATGACATATTTAACTATGCAGTAACTATTTAAATATCAAAGGACAATGATGGTGAAAATGAAGAATGTAGTATAAATGAATACCGACAAAGGAAAGATAGGCCAATGTAGAAAGATGTTATTCAAACGTGGTGTGTTTGCGTCACACCCAGTCCCAAAATACGTAGGACTAGAATACGTAAATATATCAGCTACATATTTAACCAGACTCTAGTTCGACTCAAATACGTATAAGCTGTGTAAATTAGAACATGTATCCATGCAATCATAATAACATCCACAATAGTAACTACACTATGAACTATGCAAAGATATAACTAAGAAAGAACATAATAAATGACATCAACTAAGGATACATGAAAATCCTGAAGATATAGCTCCCAATATGCCTATGTCAAATCTCAGCAAATACCTGGAAGGAAACCAACAATAACCTAGAGAGATCACCTAGCCCTCAGAGGGACGTAGCAAGATACACAATATTCAAGCCATATAAAATACAGTAAATAACTTGAACTGAACATGAAGCACAGAGACAACTAACAATAATCATGTCTAGCCACATATATGCAAGATAATTTGAGGACGACGTTCGTAAGCGTAGGCATCTCCAAAATAAAAGACAACATGGCAGGGCAGGAGTATACATATAGCCATAGCTCTGGTAATGGAGTCTCAAGGGCAGAGCCAGGAAATTTTTTAGGGAGGGCTAAGTGCTGATGAAAAAAAAATATACAAAATCCAAATAGCCACAAGAAGATTTGAACCAGGGATCATTCTTACGAAGACACATTCCTTCAACCACTTGAGCTACAGCTTAGACATGATATATACCTGGTAGCTCTTCCTATTTATTTAAGCCCGGGCTACAGCCCGGGAGAGCCCTCCTTATGCTCCGCCCCTGTGGAGTCTCAATGGTAACTAAGAGAAGCTATAACATCCGAAACAACAATCCTAAAATATATATATATATATATATATATATATATATATATATATATATATGCTGGAATTTATATATATGCTGGAATTATCTAGGAGATCACTTACAGGATGGACAAATAAACCCTATACTTAGTTTCCTCTTTCTCCTTCTAACATCAGCCACTCAACTTTAAAGTTGCCATGTTCATCTCTTCCTATGCTGAACCGAACTCTTCCAGCAAAGCAACATCCTTGTGCCCTCTTCGCAACTCTTTTGCGTCGAGGCTACTCTACTGTTATCGTATTCATTAGCACTTCATGCTTGGATCCTCCGTCGACGAAAGCCAAACCAGCCTGCACCACTGTCAGCCTCGCCAACGGCAACACTGACGGAAGAACTGTCGAGGAAGCGATCAGGGATGCCGATAATGCTCTGTTCTCGGTGGCGAGTGGTTAAACGTATGTGCGGTCCTTAGTCATCGACTGTAGAAGAAGTCGAAGAAGGAGAAGATCTAGTTTCGATATATTGGTTTAACATACCGCGTTTTGCTCTAAATAAAAAAAATATTCTTAATAAAACTTAATTTGATGATAAACAAGCGTAGCATCGTCATAGATGGCAGTAACTATGTATGGTTGCGGCCGGGTTAAACAAGGAATAAGCCAGTCGCCCATGGATTTGGGAGGGATCTTCATGTAATGTCCGAGCTTGAAATCAAAAGGAAGGAAATAGCTTGAGCCATGCTCATGCATGTAGCCATATACTTGAAGCAGACGTTAGATATGGCCAAAGGTCAAGTGGAAGGGAAGAAGCGGTGGGAAGGAAATGCATGAAAAGAGATGAGCATGGCAACTTTGATATTGAGTGGCTGATGTTAGAAGGAGAAAAAGGAAATAAAGTATAGGGGAGAAAGACTTGAGTGGTTGATGAGTTTTTTTTTATTTTGTTTTGTTTGTGTTTACAAGTGATTTGTATCCATCCCGTAAGTGATCCCGTAAATAATTCCTGCAGGTGTGTGTGTGTGTAAGTGCACAACATGTCCCACGCAAGTAGTAGTCATCCTTCCCTCCCAAATGTTACTGTTCGTCTCGCATCCATGAAACGTACAATCAGTCTTCTAACAAAAGACAAGTCAAAACAAGATCATGTAAGGTCATCTACCATGCAATGCATCACTCATTCGTGTATCTCACCTCTCGTATAACATGACTAATCAGGAACAAGTATAATCAAGAACATATATAATCAGGACATGTATAACCAGGATAACATGCATGTAATGAACAGGAAAAATCATGCAACATTATAACAGGTAAATGATTCGAATAAAGAAAACATGTAAATACTGTAAATCAAATTGGCAAGATATACTTGTCCGGAGTTTGTCCAATCCGTTTTGAGACTGCGGTACCAAAGTCTAATCAAACTATCAATGAACCAAAGAGTCATACTTGCAATATCTATCAACCCCAAATCGCGAACAAATATGTATTATTCACTAAAATATAAATATGACTAACAATTCCTACCTAGAGAGCTAGGCTCGTTCTAAGTTGCGTATTACCTATGTTACCTAAGCCACTTATTAATCATATCATCTAGAACTAGGTCACACTAGTCTCTATAATAATTATTTATTTGATAATAATATGAATTACAAGTTTAGGTTTAAATATCAAGTTTATATCTCGTAATTCATACAAGAAAATCTATGACAAGTAAATTGAGACAAGATGATCAACCGCAAGGTTAACAATCTTATCTTGGCGATCCATACAGGCACTTTGTCAATTTCAGCAATATGGGATTGTCACTCCCGTTTTTCGTTATACGTATTTTCATTATACGTGTACGGATTTCTGATATTTGTCAGGTGGATCGTAGTTAGACTTCTATTACTTAGCCTAGTCTTTGTTTAATCTTGACTTGGTTTATTTTGATTTGGTTTGGTTCAATTTGACTTGACTTGGTTTGGTTTGAGATGGAGAGGTTTTGTATAAAAACCAACTCCTTCTCTCTCCTTCATAACTTTCATTTATTTCTTCTCATCTTCTTCATTTGCTCCTCTCCACCTACACCCAAGCCCTAGACAAGTGCAACTTGCTTCATGATGGACCTCAAATTTTATTGTTCCATTGTCTTCCTTGCTTGATTCTAAGTCTCTTTAGAACTTGGAGGTTTTGGTTTTGATGGTTATATTTTTGTATATCTAAGTTTATAATTTTTTTTTGATTTTTTTTGTTTTGATCTCTTAAACTTTGTTATTTTCGAAAACTATTTATTTCATGTTGTAGAGAATTTAATTTCATTCAGTTTAGACTTTTATTTTTCCCAATTTCGAGTCCTTTAGTCAAAGTTATGGACATTGGAAGTTCCTAAAACTCCATGGCCAAAAGCTTGCTGGTAGGGACGACACCTCGCGCACCTCGTGCGTACCTTTTGGTCCGCACACCTTGCATCTCGCGCACCTTTTGGTTCGCGCACCTTGCACCTCGTGCACCTTTTGGTCCGCGCACCTTGCACCTCGTGCACCTTTCATCTCGCGCACCTTTTGGTTCGTGCACCTTGCACCTCATGCACCTTGTACCTCACGCACCTTTTGGTTCGCGTACCTTACACCTCATGCACCTTGTACCTCGTGCACTTTACACCTCACGCACCTCGTGTACCTTGCACCTCGCGCACCTCGTGCACCTTACACCTCGTGCACCTTGTAACCCTACTTTTTAAATTTTATGGAATTTAAAAGTTTTACTGATTTTAGTTGTTTAAATAAATAATCTATTCATTTTAATTCCCCATATTATTTGAATAAGGAGAGATTAGAATTTATTAGCTTGGGTAGTTAACTCACTAATTATTTATAACTAACCTGGGTGGTCCACCTTTTCTAACAGAAATTAGGATGTTTGTGTAATTGGTTCTAGGTGGAGGGACCTATTTGCACTTTTGCCAACTAATTGTTGTATTTATTAAGCCTGGCTGAGGAGAGAGACTCCTCAACTTAATCCATTTCTTCATTTCTTTAAAACCGAGCTCACCCATTTTCTTCCCCAAATGTGAGCAGCTGAACCCTAACCTTAATCCCGGCCATGGCAGCCATTCCCACTGCCGTGGCCGACTAGGTGTCCTCTTGGTGTCAGCACGAGAACCCCAGCGAGCTTCCCTGAGGGCGCGACTACTCCGGCGGCAGATTTTGCGGTGATGCGTCCTCGTCCTCAACTATCGACCGCAGTGATGGCGCGACAAAATCCGGTGCTCTCCACGGCGGTGTATGATCGGCTTCCAGTCGAAGTTCCTAGGCGGTGATCGGCCACTCCAACGACGACGGCGGGACTTGCTTCTCCAGCGACTGAACCGGCTCGACGACGCGCAGTTCTCGGCGAGCTTAGCGATCTGTGATCGGCGGTTCCCTTTTTCGACGTTAGAGACGATGGTGGCGGCTCTTGATCAGTTTCTCGGCGACCAGAGGCAATGACGAGTGTTTTCCTGGCGACGCCGACTTCGAGTTGTTCTCGACATTCGACATCAGCGGGTTTGTCACCCTCGGGTTTCGTTATACGTATTTTGGTATGCATGTACGTATCTTGGACCCGTATTTCAACTTGTCCTGACTAGCTAGTCTTGGATTTCGCATTTGGTATGGGTTAGTTAGCATTTCCTGGTTGGTGTGGTTTTTCTTGGCCTTGGCATGCATCGGGTTTGGTTGGGTTCGGCTTGGTTGGGTTCGGTTTGGGTTAGCATGCAAACCCCTACCTACCACCATTCCCTATTTATTAACCCAACAACCCTTCTCTTTCCTCATTCATTTCTCATTACTACTCTTCTTCTTCATTTCTCTACCGAACACCCACAGTAGGCAAGTGCAACTTGCTTTCACTTGAGAACCCATTTGATGGTTCCAATGGCTTCTTAGCATGATTCTAAACCACTTTAGAACTTGAAGATTTTCATTTTGGTGCATGGATTTTCGTAGATCTAGATTTTTAGCATTTTTGATCTTCATGGTTTTCATCTACTAAACTTGGTTGTTTTTTAAATGGAGAGTTCCATTTGGTGGGAGCTTCGATTTTACGCAAGTTTGGCTTTTGATTGGCTGGATCTCATCAAGTCTTGGCCGTGATGGGGTTTCTTGAGTTTTTGAGTCCCATGGCTGCTTGTCTCGGCCTTGGGGGAGAAGACGAGCCCTTTACGCACACGTTCATACGTGCTCGCGTAGTGACTTTCCTTTACGCCCATATTTTACGTGCCAGCGTAGCATTTTTCTCCTTATACGCACACGTTTTCACATGCCTGCGTAGTGTTTCCCTTTTTACGCACACGCATTGCGTGCCAGCGTAACCCGTTCTACGCCGAGCTCATTCAAGCTCTATACGGGGGCTACTCCCGCTCGCGTAGAGTCTCGCTTAGACGCTCGCGTGCGTAGAGTTCCGCTCGAGTGCTTGCTCGCGTAGAGTGCCTGTTCGCGTAGAGTGCTTGCTCGCGTAGAGGGGTCCTTCCTTGGTCTTGCTCGCGTAAAGCCATTTTTACGCTCAGGGCCCCTAGCCTAGCGTAGTTTCTCTCGCGTAGAGGCTTTGAGCCCCTATGCGCACCCGTTTGCTTTATTATTCTTGCACATCTTGTCATGAGCTCGATAACCACGAATTGATTGACGTGACTGGACCAATAATTGAACATGGCATAGTATGACAAGTACTGACATGACATGACAAGACATGACTAGTAAGCATGATGGGAACTATTGAATGCTGTTGCGACGGCTAACATGACATGACAAGAATGAATGGCCTGGACACCGTGGATGATTGTGTTTGTACAAGTGAACCAGCATTGTCTTGTATCATGTCTAGGGCATGGACCCCTGAGTACCACGGTCAGGGGTACCTACTGAAACTGACTAAGGCTAAACAACTAGAATAATCCAGTAGTCATGAAGAGATTTTCCAGCTACAGGCGATCCCGTTATCTGGGCGCCCCATCATAGAATTTGTAGCCTGCCGTCGAGTAGGGCACATTTCCAGCACTCTGTCATGTGTTGCATCCCTCAAGCTACTTAAGGGTACATACGTTTCCTGGATAATGTACCCACATGAACTCAATCCCTAATTGCGTCCGGGTAACCTGGATGGTCTGCAGGGCTTGTGGTTGTGGAATAATCTCAGTGCATCTTGCTAGTAACTAGGCCTGTGATAACCCTAGTTAGCTAAAGTTTCAAGCTGTACTTATTGCTTGGTCGTGAATGATGGAAGGAGTCTAACCAGTACAAGTCTTGTCTTATTCCAGTACCTGGCTACTTCGGGACATGATTGCTTATACTTACCTTATCAATAACTGATCAGAATGATTCCTTATCCACATGACATTTATTGCTCTATTTAGATTTCATGTCTTATTATTATCTTTCTTATTTTATGTTTCTGATATGCTGGTTTTAGTTCTTAAGTGAAGCCTCCTTTGTGGCACTTGCTCTTTCTGGGATATGATTCAGCTGGTTTTGTATGGCCAGATACCGGAGCGGCTCCAGAGGATCTCCCTACCTTCCAGCCAGATGGTGACCACCAGGCGTAACACTGGCAACGAGTGGGTTTATTTTTGGCTCTTCTACTCTATTGTAAAATATTCTTTTGATGCATTTAGCCGACGAGCATGTGTTAGCTCGATTGTATTTTACTTACTGTCTGCCTACGGGCTAAAGCATGATTAACAAATCCTAGGGTTGATCATGTATGACTGAAACTCTTGTTAGTCTTCACATTTGGTATGACTAGCTTCATGATCATCCAAATATGTAATGTATGGGATGCCTTACTATTGTATATTTGGTGCTCTGACATCTTGTAACTGCTATTACTTGTTTGAGATTGAGACAATAGGCTTATTCACGACCATAAGAGACTGATGGCTTGTAGTTAAACCCTCATGTATCTAGACAGCCGTGACCGTATAGCGAGGTGGGTTGCACTTCAATATACGTAGCTGGCTGTGTCTGCCCCCGCTCTCCAGTATTCTGGTTCTAGGGCGTGACACGGTTTAAGTGGTGGCCCATGCAGGTCTTGTGAATCAAGATATGTGAGGGTTTACCGAATAGATGTCTCAATCAGCACTCGCCTTTGATCTCTACTCGTGCCTTCTAATCTTCCTGAAATCTTGACCTGATCACATGCTTATATCCTCGATCTATCTTGATCCTTCCTTATTGTCCCCTATGTCATTATTTTTTCAGTGGCATTGTTCCTGGTCCTACCGATCAGCAGGGAGGAGCTCAACCAGCACCTCAACAGCAACAAGAGGATCAAGCTCAGCACTCAGGAGTAGCTTCCCGAGTCATACTTTCCGGAGGTCCAGAACCCCCAGTACAGCCAGCCCAGCTTGCAAGACAGGATGATGAAGTCTTGGTTGGACTCATCAGGGAGTTGCTTGCATCACAGGATCGTCGAGGTGATGCATTGCACCAGACAGTACAAGATGCTCTGAGCAGAGGTGGTCATCAAGGTAACAATACGGCCAACAGCTTCAAGCGCTTGAACCCTCCCTTCTTCGATGGTAGCGAAGATGCTATTGCCGCAGATGCTTGGCTGCAGGATACTGAGGTTATTCTAGAAGCAGCTAGGACTCCAAAAGACGAGAAGGTGGTCGTGGTGCGCATGCAGTTATTAGATCTAGCCCGCAGCTGGTGGGCAGCGTATACCGTTGGATTAGTAGCACCTATTGCATGGACAATATTCCGTGAGAGATTCCAGACCAAGTACTTTGACGCTGTAGCTCGATATGATCTACAGACGAGGTTCACTAACTTGAAGCAGATGGGCAGGACGGTCGATGGATATGCGATCAAGTTTTCCAGGCTTAGTCGGTTTGCTCCCACCTTGGTGGCGACCGAGTTCGACAGAGCTTAGCGGTTCCAGTAAGGACTGCACCTGGAGATTTTACTGGAGGTGGAGCAGTTTAAGCATCAGACTTTCGATGCAGTATTGAGAGCAGCTAGGAGGCATGAGTATACCTCCCAGAGGATTGTGGACTGGACCGGGAGTCTGAAGCGATCTCACGGCCAGATGAACCAGTCTTCAGTACCAGCCCCGGCAGCTATGGCTTTGACCATTGGAGCCCCGAGACGGACGGCTTTCGTTATGTCGACTCAGCATTCGACCCCGGCATACCCCCAGCAGCAGCAGCAGCAGAAGCAATCTTCCGTAATGGGTTGCACTCATTGTGGGAAGCCAGGGCACGTGGTATCAGAGTGTCGTAGAGCCCAGGGTTTGTGCTTGGTTTATGGGGCACCGGACCACAGGGTTGGGAACTGCCCGAATAGGGGGAGTTCATCTTCCTCAACCTTTTCTAGTCCCTCGGTTAGGGGGCCAGCCCCAGTACCAGTTCAGCAGCAGCAACAGCACCCGTTCCCGAGGCCCTTGCCATCTCAGGCCCAAGTATTTCAGCAGTAGAACCTCCAGCAGTATGCACAAGTCCAAGCTCAGATCCAGAACCGCCAGAGAGGTTTCCAGCATAGGGGACCAGCACCCAGAGAGCAAGGTCAAGTGATGGCTTTGACCGTGGATGAGGAGTTAGCATCATGTAAGCCCCCTGAATTTCAGGGCTATTTTAAAATTTTCTAAATAAATTATTTTCGATAAGTGTTTTGTTATCTAATTATTTTTTGATCATTAATGTACCTTTTCGTAACTTTGACTTCTGGAGCGTCAGGGATACCAATCTCTGTAACTCTCTTCACGAGTTTTGTTGTAGACAAGATTATCTTCGTTTTGATATATCATGTCCCACTTGAACTCGTTCCCTTGTGCTCTTTTGTATCGCGCAACTTCGGGTCAACTTAGACCGATTAATCGTTGAATAATTATTCCCACTTTTATTTTTGATCGTCGTTTATACGTTGCCGTGGCTTTTAATTTAGGAGCACCAGACCAGTCGTTTTCTCAGAACCAACTTCTCATAAATGATCTACTCGAGACGCTCTTCACCCATGACCTTCGTGTCCCACTCAGACACTCCATTTTGTGCTCTATTTCTTTTGCACAACTTTCTAGGCCGATTTATTGTCTACCGTAAAATCTGATTTGTTGTCCAATTTAATTTCGGGACCCGACATCGATCCGACATAGTCGACCCAAAGTATGGACGTGGCCCACATGAAGCCTACTATCCACATGAAACTTGTGTCCTATTTATTGGAGTCCCCGTATATTATTTATTTATCCATGATTATAAATTCCTATTTTAATTCAATTATTGCACCCGGTTCGATTTTGACCCGACCCGGTTTGTAAGCCCCTATTTTTCAAATTTTGGTTTTATTAGTGTTAATTAATTTTTAATGTTATTTATGGCCTTAAAATAATTATTTAGATTTTTAGGAATTTTTCTAGAATTTTTAAATGATTTTTAAATAAGTTTTATATGTTAAAATATCAATTTGCAAATTTTTAAAATGTTTTAATATCATTCTGCAATTTTTTAATTTGTTTTTATATCAGTATGCAATTATTTAAATTGTTAGCATATTAGTTTGTAATTTATAAATTGTTTTTAGTGTGTGGAGTGCAAATTTTTATTTGCACTTAGACCCGATAGGACCTAAATGCAATTTCCTAAAAACTAGGGGACCCTAATGCAAATCTACCCACACCCTCCCCCCCGTCCTGTCACTCTCTCTCTCCTCCCTCACCCACCCCGACTGCCCCGACTGCCCGACCGACACAACCGCCCTGCCCCCGCCTTTCTCGGCCAAAACCACCGACTCGAACCCCTATAAAGGATCCCCTCACCCCCCTCGACCAAACCCTAACCCTAAATCAGCCCCACGACCACCGAATACCCCGTTCTTCCCCGACGAACACCTAAACCCTAACCCTACTCCGGCGACCCCCAGCGCAGCCCCACTGCCGAACACCACCGCCCGCAACCACCACCACTACGTTCGCCTTGACGAGTCGAGCTCAGCGCCACCGGAGCGCGACGACGCCGACGCCCCCAGCCGCCGATCGCCCACTCTTCCACGCTCGAGTTCGCCGGACACGTACGTAGCAGTCTCCATTTCGTATCGTACGTGTCTCGTTTTCGAGTATGCTGTTCGCCAGGACACGACGACCCCAGCCCCGTACTTGGACACGCGAGCTAGGACTCGTGCGTGTCGTGCCAAGCCTAAGACACAGACTCCTGTGTCCCTAACTGTCAGGACACAGGACTGTGTTTTATATTTTTTTTTATTATTATATCAACCCTAAACCTAATAAAATTAACAACAACCTAACCCTAACACAAGCCGCGGGCTGACCCCCTGGCCAGCCCGACCCGACCTAACATCCCCCCCTCCCCCCCCCCCCCCGCGCTTCTCTGGCATGGGTTCGAATCCCCCCCCCTTTTTTCTTTCTGTTTTCTTTTCTCTTTTCTTTTTTCTTTTCTTTTTCTTTTGTATATATATATTTATATATATATGTATATGTATATATAATTTAGTATATATAAATATATGTATATACTGTATTTTACAGTATTATATATATATGTATATATATATTTTATAATTAGTAAATTTTGTGTATATATATGTATATATCTTCATGTATATATATATTAATATATATATATATATATATATATATATACACTTTATTATTAAAGTATTCTTCCTATGTATATGTATATATATTTATATATGTATATTTGTACTCTATAAATTAAGTATTTTCCTTACAAATATATATGTACTTTTAACACATGTAATTATATTTTTCACTATGCATAACTTTGCCCTATTAAAATATTAATAATTATTTTGTACTTTTACCAAACTGTATTTTATTGTATTTAAATTACTGCAACCATTTGATGTCCAAGCCTAGCATGGGTATTTGGGCTCAAATGTGTTTTCACACATTCAAGACCTGTACAAGTCATATTGGACTTGATTCATGGCCTTGGGTCCTGTATTTGAACTTTGGTTCAAATTATATACATGGACAAAATACGCAGATAATTAATTATTGTGTGCATTGCTGTTTTTGATTTTCTAAAAATACTTAGAGTGTTGCTAAAATTATGGAAAAATAGTTTTTAGATACTTTGTTAAGTTGGCTAATTTAGTATAATTTTTGTAGTATTTAATTTACTGTTTTGCCCCTAGTTTGGCATATGAAACCAAAACTCACTTTCTGTATACTTAGGAAAACTGATTTTTATAAAATATTTGTACTGGTTAATAAATTCCAGAAAAATTATAATAAATTTCTATAGTTAGCAAGGATCGTTTTGGTACTTTGTTTTATGCAAAACTAGACTTTTTGCCTATCTCTAAAATTGTTAGAACACAATGATCTTTTGATTTATTTATTGATTAATTACGACTTGTAACTTTTTGTGTTATTTGGAGTTTTAGTCGTATTGAACCCCATCCCTCACTAGTGTAAAGACCCTAGAAAGTTAGTTAACATAGTGTGTCACCCCACATTGGTCTCCTATGCCAAGTCATCATTATTGGCTAGGTGCCCAGTCACAAGTCGTGTCGCACCAATTAGTGTCCTAGTATTTTAGCTTAGTGTAAAAGCTAAGTTATTGTATGTATTTCTACAGTGACGAGTTACCAGACATCCATAGCACTTTTATCGCAGCTTGTTTTGCTAGAGGCAAGTACATCTACATACTCATTTACTGTCTTTTAATGCTAGAACATGTATTAACCCTGTTAAAAGACTGATCCTTGAGGTAGCAAGTTATGTCTTCACATGTTGTATCACTTTCAGTACCGGCCATGTTTAGTACAGCTCTTATATCTTCACATGCTTCTTACGGGTTCTCAGCACAAGTTTCACTATGCTTTAGACTGCTCTGAGTATTCACATGTTTTTACTGCTCTCGTATCTCCCACATGTTAAATAACGGGTTAAGGGAAAACTGCTAGTAGTGTACGTGAACATGACCCCCTTCTCCGTATGTACTTACCGCGCTCGGGGACATTCTATATGCGACCTTGCCGTATGTTTCTGAATCTCGCGTTTGTGTATGGATATACACCGATGCCGTTCGTGCACGTGTGGGCACACCAGAAAACTTGATATGTACCACAGTACATCCTGAATCACCTATTGACCGATTCACGTACATGCTACGGTTTTAAACTTTTAAACTATATGTGGTCATTTGTAGAAATGACAAATTAAACCATGATATGCCATGTTCCCTATGTTACTATAATACTATGATCCCAGTTGTACCATGAGGCCATGTTTCCAGTATTTCCTGTTTATAGACTTATCACACCCTGTTTCTTGTTGTACATCTCTTTCATTATATGTTCAGTACTTTAGTTGTAGAGGTTGTACTTGCTCCCGTCCTGACAGGATAACGTTGTAGGTATACTTACTGAGGAGGAGTGCTCTGTGATTCGTATTATGGAGTCACTGCCGAGGACCCGGTTTTGCCATACGAGGATGTTTCTGCGGGGAGACTCGTCTAGTTTGCTTAGCTGCTTGGGATACTTAGTGTAGTCATGTATTAGACTATACCATTTTGTAACTGGACATGTATCCAGTTTTACATTTCAGTTTACTTGTACTTGGATATTTCACTATATACGACGACTTTTGTGTTTGGAGCATTTATGATTCTTCTTCACTTATAGAACTGTTAGCACATTTAGTCTTATCTTGTTATCTCTAGAACAGCTTACTGCGCTTTATCTTAAGCGTAGGCTGGACATGGCTCGGCCCGGCCCAACAATTTGGGTAACGGGTCGTGACATGTTTTTTTTTTGGTGGCCCATGCAGGTCCTGACTAAACTGTTTGGTTACGTTATTGTACCAAGCAGGCCTGCAATTAGGAACTTAAGGTAATTAGACAACATTAGGAAAGACGCTTAGAACACCTAGAGGAATGCTAGGATTGCAACATAGGAAATACATCACATGTTTGCTATTATAATTAGATTTTCTTGCATATGATTGCTTACTTTAAACAAGTTCTTATAAGTCTTTTTATGTAATTTAGATGGTGCTTACTCGTTCGTCCCAGTATGTTACCCCCGAGAATGGGGCCCTCCATATCCAGTCAGCTGACCAGTTGACTGATGCATCTCCACCTACCACTTTCCCCCACTCCACAGATCCACAGACCCAGATACCACCTTCCACATCCCAGGCCCGGCAGGACTCGATACTTCCACCACCCCCTATCACTATACCCACCCAGGCTTCCGTCACACTCGACGGGACCCAGCTGCTCACACTGATCCAGGGGTTCCTAACGACCCATCAGGAGCAGACCACCCTACTCCGTCAGAGCATGGAGCGTTCTGAGGGACGTCCCGTAGCCCCACCACATGTAGAGCCACGGCAGAGAGCGGGGACAGTCAAGGACTTCATGGGTCTGAATCCCAAGGAGTTCTCAGGGACTGAGGGCATAGTAGTAGCTGATGACTGGCTAGATTCTGTAGAGAGGAAGCTTCTGGGAGTTAGGATGCCGGATGACCTTCAGGTCGAGGCAGCAGGATTTCTGCTGATAGACTTAGCCGGAGTTTGGTTCAGGAATGAGCCGTTGTTCGCAAGAGGTAGAGCCACCTGGGACCAGTTCAAGACCCAGTTCAAGAAGAAATTCTTCTCGACCACTGCTAGAGTAGCCATGGGGCTACGATTCCAGAACATCCAGCAGGGAAACCGTTCTGTTGACGACTATGCGGGAGAGTTCAGTCGCTTGAGCCGTTTTGCTCCTAGTCTGGTTGCTGATCCAGAGGAGATGACCCGTAGGTTTTGCCATGGTCTGGTTCCAGACATTGGCATTCTTATAGTGGCGAACGGTACGACTGACTACTACCAGAGCCTAGAGTTGGCCCGGAGCATTGAGGAGCGTCTTCTGTCTAGCAAGAGGCCGGCTTCTGTACACCATGAGGGACCGTCCAAGCGTCAGGCTTTCCAGCAGAGAGCGCCGACGCCACCCCAGCAGACTTACCATCCTCCTACACCACATCACCCAACCCAGCCAGTTAGAGCCCCGGGACCCCGACAACAGCAGCAGAAGGGAGCTTTTTGTGTATACTGCAAGAGGCAAGGCCATGACTCTCTCGTCTGCAGGAAGAGGTTGGGTCAGTGTTTAGCTTGTGGGTCTGCCATCCATCAGATTCGAGACTGCCCAGTAGCCAAGGGACCCCAGGGGAAGACTTATAGCCTAGTCCTTGAGCCGGAGCCGGAACAGGTTTCGGGAGGTTAGTTTTGACCGTAGTCTTAGTCATTTGTTGCATTGCTTGCTATGTTAGAATATTGTCGGGTCTTCAATCCTTGTGAATTTCGAGGACGAAATTTTTCAAGGAGGGAAGATTTGTAAGCCCCTGTTTTTTAAATTTTGGTTTTATTAGTGTTAATTAATTTTTAATGTTATTTATGGCCTTAAAATAATTATTTAGATTTTTAGGAATTTTTCTAGAATTTTTAAATGATTTTTAAATAAGTTTTATATGTTAAAATATCAATTTGCAAATTTTTAAAATGTTTTAATATCATTCTGCAATTTTTTAAATTGTTTTTATATCAGTATGCAATTATTTAAATTGTTAGCATATTAGTTTGTAATTTATAAATTGTTTTTAGTGTGTGGAGTGCAAATTTTTATTTGCACTTAGACCCGATAGGACCTAAATGCAATTTCCTAAAAACTAGGGGACCCTAATGCAAATCTACCCACACCCCCCCCCCCCGTCCTGTCACTCTCTCTCTCCTCCCTCACCCACCCCGACTGCCCGACCGACACAACCGCCCTGCCCCCGCCTTTCTCGGCCAAAACCACCGACTCGAACCCCTATAAAGGATCCCCTCACCCCCCTCGACCAAACCCTAACCCTAAATCAGCCCCACGACCACCGAATACCCCGTTCTTCCCCGACGAACACCTAAACCCTAACCCTACTCCGGCGACCCCCAGCGCAGCCCCACTGCCGAACACCACCGCCCGCAACCACCACCACTACGTTCGCCTTGACGAGTCGAGCTCAGCGCCACCGGAGCGCGACGACGCCGACGCCCCCAGCCGCCGATCGCCCACTCTTCCACGTTCGAGTTCGCCGGACACGTACGTAGCAGTCTCCATTTCGTATCGTACGTGTCTCGTTTTCGAGTATGCTGTTCGCCAGGACACGACGACCCCAGCCCCGTACTTGGACACGCGAGCTAGGACTCGTGCGTGTCGTGCCAAGCCTAAGACACAGACTCCTGTGTCCCTAACTGTCAGGACACAGGACTGTGTTTTATATTTTTTTTTATTATTATATCAACCCTAAACCTAATAAAATTAACAACAACCTAACCCTAACACAAGCCGCGGGCTGACCCCCTGGCCAGCCCGACCCGACCTAACATCCCCCCCCCCCCCCCCCCCCCCCCCCCCGCGCGCTTCTCTGGCATGGGTTCGAATCCCCCCCCCCTTTTTCTTTCTGTTTTCTTTTCTCTTTTCTTTTTTCTTTTCTTTTTCTTTTGTATATATATATTTATATATATATGTATATGTATATATAATTTAGTATATATAAATATATGTATATACTGTATTTTACAGTATTATATATATATGTATATATATATTTTATAATTAGTAAATTTTGTGTATATATATGTATATATCTTCATGTATATATATATTAATATATATATATATATATATATATACACTTTATTATTAAAGTATTCTTCCTATGTATATGTATATATATTTATATATGTATATTTGTACTCTATAAATTAAGTATTTTCCTTACAAATATATATGTACTTTTAACACATGTAATTATATTTTTCACTATGCATAACTTTGCCCTATTAAAATATTAATAATTATTTTGTACTTTTACCAAACTGTATTTTATTGTATTTAAATTACTGCAACCATTTGATGTCCAAGCCTAGCATGGGTATTTGGGCTCAAATGTGTTTTCACACATTCAAGACCTGTACAAGTCATATTGGACTTGATTCATGGCCTTGGGTCCTGTATTTGAACTTTGGTTCAAATTATATACATGGACAAAATACGCAGATAATTAATTATTGTGTGCATTGCTGTTTTTGATTTTCTAAAAATACTTAGTGTTGCTAAAATTATGGAAAAATAGTTTTTAGATACTTTGTTAAGTTGGCTAATTTAGTATAATTTTTGTAGTATTTAATTTACTGTTTTGCCCCTAGTTTGGCATATGAAACCAAAACTCACTTTCTGTATACTTAGGAAAACTGATTTTTATAAAATATTTGTACTGGTTAATAAATTCCAGAAAAATTATAATAAATTTCTATAGTTAGCAAGGATCGTTTTGGTACTTTGTTTTATGCAAAACTAGACTTTTTGCCTATCTCTAAAATTGTTAGAACACAATGATCTTTTGATTTATTTATTGATTAATTATGACTTGTAACTTTTTGTGTTATTTGGAGTTTTAGTCGTATTGAACCCCATCCCTCACTAGTGTAAAGACCCTAGAAAGTTAGTTAACATAGTGTGTCACCCCACATTGGTCTCCTATGCCAAGTCATCATTATTGGCTAGGTGCCCAGTCACAAGTCGTGTCGCACCAATTAGTGTCCTAGTATTTTAGCTTAGTGTAAAAGCTAAGTTATTGTATGTATTTCTACAGTGACGAGTTATCAGACATCCATAGCACTTTTATCGCAGCTTGTTTTGCTAGAGGCAAGTACATCTACATACTCATTTACTGTCTTTTAATGCTAGAACATGTATTAACCCTGTTAAAAGACTGATCCTTGAGGTAGCAAGTTATGTCTTCACATGTTGTATCACTTTCAGTACCGGCCATGTTTAGTACAGCTCTTATATCTTCACATGCTTCTTACGGGTTCTCAGCACAAGTTTCACTATGCTTTAGACTGCTCTGAGTATTCACATGTTTTTACTGCTCTCGTATCTCCCACATGTTAAATAACGGGTTAAGGGGAAACTGCTAGTAGTGTACGTGAACATGACCCCCTTCTCCGTATGTACTTACCGCGCTCGGGGACATTCTATATGCGACCTTGCCGTATGTTTCTGAATCTCGCGTTTGTGTATGGATATACACCGATGCCGTTCGTGCACGTGTGGGCACACCAGAAAACTTGATATGTACCACAGTACATCCTGAATCACCTATTGACCGATTCACGTACATGCTACGGTTTTAAACTTTTAAACTATATGTGGTCATTTGTAGAAATGATAAATTAAACCATGATATGCCATGTTCCCTATGTTACTATAATACTATGATCCCAGTTGTACCATGAGGCCATGTTTCCAGTATTTCCTGTTTATAGACTTATCACACCCTGTTTCTTGTTGTACATCTCTTTTATTATATGTTCAGTACTTTAGTTGTAGAGGTTGTACTTGCTCCCGTCCTGACAGGATAACGTTGTAGGTACACTTACTGAGGAGGAGTTGCTCTGTGATTCGTATTATGGAGTCACTGCCGAGGACCCGGTTTTGCCATACGAGGATGTTCCTGCGGGGAGACTCGTCTAGTTTGCTTAGCTGCTTGGGATACTTAGTGTAGTCATGTATTAGACTATACCATTTTGTAACTGGACATGTATCCAGTTTTACATTTCAGTTTACTTGTACTTGGATATTTCACTATATACGACGACTTTTGTGTTTGGAGCATTTATGATTCTTCTTCACTTATAGAACTGTTAGCACATTTAGTCTTATCTTGTTATCTCTAGAACAGCTTACTGCGCTTTATCTTAAGCGTAGGCTGGACATGGCTCGGCCCGGCCCAACAATTTGGGTAACGGGTCGTGACACGGTTCGACCGAACCCGAACCCAAGCCCCATGTTGTTCTCTCCTGACTGCCCGAATACCCCACATAAATTTCCACTTTTTTCTATTTTTTAAATATCTTTCTACAAATATCTCATCTAAATATCTCTCTTTATATATATATATATATATATATATATATATATATATATATATATATATATATAACTCTCTCTCTCTCTCTTCTATTATTTCCTACACTCCCCCATCCCCTCACCCTCTCTTTACAGCAGGAACACCTCCCCCTCCTAGTAGCCGACCTCCTATTCCCCCTCTCTACTCTCACACTCTCTTTTACATTACACACACACACACACATACAAAACACCCTTCCTCTCTCCTCCCAAACAACACACAACACCCCCACCTCTTCACCACAGCCGACTCCTCCTCCTCCCTGGCCGACAGCCCAGCCTCCATCTCCTCCTCCTACTCTCTATCACCACCACCTTCATTATCATCTCCATCACACATAACCATCACTACTACCACCATTGTCATCATCTATCATCCCCATCATCAAAACCACTCCCGCCACCACCTTCACCCACGCCGGCGACCGCCGTCGCGGCCACCCCCGCCGGGCAGTCGTGCCCCTGGTCGAGCAACGCGCGCATGCGCTGCAGCGCAGCACGCGGCAGCAGCAAGTTGCAGCAGTGGCTGCCGTGCCACCCCCGCGCGCGCATGGGCGCATGGCGCGCGCCACCGCGGCCAGCCACCGGCCACCGGCGACCCCCCCACCGGCGCGCGACCCCTCGGCGATCACCCCCCGGCCATCACCATCTTTCCCGACGTGTGAAACACACGATTCGTGCGTTTACGTCGAAATCCCGTCGACGCCCGCGGGAGAAAGTTTCAAAAATTGTGTTTCGGGATAGCGACTTCGCACGTGTTTTCTTGGAGATCCGACCGTTGGATCGGTGAACTCCTTGCTCCGTCGCAATCTTGGTATATCCATCTTCACTCTTGTCAATTTTCGTCCGTTAATTTTGTCGTTTGATACCTCAAAACTGGCCACCAAGTTGACGTTTTAAATTGAACTATTTTTTGACAGTTTTGTGACACCAACTTCGCGGGTTCGTATCTTCGTCGTCGCAGCTCCGTTTGTACGCCGTCAGTTCCGGTGCACAGCTGGTATAACCCTCTTCCTGTCTTCTTTAGGTTTCGTTTCATTTTAAGCACGTTCGGTTGGTCGAATTCGACGCCAAAGTTGGCCGTCCGAATTCTTTAATTTGCACTTGTAAAATTCCATTTTTGAACCCGGGACTCCGGATTCAATTTCTGACACTACCAGTAGACTCGTGGCGTCGTTCTGGTATATTTTCATATAAAGTTTGCTTGATTTGGAGAACGTGGGCCCTGGCACGCATTTCGGTGTAAAGCGGGTCCCACTTTTCGAGTCAACGGGTCACTTTGAGATCGGCTCATCGGAATCCAATTCCGGATATACCGTTGAGTTCGTATCGTCATTCTGGACTCGTTGACATATAATTTGCTGAGTTTTGAAGACATTTGCTCCGACACGCATTTCCGTGCAAACCGGATACCAAGTGTCGCGTCAACGTATCATTTTGAGATCGGCACATCGGAATCCTATTTCGGACATACCGTTGGGTTCGTATCATCATTCTGGATTTGTGGACATATAATTTGCTAGGTTTTGTTGACTTCTATTCTGATACGTTTTTCGGTGCAAAGTGTGTTCAACGGCGGACATCATTTTGACCCGAAAATACCGTTTTGCCCTTGTGTCCAAATTGGACTTATAGGTAGGCTATCCTAGCTAATTTGACCGTTCTGGACACGTTGGTGATATTTATTTTATCATCCGACAACATCTGTAGATTTTGATTATGTATTATCCTTAATTTATAATTAATTATTTTTTTCATAAATTGTTACTTTCTGGTTTTGAATTTATATATATTTTTTTATTGCTGTAAAAATATGGGAAAAATTATATTTAGATACTATGTTAATTTAGCTAATTTATTATAATTTTTCCAGTATTTAATAAGTACTTTTGGTATTTTATAAAAATGGGAAAACAGAACTCATTTTCAGTATATTTATGTTTGCTGATTTTTAATAAATATTTATGAGGGTTTATAAATTCGAAAAAAATTAGTATAAATTTCTATAATTAACAAGGATCATTTTGGTACTTTATTTTATATATATTTAAGCTTTTTGTCTATCTCAAAAATTATTGGACCATAGTGTACAGTTTGATTTATTTATTGAATAATTACGACTTTTAATATTTTGTGTTGTTTTGAGTTATAGACATATTGGATCTCACCCCGCACTAGTGTAAAGATCCTAGGAAGTTAGTTTGTGTATAGTGGCACTCCATATTAGACTTTTTATGCTAGGTCCCCACGATTAGTTTGACTAAAATGTTTGATTAGAGTTGACTTTGACCTAGATTGGCTTAGAAATCATATAGATTGTATTAGTTCTTTCGTTTACTTTCATTTTGGACATGTCATAACTGTATTACTCTATTTTAGGACATTGTGACCCTGATACAGACATCTGATATTACACTACTCTTTTCAGAGTATCAGGCGAGTACATTCTCTGATAGTTCTCTCATTTATTTGTCAATTACTGTATTTCAGTTCTAGTTAGTTCTATGTGATTCTCTGTATCAACACGTATGGATATTTCTGGATTCATGTATCGACACATACCTTACTTGCTGGCCTCTATTACTGGAGTCATTGGTATCATTCTGGAATCATTTCTGGAATCATCATGTATTGGCCGGACTCATCTCGATTCTTTTGTCGATTTTGGATTCACTTGCTGGGCGAGGAAATATTGAGTAAGACATGTAGACATACCCCAAATCCGGAATCTCTCACAGGAATCTACCGGAAGCATAGCCATCTCTTGCCTGATCAGTGAGAGATGTACCTGATACCTACAGCCGTTTACATGTCGACCTCGGTATTTTAAAACACACTGTTAGATCATAGTTGGACTCACCCTGGATTCATTGATCACTGTTGGACTCATCTTGTACCGAAAATCATCTGGTATCGGATTATATGGACTGGACTCACACTGGGATTACATTAGACTTATATTGTACTGTCTGGACTCATACATGTTATTCTAGTTCAGTTAGCTTTTATTACAGTCTTCATTGCCATGATTCTTCTGTTGTTTTAGTTACCTTTCTTTTCTTGTATCTTACTGTTTCTCTATGCCATTATTATATGTATAAAACTACCATGTTCATCAATAAAACTGTCTATAACTGCTTTAGAGTTCTCTGTCATTTACTTGGGTTTTCTAGATGGGTTGTACTCGTTCCTGTCCTGATTGGACCTGTTGAAAATATTACAGATGATAGTCCTGAGGATACATGCCCTACTTACCATGGACCTGGCCTTAGCTCCAGAAGAGGCCCCAGCGGGAAACCTTGCTTAGTTATCTTTCATGTGTTTTGAGACTTAGACTTTGGTCTGTACTTATATTTGGATATTGGACTTTGTCTCCAGTTAGATACTTTGGTTATGTATTATTAAGTCTGTACTTGTTTACCTTCGCTTTTAGATGCTGTGTTGTGATGAACATTTAAATGTGATTTTAGAACTGTTAGTAGCTTAGATCCTTTATTGTCTATTCTTAGAACAGCTTACTACGCTTTAACAAGCGTAGGCTGGACATGGCTCGGCCTGGCCCAACAATTTGGGTAACGGGTCGTGACACATCATGTGAGGTAGTGGCAGGTACTATTCTCGTTAACTCCTTCCCAGCATCAGCGTTATTTGATTCTGGTGCATCACATTCATTTATGTCTGCACGATTCGTGACACGGATAGGACTGGAGCCCGAGTCATTATCAGTAAGGCTCAATATACTTGCTGGTAATAGACTTGTGGGAGTAGATAGAGTGTTTTTCTCGTGTCGGATTGTAGTTAGCGGTAGAGAGTTTTTCGCTAGGTTGATAGAATTCCCGATGGCCGATTATGATGTGGTCTTAGGGATGGATTGGTTGAGGGACCAGTATGCTAGAATAGATTTCCATATCGGCAAGATTATTTTTAGTATTCCTGGTGAGCCAGAGTTTTCATTTTTCCGAGGCGGTATTGAACCTTCTCCTCTAGTATTTCGGATGGCAGTTGCGGCGGCAGTTCGGTTTTTCAGAGTTGTAGAAGAGTTTTTTGATGTTTTTCCTGAGGAGCTTTCAGGTATACCACCAGAGACAGAGATCGAGTTCACCATAGACTTGATCCCCGGAACAGCACCAGTGTCAGAGAGGGTCTACCGGATGGCACCGTCAGAATTGGAGATCTTGTATAAGATGATTGAAGAACTCGGGACCAAGGGATTCATTCGTGCTAGTGGACCGCCTTGGGGAGCCCCGATGCTTATTGCGAAAAAGAAGGATGGTACGTCTAGATTATGCGTTGACTATCGTACCTTAAACTCAGTGACAATCAAGAACTGATATCCTCTCTCGATAATAGATGACTTGTTTGATCAACTCAAAGGGGCGTCCGTATTTTCGAAGATTGACTTGCGGTCAGGATACAACCAGATCAGAGTCAGAGAGCAGGACATCCCGAAGACGGTATTTAGATCCAGGTATGGGCATTGGAAGTTCCTTGTTATGCCCTTTGGAGCAACTAATGCGCCGGCTGTATTCATGGATCTCATGAATCGTATTTTCATGCCTTATTTGGATCAGTTCGTAATTGTGTTCATAGACGACATCCTGGTCTACAGCAAGAGTGAAGCGGAGCATGAGCAGCATCTCAGAGTTGTCCTCCAAATTCTCAGAAAGCACCAGTTGTATGCAAAGTTCAGTAAATGCGAGTTTTGGCTCGATCGCATTTCATACTTGGGTCATATCATCACTAGAGGTGGAGTGGAAGTGGATCCCCAGAAGATCGTGGCTATTGAGACGTGGCCAGTACCCAGCACAGTTGTAGAAGTTCGCAGTTTTCTTGGCTTGGCCGACTATTATCGGCGATTTGTTTCAGACTTTGTACGAATTTCAGCACCTATGACCCAGTTGACCCGCAAGGATGTGCAGTTTGCTTGGACAGCAGAATATCAGGATTCTTTTGAGAAGTTGAAGCGAGGCTTGATGACGGAACCCATTCTTACGCTTCCAGATGGGACCGGGGGATTCTCAGTATATTATGATGCTTCAGGCAAAGATTTAGGATGTATTTTGATGCAGCATGGAAAGGTAATAGCTTATGCATCACGTCAACTTCGTGATCATGAGAGGAATTATCCGACCCACGACTTGGAACTGGCAGCAGTAGTGTTTGCACTTAAGTTGTGGAGGCACTACTTGTATAGAGATATGGTGGAGATTTTTACCGACCATAAGAGCATGAAGTATGTGTTTACCCAGAAGGATCTTAACATACGTCATAGGAGATGGCTAGAGGTACTTGTGGATTATGATATCAACCTGTAGTATCATCCTGGGAAGGCCAACGTCGTTGCAGATGCATTGAGCAGGAGGGCCGGGGTTTATTTTCTAACAGCACAACCAGAGTTGTTAGCAGATCTTCAGAAGATGGGTATAAAAGTTGTCCTTCCTACCAATGTGGCATTGATGGCTAGTATACAAGTTCAGTCCAGTATAGTTGAGAGGATCAAGTTAGCTCAGTCATCAGATTCTAAGCTTTAGCGGCTTATGGCAGAATGTGTAGCAGGACGAAGACCAGAGTTATGTATCCATGAGGATGGTATACTTCGGCATGGGAGGCGTCTTTGTGTACCTAGTGGTGATGTTAGACAGGAGATCATGACAGAAGCTCATAGTTCTCAGTATTCGATTCATCCGGGCGGTACGAAAATGTATCGTGATATCCGACAGCATTTTTAGTGGAATGGCATGAAGAGAGAGATAGCCCGGTTTGTCTCTCGATGTTTAGTTTGTCTCTTGATGTTTAGTTTGCCAACAAGTTAAAGCTGAATATGAGAGACCGGCTGGACTTCTTCAACCCTTGTCGATCCCAGAATGGAAATAGGAGCATATTACCATGGATTTTGTAACATGATTACCTAGATCCCCAACAGGGAGAGTTGCTATCTGGGTTATAGTCGACAGGCTCACCAAGGTAGCTCATTTTCTTCCTTTCAGGATTGGTCAGCCGACGGATCAGATAGCAGAGATGTACCTTAGGCAGATTGTCAGATTGCATGGAGTACCGGTCAGTATTGTATCCAACAGAGATTCAAGATTCACATCGCACTTTTGGCAGAGTCTTCAGAAAAGTTTGGGGACTCGTCTCAAGTTCAGTTCAGCTTATCACCCGCAGACAGATGGTCAGTCAGAATGTACGATCCAGACTCTTGAAGATATGTTGCGGTCATGTACACTCGACTTCGGTGGTTCATAGAAAGATCACCTGCATCTCGTGGAGTTCTCCTATAACAACAGTTTCCAGGCCAATATCCAGATGGCACCCTTCGAGGCCTTGTATGGCAGGAAGTGCAGATCTCCGCTAGCATGGGATGATATAGGCGAGAGGCAGATACTTGGTCCAGAGATGATCATACGGACTGCTGAGGTGGTCAGGCAAGTTAGGGATCATCTTCGAGTTGTACAAGATCGCCAGCGTCATTGGGCCGATTCTCATCGGCGCCCCCTTGAATTTTCTGTCGGCGACCATGTATTCCTTTGGATCTCGCCTACCCGTGGCGTCATTCATTTCGGCATACGGGAAAAGCTTAGTCCTAGGTATATAGGGCCGTTCGACATTCTGGAGCGAGTAGGTGATGTGTCCTATCGTCTCGCTCTTCCGCTGTCGTTACATGAGGTGCATAATGTCTTCCATATATCCCAATTACGACAGTATATCCCAGACCCGAGTCATGTTCTTGATCATTCGGAATTGGTTGTTAGTACCAACCTTTCGTATGAGGAGAGACCCGTATCCATATTGGACCGAAGAGAGAAGATACTCAAGAACAAGACTATCAAGTTAGTCCGTGTTGCTTGGGGTCATCACTCTTTGGGTGAGTCAATATGGGAGCATGATGATGATATCCGATCGCAATATCCCGACCTGTTTAACTCATAAGGTAAAACATCTTTCTTATGCCTTATGCCTTAATTCATTGCTTGCATGAATGATTGTATGATTGATTGCTTAATCGTATATTGCTTGTGATTAGTATAGCTTGCCCGACATCTCTAGTCTCTTGATTAAATTTTGAGAATAGAATTATTTTAAGGTGGGTAGAGTTGTCACCCTCGGGTTTCGTTATACGTATTTTGGTGTACATGTACGTATCTTGGACCCGTATTTCGACTTGTTCTGACTGGCTAGTCTTGGGTTTCGCATTTGGCATGGGTTAGTTAGCATTTCCTGGTTGGTGTGGTTTTTCTTGGCCTTGGCATGCATCGAGTTTGGTTGGGTTCGGCTTGGTTGGGTTCGGTTTGGGTTAGCATGCAAACCCCTACCTACTACCATTCTTCATTTATTAACCCAACAACCCTTCTCTCTCCTCATTCATTTCTCATTACTACTCTTCTTCTTCATTTCTCCACCGAACACCCACAGTAGGCAAGTACAACTTGCTTTCACTTGAGAACCCATTTTGATAGTTCCAATGGCTTCTTAGCATGATTCTAAACCACTTTAGAACTTGAAGATTTTCATTTTGGTGCATAGATTTTCGTAGATCTAGATTTTTAGCATTTTTGATCTTCATGGTTTTCATCTACTAAACTTGGTTATTTTCGAAATGGAGAGTTCCATGTGGTAGGAGCTTCGATTTTACGCAAGTTTGGCTTTTGATTGGCTGGATTTCATCAAGTCTTGGCCGTGATGGGGTTTCTTGAGTTTTTGAGTCCCATGGCTGCTTGTCTCGGCCTTGGAGGAGAAGACGATCCCTTTACGCACACGTTCATATGTGCTCGCGTAGTGACTTTCCTTTACGCCCACGTTTTACGTGCCAGCGCTTGCTTGCGTAGAGTGCCTGCTCGCGTAGAGTGCTTGCTCGCGTTGTCACGACCCGCACCCTAGAGTAAGGGCACGAGACGTGGGTACGTCCAGCCTACGCCGCAGTGTCGGCAGTAGAACGCTGTCCTAGGTCAATCATCTAACAATATAAAGGTACATGTACAGTATATACACTCTGAATGGAGGTGACATAGCAATATACAGTCTCAATCACATCTAAGGCAGAATAATAAGATAGAAAGATAGATAGATAAATGCTGAAATGAAAGATCCACATAAGTACAACCAGAGAGTCTAAGTGTCTAAAGATATCACAAAACCACAAAATCCCAGATATCATAATACAGTCATCCAGAAGTAAACATAAGAAAATCCTAGTCTAGAAGAGTGTCGTCCACAGCTAAAGGATCCGGCTGCTGGTCTAAGTCACAGCTGTCATCTAGGGTAGTCCCATAATAGGTGGGGCAGCACGCCTCATCCTCATCCTCTGTAATATTTCAACAGGTCCAGTCAGGACAGGAGCGAGCACAGTACATCTCACACAGTTAATATAATGACAGTAATAAAATATAGGCAATAGAATAAAATATATGAAACACTGAAGAGTATACATGAGTAAAAAAGAAGACTGTAATAAAATATCTACTATAAGTAAAGAGTTATAGTGAACTAGTGATTTAGAGTACAAGCTAGACATGTGAACGGCTTGATAATAAACATGAGAGGTCGTACATGGCTACACTACTTTGGAAATTGTCCACATGACTATTTATACTCCCCCGTACCCCAATCAATACACAAGGATTCGTTCAAGTTATGTTATTGTACATGATATTCACATGGGGCCCATAAATGGGTGCACATGAATATAAACATGGGGGCTCCGTGATTATGAGAGTACATGAATCACGAGAGTGCATATGTAAGATGAAAGCACAAGAGTATATGATGAAAGTGAAACGTACATGACATGATGTATCTGATGCTCCCGAGGGGGGATAACATTGCATGAAAAGATCCATATAGTACTAATCCGTATTTCCATCGTATCAGCATCAAGTAAAATAATCTAGAGTAAGAAAATACTCCTAGCAAGTATAAAATGGTCAGAGAATGTACTCGCCTGATAACTGAATGTCCGAAGAGGGTGTACTGCCTGAGGAGAGGTGTATGTCTCCTAATCAGAGCAACACAAGTTACAACATATCTAAAATAATGAAATAGACTGCTACAATGCATCTACATGATGTTGGGGTCAATCTAGGCTAAAGTCAACCTTTGGTCAACTCTAGTCAACCCTAGAAGTCAAACTAGGTCAACTAAGTCAAACCTAAGTCAAACAAGTCTCACTAGGCCTAACTAGTCTATTCTAGCAAGCCCACATCAATTCTAGACTATACAAGTCAACTACACATGTAACTGGCATTCAAACCCATACCCATAGGCTATGAGTCCTAGGGTATAGGCTATATTACCTATATACCCACCCACATATCACATATACACATATCAATATATATATCTAATATAATAATATATATATATCTAATATAATATAGTACACACATTATAAATATAGGCCACATGAATATGTGCATCACATATATATATATATATATATATATATATATATATATATATATATATATATATATATATACATGGAAGGATAGGAAAAAGAAAATGTGATTGTGTACATGTGTGTGTGTGTGTTTGTGACATGAGTACATGGGCTATAGGCTATTGTGTGTGTGCACTAATGAACTGTTACAGGAAATAATAGAGGGTGGCCTGTGTTCTCAGGTTTGACAACCCAAAGACAGTGCTAATGTCCAGTTAACACATATGTGTGTGTGTGTGTAGATTAGGAGATCAATCTCTCATGTTTCAATTTCCTGAAACTAATAACAGTGCAAAGAACATAGCAGTTAGCAACACATCTCACATTTTAAGCCCCATTTCATTAACACAATTTGAATTTAACATGTCTATCATTCAACACACATGTATGTAAGCCTATCCCTAACATTTAATCACCACAATCAGTTTAAAGGAGATTGAAATCAGGGAATGCAAATTAAGGAAAACCCAAATAAATATGACAGTTTATATGAAATCAAATTGACAGTTCACCACAACCCAGGTTCGAATTTCATTCACCAATGGATTTCCAATCTAACAGTGAATAGCAACATGTAATTGGATTGACATTGAATTCCAAGAGTCATAAGAAAACAGTTTGACAGGAATGAAAATCTCAATGACAGTTTAATCAATGAAATCAACTCAGTTTAAAAAGGAGGAATTCCAGAACTCATCTCCAGAAATGTATCAGTTCAACCCCTTGTCCAATTTTCATTCTCTCAATGCAAAACCTATCTAACTTGTAAAATCGACCCAACAGGTACCAATACATATGTACAATCAAAATGACAACTGAAAATATCATTTAAAATCAGATTATACAGGGATTTAAAGTTTAGGATTTCAAAACCAAAAGCAAGTATCAGCCACATTGCTATCCTATAGGCAAAGTCCCATATTCGAAATCTAAAACTCACCAAAACAGTAAACAATCTTGTAGTAGATTAATAAACATGTTCAGGATCTTAATATGACAATTTATATTGATTAAAACAGTTGAAACTGGAATTAAACAGTAGGAAATAACGAAACTGAAACCATATATCAGCCCACTTAGGGAAATTCAAATTGAATATTAAAAACACATTAAGATGGTAACTAAGAGTTGGTAAATAATAGTGGATATGTGTACATGTCACAGAAACAAAATGGTGTCCAAAATCGTGACACAATGTGTCCAAACATAACACGAACTCAAGGCACGAGACTGACACAAATCGTACGACCAGTGCACGTGTCCAAACACTCTCGACACGTATCTATTGGACACAAAACTTCGGGGGTGTCATGGCAGACACTGCCCCTCCCTTCGTATCCAAGTACACGTGTCCACGTGCCCTGTGCACTGAACACAAGGCCCCGAGCAGCAGGGGAACGCAGCTCGTACGCGCGCGGGCGTGTACACGAGTGCGATACGACACCAACACGACACAAGACACGCTCAGACACCTAGAAACTCTTAGGCGACACTAAAACCTAATTTCCTATTCAATTATATTTCGAAAACTCGATCGAAATGCCCACTGTGGCATTTTGTCGAACACCTACGGCTGTCACTGATACGTGTAGGACACGAGAGGGTGCAAAACCTATCCCTACAGTACGAGGACACCTAGGGCTTGGTGTTCATGCAAAGAAACCAAAATTTCATGGAGGGAATAGTGATTTACCTATGTGTGTTCCTTCACAATAAAAACCTTCAAAAGGAGATCTCCACTAGCTAGCCAATGGCTCCAAATTGGCTCAAACCTGAGAATGGACTCTACCAACAGTAGGGAAACATCATTTAGAACACCATGGAAGAAATCTCAATGAAAAAGGACCACTATTGATTAATTTAGGAAGAGTTTTAAATGAAGGCAAACCTTGTTCTTAGAAAATGGAGGAATGGATGAAAAGAGGCACAAACATTTTGAGAGAGACTTTATAGCAAGGGGGAAGAATCCCTAGGCCGGCCACCAAGTTAGGGTTAGGGTTTTTGGGGTGAATCTAATGGCTATCAATCCATCAAGCCTATTCAATGGCCTAGAATCTAGGGTTCCCTTCTAGTCAAGTTGCAACTCATTCATCCTAACTAATCATGACTTAAACCCTACTAACCAATACTAACTAATACTCACCATGGCTAACTAGACTAGCTATGACTAATCTAGGTTAGGTCCAAACTAGGTTAGGCTAATCACAATACATGAAAATCAATCAAATAATATTAAAATCACACCATTCTTAATAATATATTAAATTCCAAATAATATATATTAAATTCAATTAAATTCAAAATGACAAAAATACCCTCAAACTGGAAATGATAAATGAAACACCCTAATCACATGGCTAGGCTCTAGGTCAAGCTGTCTCTAGTGTTACACTAGCAAAATACCAAAATTACAAGTCATGGTTTAAATAGTTTAAAAATGATTAAAAATCACCAAAAATCATAATATGAAATAAATATCAATAAATAATAATTATAATTATAAAATTTCAAAATTACCCTCATCTGGAAAACTGGGTGTTACACGCGTAGAGGGGTTCTTCCTTGGTCTTGCTCGCATAAAGCCATTTTTACGCTCAGGGCCCCTAGCATAGCGTAGTTTCTCTCGTGTAGAGGCTTTGAGCCCCTATGCGCACCCGTTTGCTTTATTGTTCTTGCACCTCTTGTCATGAGCTCGATAACCACGAATTGATTGATGTGACTGGACCAATAATTAAACATGGCATGGTATGACAAGTACTGACATAACATGACATGACAAGACATGACTAGTAAGCATGATGGGAACTATTGAATGATGTTGCGACGGCTAACATGACATGACAAGAATGAATGGCCTGAACACCTTAGATGATTGTGTGTGTACAAGTGAACCAGCATTGTCTTGCATCATGTCTAGGGCATGGACCCCTGAGTACCACGGTCAGGGGTACCTACTGAAACTGACTAAGGCTAAACAACTAGAATAATCTATTAGTCATGAAGAGATTTTCTAGCTACTGGCAATCCCGTTATCTGGGCGCTCCATCATGGGATTTATAGCCTGCCGTCGAGTAGGGCATATTTTTAGCACACTGTCATGTGTTGCACCCCTCAAGCTACTTAAGGGTACATGCATTTCCTGGACGATATACCTACATGAACTCAACACCTAATTGCGTCCGGGTAACCTGGATGGTCTGCAGGGCTTGTGGCTGTGGAATAATCTTAGTGCATCTTGCTAGTAACTAGGCATGTGATAACCCTAGTTAGCTAAAGTATCAAGCCGTACTTATTGTTTGGCCGTGAATGATGGATGGAGTCTAACCAGTACAAGTCTTGTCTTATTCCAGTACCTGGCTACTTCGGGACATGATTGCTTATACTTACCTTATCAATAACTGATCAGAATGATTTCTTATCCATATGACATTTATTGCTCTATTTACATTTTATGTCTTATTATTATCTTTCTTATTTTATGTTTCTGATATGCTGGTTTTAGTTCTTAAGTGAAGCCTCCTTTGTGGCACTTGCTCTTTCTGGGATCTAACCCAGCTGGTTTTGTATGGCCAGATACCAGAGCGGCTCCAGAGGATCTCCCTACCTTTCAGCCAGATGGTGACCACCAGGCGTAACCCTGGCAATAAGTGGGTTTATTTTTGGCTCTCCCACTCTATTGTAAAAATATTCTTTTGAGGCGTTTAGCCGACGAGCATGTGTTAGCTCGATTACATTTTATTTACTGTCAGCCTATGGGCTATAGCATGATTAACAAATCCTAGGGTTGATCATGTATGACTGAAACTCTTGCTAGTCTTTACATTTTGTATGACTAGCTTCATGATCATCCAAATATGTAATGTATGGGATGCCTTACTATTGTATATTTGGTGCTCTGACATCTTGTAACTGCTATTACTTGCTTGAGATTGAGATAATAGGCTTGTTCACGACCATAAGAGACTGATGGCTTATAGTTAAACCCTCATGTATCTAGACAGCCGTGACCGTATAGCGAGGTGGGTTGCACTTCAATATACGTAGCTAGTTGTGTCTGCCCCCGCTCTCCAGTATTCTGGTTCTGGGGCATGACACGGTTCGTCCACAACGAGACAATCGGTGGCAGAGAGCTTTCTCGATGACGTGCTCTTTCCTCCTCTGCGAGCTCGCTATTTTCGATCAGGCTAACGATCTCACCTGGTAAGAAATCGACTCAATTCAAATTTCAATTCAGATCTAGAAATGGATATGGTATAGTTGTGATGATCGGTCAGCGGATTCTTTGCTTTGGTTAGGACTTATTAAAGGAAGCGATTGAGAGAGCAGTGGCCGATCAGAAAGAGCATAGAATTTTGGATTATAATCGATGGTGAGTATTTGGCTCTTGTGTTCTTGATTTTTTTTACATTTTTTGGAGGAAGAATCTGCATCCATTTGACACTTGGTTTTCTTTTCTATATATTGAACTTGTTCATGGAAATGCCTCAGTGAACCTCCCTACGCACAGCCGAGTTCATGGATCGTGTTCGACACTTGGGATGTGTTCTTGATTCCGATGATTCTTTCTTCCAGGTATTATGTTATCATCCTGTTGATTGAACTCTACTTCAGTTGTTGAGTGCGGGTGGTGTTGGCGGTCTAGCGTAATCGGTATGCGTGTTCAAGTATGGATTGTGTCCGTGGTTGCCAACTCTTTCGTGTACAGCTGTATAGCTGTGTCCGTGAGTACGTCTAGGAAGTGGCCATGTCCAGATAGCTGTACGTGTTCAAGATTCAGTTCGTGTCGGGTCCAGCCTATTGGGGTCGTGTGCATAGTCAATCTGGACTAGAGTTGGAGGTGGCCGAATAGTAGGGTTCAGACAGAATGAAGTAAACTGTTTTCAATTACATAAATTCTATTTTAAATCTAATTGTTGTATAATTTCCTACAATAGTTCAATATGGTTGTATATTATATTGAGAGCTTGGGATTGTATATATATATATTTTCTCATTGGTTGTATATATTTTTCCTTTCTAAACCTTCAATTTTATTGTTGAAGTAACTGTGGGAGTTCATTGCGTCGTTTGGTTTCTGTAAAAGTTGATAGTAGCTGTAGATGTTCAATGGTTTTGAGTTGATTCTTGGTGTCTTGGTTATTAGCAGATTTCTATATTAGCTATTTTAATGTGATGTTGCTAGGAAGCTTCAGGGAAGTATACTAATGCTAGAGTGGGTTGGTTGTGCTCAGAGGTGGGTTACATGTTTATATCGATGCTGGGAATTGAATGCTTAGTTAGGTGAAGCATTCGAATGGGTTATACATGGTTGCTAGGAAGAAGTTGGTGTTGAGTAATAAATGTAGTTACTAGCTTTGACAAACTGGAATGGAGATTTAGTGCAGTATAATAGGATTGGGTTTAAGACTCTCTATACATTTTATAAAGTCTTAATTCGTGTAAATTCAAGACTGAAATTTATTTCCTTGAACTAGAATTTGTGGAGTTGTGTGGTGTTGCCGAGTTGAATATTAGGTTTTTTCTTAGTCTACAGTGGTTGGGACTAGGCTGAGTTTTGGGCCGGGCTAGTATCCAATATTATATTATGGGTTAAAATCATTCTTATGGGATATTTAGCCATTGGTTTCTTATTTATAGTTGTATTACTGTAGAAGTCTATGTATCACAAGTATATGCTTAAAGCTGTCTTAATTAATCACTGGAGCTAGTCTTATAAGAATAGTGGTTATTTTAATGTATAAATTATCCTTGCTAGTTAAGCTATTTATGAGATAATTTAGTACTAACCCATAAATGGTAGATAGATTTAGAAATAAAGATATTTAGATAGATTATAATTAACCAACTTGTAATCATTAAACATGAGGACATCCAGTTTTACTACGCACACTTGATCACCCTGAGCAAGGCAAGTATACTTCTCGGATTTGTCCATTACTTCATGTCTTGTACTTTTCATCTTGGACACGATATTACATGATATGGTCTTGTACTCTTGATTCATGTTCCATGTACTTTACTTGTGTCTGGGGAGGAGAAATACTACAGATGTGTGATCAAACCCGAGTTATAATTCATGTGAATAGCTTAGGCCTCGTACCGTGTACGCGAGCCCTAAGCCGTACCATTATTCATGTTCCCTGTTCTACCCAAGCTGATCACACATTCTGGATGTATTTCGATATATTGCACATGTCAGGTTCCTTGTACAGTTCATGTTCAGGTTTCATTTCATGTTCCCTATATTTTTTATATTTACTTTTCAGTACTTATGTTCTTATTTTCCATACTTTAAATTTCATGTTCTTATGTACTCATTTCCATATCATGATGTTCTTGTTCATTTCCCTGGATATACTTAGCTCCACTCTTGACTAGGATATGTTGCAGGTGTATTTGCAGGATATTGTTCTACCTTATGGGCCAGAGCCCGGGATCTTAGCTAAACAGAATGCAGCCATGACTTAGCTTGAGGTTTAGGGTTTAAATTGTTTTAGCCCTTCCTCTAGATATTGTATGTTGTGAGTTCATAGTGTTTTTCTTCTTGTTGTCTCTAGTACTTTATGATATTATGATCGGTGGATTATGGTGATCACTCTGGGAACGTTTTATAGATGTTGTGATTGTGCACATTCATGTTTATCTGGTTAGATTTTCCTAGCTTAGTATAGCTTACTTCGTCGTGTCTAACAACGAAGGCTGGGCGTGTCCGACTCATGTCCGATTATTCGGGAGCAGGGTCGTGACATATTTTTAGTGGTGGCCCATGCAGATCTATCCTAATGATACCTAGGTATTAGTATACTATTGGGGGACTTGATAAACTAGGGAAAACTTGACCACAACATAGGAAATCGGGTACATCGGGTATATTGATATTCTATAAACACTTGTTATTTTTAGGATTAGGACATTTTAACAGTTTTCTAGTTTTCAGATAGTTCAGAGCATGCAACACCGGAACGGTTGATCCTCCTACACTTGAGGGTTTCGAGCCCCCACTACTTTCTATCGTCCTACTATCCCCATGGGTAGTACGTAGTTGACGGAGACGTTTCAAGAGTTCCTTGACACCCAGAGGGAGCAGGCCATTCTTTTCCAAGCCAGACTTGTGGATACACTCTCCGAGCTAGAGAGGACTTCTGACTTCCTGTAATGCCCGTAGTTCGTATTACGTATTTGGAATACGTGTACGTAACTTGACTCGTATTGCATGTCTACTGGCTTGGTTCGGCTTGTTTGGGTTGGCTTGGTTCGTCTTGGGTTGCTTATCGGTTCATCATGAACCAAGGGGAGAACCCTTACCTACCACCACCATCTTCATTTATTAATCCATTCCCTCACTCTCTCTCTCTCTTCATTACTCTTCTTCTTCTCCACCATTACTTCTTCACCTGCCAGGGAGAGAGAGAGCTCTTAGGTAAGTGCAGCTTGCTTCATGGAGGAACCCAAATTTTATTGTTCTATTTCCTTCTCCACGAGATTCTAACACACTTTAATATTTAGCATTTCTAATTTCCATGGTTCAATTTGTGTAGATCTAAGTTTATTTTATTTTTGGATTTCTTGGATTTTGATCTACTTAACATTGTTATTTCCAAGTTTTGATATTTCCATGTTGTAGAGAATTTCGTTCTGCCCCATTTTGACCTATGGAAGTCTGGATTCCGACCTTGGATGAAGGATTTATGAAGCCTTGAAGCCATGGACTCCATGGTTCTTCTTCTCGGACAAGCAGAGAAGAAGAACAGCTTCTGTGCCGCATGACAGTCTTGAGCCGCATGGCAGCACTTGACCGCATGAACATTCATGCGGCAAGTCTTTCTTAGCCGCATGGCGCATTACTTTCCAGCCGCATGAAGACAACTCCCTGCAGCCGCATAATGCTTTGGCAATTCGCAGCCGCATAAGACCCGCCCATGGCCCAGCCGCATAAGACCCCACTTGAGCATAGCCGTATATGCTTGATTCATCCCCAGCCGCATGAGCCCTGATTTTATTCACCCGCATGAACTCCAATAACCGCAGCCGCATATGCTCGACGGATTCCTCAGCCGCATAGGCTGCCCTTGACTTCGCACCGTATGAACACTAACATCCTCTGCCGCATAGGCCTTGCCATGACCTAGCCGCATGTACTTATTGAACCGCAGCCGCATAAGTCCAACGATTCTCCTGAGCCGCATGAACTCTTAATTCTTAGCCGCATAAGACCCTGTGTTCCCAGCCGCATGAGCCCCCACTACTTTCCAGCGGCATGTGCCCCCCTTCATTCCCGAGCCGTATGGCACTGCCCCTTTTCTGCCACATAAGCCCTTCCCTTCCGCTGCCGCATAAGCCCGATTCTCCTGAGCCGCATAAGACCCTTGCGCTCTCCCGAACCGCATGTGCCGTTCTTTCTCAGCCGCATGAGCATATATCTCTTAACCGCATGGCTCCTTTCACAGTCTTATTCTCTTTTGTTATTATTATATTATTATTATTATTATTATTATTATTATTATTAAATTGAATTGTCATATTTTGCTTATGCCATGTAAGATCTGATATGTTCCATGAACACGATAGTGGCCCACCGTGGCGCACTCTTGACCAGTAAATCTGACATGATATGTTGTTACGACAGCTAGCCTGACATGACAAGTATGAGTAACCTAGACACCGTGGGCGATTGTGTTTGTACAAATAAATCAGTACTGTCTTGCATCATGTCTAGGATGGAATCCCTGAGTACCACGGTCAGGGATACCTACTGCAATCGACTAAGGCTAATAAACTAGAATAATTCAGTAGTCATGAAGAGATTTCCCAGCTACAGGCAATCCCGTTATCTGGGCGCACTAAGTGGACTTGTAGCCTACCGACGAGTAGGGCACATTTCCAGCACACAGTCAAGTGTTGCATCCTTCATAAACGGACATTCAACCTGGATAACCTGGATGGTCTGCAGAGCTTGTGGCTGTTGGAAATAATCTCATTGTATTGCTAGTAACTAGGCCTGTGATAACCCTAGTTAGTTAAAGTATCAAGCCGTACTCATTGCCTGGCCGTGATTGATTGGATGCAGTCTAACACAGCTTTGTCTTGTCCTGATTCTGTACAAGATTGTGACATGACATGATTATTTATGATTGCCTTAATAATAACGATCAGGGGTCCAGTTCTGTTCAAGTGAAGGTTACAACCCCGGTCCTTGTTTGGTTTAAGGGTTGTAACCTGGCTCCCGGAGCAGTTCTGCGTCCTCTCTTCGTTTATTGTCTTATTGCTTCCCATGCCATGCTTGTCATGATTTATCTTACTTCAATAGCATGATTATTTATACTGGCCTTAACAATAAAGATCAGGGGTCCAGTTCTGTTCAGGCGAAGGGTTACAACTCCGGTCCTTGTTTGGTTTAAGGGTTGTAACCTGGCTCCCGGAGAAGTTCTGTGTCTTCTCTTCGTTTATTGACTTATTTCATCCTATGTCGAGCTTTACTTTACAAACAAGTAGTTGAGACGGGTTTCTATTCAGGTGAAGGGTTATCCCGTTCCTTGTTTGGTTTAAGGGTTGTGACCTGGTTACTTGAATGGTTTCCTCGTACTCGATTTACTGTTGTTATCTTTATTATTATCAGTTTCGTTTTTAATCATCTTTAATATCCTATTGTGATATGCTGGTTTTAGTTCCTAAGTGAAGCCTCCTTTGTGGCACTTGCTCTTTCTGGGGTCTGACCCAGCTGGTTTTGTATGGCCAGATATCGGAGCAGCACCAGAGGATCTACCTGTCTTCCAGCCAGATGGTGACCACCAGGTGTAACCCTGACAACGAGTGGGTTATTTTTGGCTCTCCCACTCTATTGTAAAATTATTATTTTGAGGCGTTTAGCCGACGAGCACGTGTCAGCTCGATTGTAACTTTATTTACTGTCTGCCTACGGGCTGTAACATGATTGACAAATCCTAGGGTTGATCTTGTATGACTAAAACTCTTGCTAGTCCTGACATTTTGTACGACTAGCTTCATGATCATTCGAATATATAATGTATGGGACGCCTTACTATTGTATATTTGGTGCTCTGACATCTTGTAGCTATTATTGTTTGCTTGAGATTGAGACATTAGGCTTGTTTATGACCATAGGTGACTGATGGATTGTAGTTAAACCCTCATGTATCTAGACAGCCGTGACCGTATAGCGAGGTGGATTGCACTTCAATATACGTAGCTGGCTATGTCTGCCCCCGCTCTCCAGTATTCTAGTTCTGGGGCGTGACACTTCCAGACTCCCAGACCTTTGGACTTTTTCGATACCGAGCGCATATCTTGCACCGAGGAGCAAACCGAAAACCTGGAGCCGCCACTGAAGATCATCCAAGTCACTGAGGATTGCACAGAGATCCAGAATGTAGCGCAAATAATAGAACGAGACGAAAAGCTAAAGCCCAGGAGAGACATGAAGACTTATATCGCAGATAACAGCTACTTTGGACTCGCAAAGCGTCGCCACACTCAGACAGCGCTTCTTCAGCCCAGCGGGAGATTCAAATTCAAATTCAACTGATGGCTAGGGCTTTGACCATTGGAGCTCCGAGGCGGGCGGCCTCAGTGACGTCGGTTCAGCATTCAACCCCGACGCACCCTCAGCAGCAGAAGCAGAAGCAGTATTCCGCAGTAGGATGTTCACACTACGGGAAGCCGGGGCATGTGGTATCAGAGTGTCGCAGAGCACAGGGTTTGTGCTTGGTTTGTGGTGCCCCGGACCACTGGGTTGGGAATTGTCCGAAAAAGGGGAGTTCATCAGCCTTATCCAGTCCTTCAGTTAGAGGACCAGCACCAGTCCAGCAGCAGCAGTACCCGTTCTTGAGGCTATTGTCGACGCAGGCCCAGGCATTCCAGCAGCAGAGACCGCAGCAGTATGCGCAAGTCCAAGCCCTGATCCGGAGCAGGCAAAAAAATTTCAGCAGAGGGGACTCGCACCCAGAGGACATGGTCAAGTGCTGGCCTTGACCATTGTCACGCCCCAGAACCAGAATACTGGAGAGTGGGGGCAGACATAGCCAGTTACGTATATGAAATGGATTCCATCTCGCTATACGGTCACGGCTGTCTAGATACATGAGGGTTACTACAAGCCAACAGTCTCATATGGTCATGAACAAGCCTAGTGTCTCAATCATAAGCAAGTAGGTAAAAGTCACAAGATGTATGATCATTAAATATACAATAATAAGGCGTCCCAAATATTACATATTCAGCTGATCATGAAGCTAGTCGTTACAAAATGTTAGGACTAGCAAGAGTTTAGTCATACATGATCAACCCTAGGATCTGTCAATCATGTTACAGCCCGTAGGCAGACAGTAAGTAAAGTGCAATCGAGCTAAACAGGTGCTCGACGGCTAAACGCCTTAAAAGAATAATTTTTACAATAGAGTAGGAGAGCCAAAAATAACCCACTCGATGCCCTGGTTACGCCTGGTGGTCACCATCGGGCTGGAAAGTCGGTTGATCCTCCGGGGCTGCTCCGAAATCTGGCCATACAAAACTAGCTGGGTCAGATCCCAGAAAGAGCAAGTGCCATAAAGGAAGCTTCACTTTGGAACTAAAACCAGCAATTTAGCACAACATATAAATAAATAAATAAATAGAATCTGGAAATATAAGATCAGAATGATATACGACGAGATAACCATGGAACTATTCGGATAGCCAGGTTACAACCCGTAAACCAAACAAGGACCGGGGTTGTAACCCTTCATCTGAACGGAACTTGGTTTCCTACCATTTATCGGCAAGATAATTATAAGAAATCAGGATAGGTAGCAATTTTGTACAGAATCAAGACAAGGCTAGACAGGTTGTTCCTCATTCAATCAATCACGGCCAAGCAACAGGTACGGCTTGATACTTTAACTAGCTAGGGTTATCACATGCCTAGTTACTAACAAGATACAGTAAGATTATTCCACAGCCACAAGCCCTACAGACCATCCAGGTTACCCAGGTCGAGAATTAGGGGTTAAATTCAGGTAGGTACATTGTCCAGGAAATACATGTACCCTTAAGTAGCTTGAAGGGTGTAACACATGACAGTGTGCTGGAAATATGCCCTACTCGACGGCAGGCTACAGATCCCAAGCACGCCCAGGTAACGGGATTGCCTGTAGCTGGAAGATCTCTTTATGACTAATGTATTAATCTAGTTATTAGCCTTAGTCCATTTCAGTAGGTACTCATGACCGTGGTACTCAGGAGTCCCATCCTAGACATGATGCAAGACAGGACTGGATTATTTGTACAAGCACAATCGCCCACGGTGTCCAGGTTATTTATACAGGTCATGTCATGTCAGGTAGCCGTCGCAACAGCTTATTGAGATATATCATGTCAGGTTTATCATGTCAAGTTTACTGGTCAGGAGTGTGCTACGATGGGCCACTATCAGGTCATGTTACTTGTCAAAAGTGCACCACTACGGGTCACTGTCGTGTTCAGGTACAAGTACAGGAAATATAGTACAAGCATCCAATCAGGAGACCAAGTATACCGAGAGTCACAAGACATGAATTAGCAAAATGATAAATTAATACTAATAAAATAGTAAGGCAAGGCACAGGGAGGAGCCTTACGGCTCAGGATTACTAGAACCCATGCGGCCAGTAAATGAGAGCGCATGCGACTTGGTAAGGGCAGGAGCATGCGGCCAGGAAGGCAAGGGAGTATGCGGTCCCAAGAAATCGGGTCTCATGCGGCCAGCAGAAGGGGTGAGCCTCCTGCGGCTGGAAATGGATGAGCGCATGCGGCAGAATAAGGACTAGTTCATGCGGCTGGGTAGAGTGGGTTTCATGCGGCTGGGTAGAGCGGGTTTCATGCGGCTGGGTAGAGCGGGTTTCATGCGGCTGCGTTCAACTCATGCGGCCGAGATGAGCTTATGCGGCAGAATAATTGCCTCAGCCCTATGCGGCTGAACTGGGTCAGGTCACGATGCGGCTGCCGAAAATAAGGCCCCATGCGGCTGAGGGGTGAGAGCCTTATGCGGCTGGGAGATGAGAGCGGCCTTATGCGGCTGAGAATCACTTGCCGCATAAAATTGCCTTGCGGTCAAGTCCATACGGTCGGATCCTATTCTTCTTCTCCAAATTTCCGAGAAGAAGAACACCATGAACCCATGCTTCCAAGCTCCATAAAACCTTCATCCAGAGTCCAAATCCGAACTTCCATAGGTCTAAATGGGACAGAACAAAATTCTCTACAACATGGAACCATCAAGACTTAGAGATAACAAGATTAAGTAGATCAAAACCCAAGAAATCCGAAAATAAGATAAACTTAGATCTACAAAAATCTAGCCATGGAAAGTAAAAATGCCAAGTACTAAAGTATGTTAGAATGCTGTAAAGAAGAGAACGGAACAATAAAATTTGAGTTCCTCCATGAAGCAAGTTGCACTTGCCTAGACCTCTCTCTCTCTCTCTCTGGTAGGTGAAGAAGTTATGGTGGAGAAGAAGAAGAGTAATGAGGAGAGAGAAAGGAGAATGGGTTAATAAATACTAATGGTGGTGGTAGGTAGGGGTTCACCTTTGGTTCATGATGAACCAAGGCAAACCAAGCCAAGCCGAACCAACCCAAGAATAAACCAAGCCATGAAGAAAAGTTAAGCAGAAAATCATATAATACAAGATAAAATACGTACACGTATTCCAAAAATACGTAATACGAACCACAGGTATTACAACTTTACCCACCTTAAAAGAATTCCGTCCTCGGAATTTAATTAAGAGGCTAGAGAGACGAGGACAAGCTATATTAATCACATGCAAGCTATAACTAGGCAAGCAATCACTCATTCAAGCAAGGAATCGAAGGCATGAGGTATAAGAAAGACATTATACCTCACGAGTCAAACAAGTCGGGATATCACGATCGGATATCATCCTCACGCTCCCACGTTGACTCACCCAAAGAGTGATGACCCCAAGCAACACGGACTAAACTAATAGTCTTGTTCTTGAGTATCTTCTCTCTTCGGTCCAATATAGACACGGGCCTCTCCTCATATGAAAGGTTGGTACCAATAACCAATTCCGAATAATCTAGGATATAGCTCGGGTCCGAGATATACCGTCGTAGTTGGGATATATGGATGTCACGCCCCAGAACCAGAATACTGGAGAGCGGGGGTGTACATAGCCAGCTACGTATAGTGAAATAGAATACATCTCAACTACATGGTCACGGCTGTCTAGATATGAGGGTTTACTACAAGCCAACGGTCTCTTATGTCAAGCCTATTGTCTCAATCTCAAGCAAGTAATATGATTACAAGATGTTTGACCACCAAATATACAATAAAAGGCGTCCCAAATATTACATATCAGCTGATCATGAAGCTAGTCGTAGAAAATGCTAGGACTAGCAAGAGTTAAGTTATACATGATCAACCCTAGGATTTGTCAATCATGTTTACAGCCCGTAGGCAGACAGTAAGTAAAGTGCATCGAGCTAACAGGTGCTCGTCGGCTAAACACCTCAAAAGAATAACTTTACAATAGAGTGAGCGAAACAAAATAGAAAACCCACTCGTAGCCTGGGTTCCTTCTAGTCGCCACCATCGGGCTGGAGGTTCGGAAGATCCTCAGGAGCTGCTCTGAAATCTGGCCACACAAAACCAGCTGGATCAAACCCCAGAAAGAGCAAGTGCCACAAAGAAGGCCACGAAATAAGAACAAAAGCCAGCATATCAGAACATAAGAAAAGAAATGGAAGAAGGTACAAGTAAATAAAGAGTGCAACAGGACAATAAACGACTAGTGACGTGGGACCATTTCGGGAGCCAGGTTACAACCCTTAAACCAGACAAGGACCGAGGTTGTAACCATTCGCCTGAACAACACTCTGTCTCTACCCATTTATTGTTAGAGATAAGTAAAACAAGCATGTACAAGAGTAGCCAGGTACAGGGACTAGACAAGACTTAGACAAGGCTGGACTCCATCCATTCACAAGCGGCCAAGCAATTACTACGGCTTACTACTTAACTAACTAGGGTTATCACAAGCCTTAATTACTAACAAGAAGCAAGTGAGAAATTTCCAGTCCCAAGCCCTGCAGACCATCTAGTTATCCTTCCGCGGGTTGAGAGTATGGTTGGGTACATCGCCCCGGAGACGATATACCCTTAGGTGACTTAGAGGGTGCAACACATGACAGTGCGCTGGAAATGTGCTCTACTCGTCGGCAAGCTACAAGTCCAATTAAGAGCGCCCAGATAACAAGATTGTCTGTGACTGGAAATTCTCTATGAACTATAGTTTGATCTAGTCATTAGCCTAATCCATATTCAGTATGAATCCCTGACCGTGGGAACCAGGGAGTCACGTCCTAGACATGATGCAAGACAAGACAAGTGGATTGTACAAGCAAGCAAGCAGGAACACCTACGGTATCAAGTTGATTATACGAGTCAAGTTAGCCGTCACAACAGCATCAAGATAAATCATGTCAGGGTACTTGTCAGGAGTGCGCCACGACGGGCCACTATCATGTCAGGTTTGTCATGTCAGGAGTGCACCACTACGGGTCACTGTCGTGTTATGCTAGTTCCTTGTCATACCATGCCATGTACAATAGTCATTCCAAACATATTAAGTAAAATCAAGTTCATGACAAAAGGCATAAGGATATAAAATAGGCGTAAAATATCTAATAAAATATCAATATATAGGGCTATAGAAGAGCCAAGCTTAAGGAAAATAAAACCAATTCTCCATGATTGGACAGATTGCGCAAGGGTCCCTGGGGTCGGGTTGCGCAGGAGTCAAGTGCGCCAGGGGCCAACTGCGCAGGAGTGAGCTGCGCAGAAGTCCGCTTGCGCTGAGTTGGTTGGCGCAGGGGTCAGATTGCGCATGAGTGAAGTACGCGGGGATGGATGGCGCATGGGTCAGATTGCGCATGAGTGAAGTGCGCGGGGATGGATGGCGCATGGGTCAGATTGCGCATGAGTAAAGTGCGCGGGGATGGATGGCGCATGGGTCAGATTGCGCATGAGTGGACTGCACATGAGCAGACTGCACAAGAGTCCCTGCGCGCTGGGGTTGAGCGCAGTTCACCATGGGGCAAGCTGCACGGTCGGCACTGCGCTAAAGAGCGCAGGCGGAGAGGAGGATGCGCAGTCCAGCACTGCGCTAAAGAGTGCAGGCTGCAGTCTGCTACTCCAGGACGACCGGAACTCTTCAAGAACACCAAAGTTCGAATCTTCATATCTTGGTCAAATCAAAACCAAATCTAGATTTCTAAGGGTCTAACTTGAGTAAAATTGAATTCTCTTCCACATGGAAGCATCAAAACCCACAAAAATCCAACCAAAATAGATCAAAACCATGTAAATCCGAAAATAGTTAAAACCTAGATCTAGAACAATGGAGACTCCAAATCACAAAATGTCAAGCACTAATGTTGATCACCATGGCCTAATCTTGCTAATGAACAAATAAAATATGGTTCTCATGTGGTGGCAAGGTGCACTTGCCTATGGGTGGAGTGTTGTGTAGAGGAAGGAAGAAGAAGAAGAAATTAATGGAGGGAAGTAATGAGGAGAGAGAGTGTTAGGTGGGGATAATAAAGAGGGTGGGTTGTGGTGGAATGAGGGTTGAACATAGGCTAAGGTGTTCCAATGCATGTTAAACCAAACCAAATCAAACCAATTCTCCTCCACAAAATAAACCAAGCCAGGTAAAACCCAATTACGAGAACCAAAATCTGCAAGTCAAGCCAATTACAAGTACATGCCAAAATTCGAGAAAATAAATACAGGTCTGAAATACATGCAAGCTTGACAAAATACGTATTCAGAATATGGGTGTTACAATGGAACACGTCATGCACCTCACGTAGCGACGGCGAAAGAGCGAGACGATAGGATACATCTCCTACTCGCTCCAGAATGTCGAACGGTCCTATATACCTAGGACTAAGCTTTCCCCGTACGTCGAAATGAATGATGCCACGGTTAGGCGAAATCTTTAGGAATACCTGGTCGTCGACAGAAAACTCGAGAGGGCACCGATGAGAATCGGCCCAATGGCGCTGGCGATCTTGGAAAACTCGAAGATGATCCCTGACTCTTCTGACCACTTCAACTGTCTGGGCAATCATTTCTGGACCAAGCATCTGCCTCTCTCCAACATCATCCCAGGCTAACGGGGATCTGCACTTCCTACCATACAGTGCCTCGAACGGTGCCATCTGGATACTGGTCGGGAAGGTGTTGTTGTACGAAAATTCTACCAGGTGTAGGTGATCTTCCCACGAACCACCGAAGTCGAGTGTACAAGATCTCAATATATCTTCGAGTGTCTGGATCGTGCGCTCCGACTGACCATCTGTCTACGGATGATATGCTGAACTGAACTGGAGGTGAGTTCCTAAAATCTCCTGCAGGCTACGCCAAAAATGCGACACGAATCTTGAATCTCGGTCCGAGGTGATACTGACTGGCACTCCGTGCAACCTGACAATCTGCCTGAGGTACATCTCTGCTAACTGAGCCGTCGACTGACCAACTCTGAACAGAAGGAAGTGAGCTACCTTCGTGAGCCTGTCAACTATAACCCAAATAGCATCTCGACCAGCTAGGGACCTAGGCAATCCGGTCACAAAATCCATGGTCACATGTTTCCATTTCTATTCTGGAATCGGCAAGGGCTGAAGAAGTCCAGCGGGCCTCTGATGTTCAGCCTTAACTTGTTGGTAGACTAAACAACGAGAGACAAATCGGGCTATCTCCCTCTTCATGCCATTCCACCAGAAGTGCTGACGAATATCACGGTACATTTTCGTACCACCAGGATGAATAGAATACTGCAAACTGTGAGCCTCTGCCATGATTTCCTGTCTGATATCACCACTGGGTACACAAAGACGCTTACCATGCCTAAGTGTACCATCTTCTTGAATACATAACTCTGGTCGCCGCCCTGCCTCACACTCTGCTCTGAGTCGCTGAAGCTTGGAATCTGCTGACTGTGCCATCCGGATCCTCTCGACTATAGTGGACTGAACTTGCATGCTGGCCATCAATGCCACACTGGAAGGAAAAACAACTTCTATACCCATCTTCTAAAGATCGGCTAACAGCTCTGGTTGCGCTGTCAGGAAATAAACTCCGGCTCTCCTGCTTAATGCATCTGCAACGACGTTGGCCTTCCTAGGATGATACTGCAAGTTGACATCATAATCCACAAGAAGCTCTAGCCACCTCCTCTGACGCATGTTAAGATCCTTCTGGGTGAAAACATACTTCAGGCTCTTATGGTCGGTGAAAATCTCTACCCTATCTCCGTACAAGTAGTGCCTCCACAACTTAAGTACAAACACTACTGCTGCCAGTTCCAAGTCATGGATTGGGTAATTTCTCTCATGATCACGAAGTTGTCGTGACACATAAGCTATTACCTTCCCATGCTGCATCAGAACACATCCCAAGCCTTTGCCTGAAGCATCACAATATACTGAGAATCCTCCAGTTCCATCTGGAAGTGTGAGAATGGGAGCTGTCATCAAGCCTCGCTTCAACTTCTCAAATGAATCCTGGCACTCTGCTGTCCAAGCAAACTGTACCTCTTTGTGGGTCAACTGGGTCAATAGCGTCGAGATCCGGGCAAAGTATGAAATAAATCGCCGGTAGTAGCCGGCCAATCCGAGAAAACTGCGAACCTCTACAACTGTGCTGGACACCGGCCACGACTCGATAGCCACAATCTTCTGGAGATCCACTTCTACTCCTCCTCGAGTGATGATGTGACCCAAGTACAAAATATGATCGAGCCAGAACTCGTATTTACTGAACTTGGCATACAATTGGTGCTCCCTGGGAATCTGAAGAACCACACGGAGATGCTGCTCATACTCCGCCTCACTTCTTCTATAGACCAGGATATCATCCAGAAATACAATCACGAACTGATCCAAATAAGGCATGAAAATATGATTCATGAGATCTATGAATACAGCCGGCGTATTGGTCGCTCCAAATGGCATCACTAGGAACTCCTAATGCCCATACCTAGACCTGAACATTGTCTTCGGGATGTCCTGCTCTCTGACTCTGATCTGATGATATCCTGAGCGCAAGTCGATCTTCGAGAATACTGCTGCCCCTTTGAGCTGATCAAACAAGTCATCTATCCTCGGGAGAGGGTATCTGTTCTTGATTGTCACTGAGTTCAAGGTACGATAATCAACACATAACCTGGATGTACCATCCTTCTTTTTCATAAGAAGCATCGGGGCTCCCCAAGGCGATCCACTAGCACGAATGAATCCCTTGGTTCGAAGTTCTTCAATCATCTTGTACAAGATCTCTAATTCTGACGGTGCCATCCTGTAGACTCTCTCTGATACTGGGGCTGTCCCAGGAATCAAGTCTTTGGTGAACTCGATCTTCCGCTCTGGCGACATCCCTGGAAGCTCTTCTGGGAAAACATCTGGAAACTCTTCAACTATCCGAGGCAACTGTACTACTGCTACTGCCATCCGTAAAACTGGAGGAGAAGGTTCAACTTCGCCTCGGGAGAAGGAAAACTCTGGCTCTCCGGGAATGCTAAAATAACCCTGCCAATGTGGCAGTCTATTCTAGCATACTGGTTCCTTAACCAATCCATCCCTAGGACCACATCATAGTCGGCCATCGGAAACTCTATCAATCTAGCGGAAAACTCCTTACTGCTAACTACGATCCGACACGAGGAAAACACTCTATCGACTCCTACAAGTCCGTTACCAGTAAGTATATTGAGCCTTACTGATAATGACTCGGGCTCCAATCCTACCCGTGTCGCGAATCGTGCAGACATAAAAGAATGCGAAACACCAGAATCAAATAAAGCTGAAGCTGAAAAGGAGTTGACGAGAATAGTAACTGCCACTACCTCTTCTGGTGCCAATCCTTCCTCTGCGGTCATCACCATAGCCTGACCATGCCCTCGGGGTGCTGGTCCCCTCTGCTGAAATCCTCGTTGCCTATTCTGACTCAAGGCTTGGGCTTGAGCATGCTGCTGGGAGTGTTGCTGCTGGAACGCCTGGGACTGAGGCAGCAAGGGCCTCGGCAATGGATACTGCTGCTGCTGGACCGGTGCTGGTCCTCTCACCGAAGAGCTAGAAAGGTTAGACGATGATGAACCACCCCTATTCGAGCAGGATCCAACCCTATGGTCTGCTGCTCCACAAGCCAGACACAATCCCTGTGCCCTGCGACACTCTGCCACTACATGGCCTGGCTTTCCACAATGAGAACATCCCACTGCGGAAGACTACTTCTGCTGCTGCTGAGGGTACATCGGGGTTGGATGCTGAACCGACGTCACTGAGGCCGCCCGCCTCGGAGCTCCAATGGTCAAAGCCCTGGCTGCCGGGGCTGGGGCTAAAGACTGATTCAGCTGGCTGTGAGATCGCTTCCGACCCCCGGTCCTATCTACAATTCTCTAGGAGGTATACTCATGCCTCCTAGCTGCTCTCAAGACTACATCAAAAGTCTGATGCTCAAACTGCTCAACTGCTAATAGAATCTCCAGGTGAAGCCCCTGCTGAAATCGCTGGGCTCTATCATACTCGGTTGCCACCAAGGTGGGAGCAAACCGACTGAGTCTGGAAAATTTGGCCGCATATCCGTCGACCGTTCTGCCCATCTGCTTCAGATTGGTGAACCTGGTCTGTAGATTATATCGAGCCACAACATCAAAATACTTGGTCTGGAATCTCTCTCTGAATACTGCCCAAGCAATGGGTGCTGCTAATCCAACGGCCTGAGCCACCCACCAGCTGCGGGCAAGATCTAATAACTGCAAGCGCACCACGGCCACCTTCTCATTCTCTGGAGTCCTGGCTGCTTCTAGAATCACCTCGATGTCCTGAAGCCAAGCATCTGCAGCGATAGCATCTTCACTACCGCCGAAGAATGGATGGTTCAAGCGCTTGAAGCTGTTGGCCGTGCTATTCCCTGGATGACCGCCTCTGGTCAAAGCATCTGCCACTGCCTGGTGCAAGGCGTCTCCTCTACGATCCTGAGAAGCTATCAGGGTCCTGATGAGACCTACCAAAGTGCCATCATCAGGCTCGGCAGGCTGAACTGGCTGGACTGGTGGTTCCCCTTCAATAGGCACGACTCTGGAGGCTACTCCGGAATGCTGGGCTTGATCCCCGGGTTACGGCTGGTCCACGGGAGGTGCTCCGCCTCGCTGATCGGCAGGTCCAGTAACAATACCGCTGATGAAGACGATATAGGGAACAATAAAGAAGGACCAGGACAGATCAACGATACAAGCATATGATCAGGACAAGAATCCAGGGATTCAGAAGATATGAGCAGAGATCAAGGGCGAATACTGATCGAGACATCTATTTGGTAAACCCTCACATATCTTGATTTACAAGACCTGCATGGGCCACCACTTAAACCATGTCACGCCCCAAAACCAGAATACTGAAGAGCGGGGGCAGACATAGCCAGCTACGTATATGAAATGGATTCCATCTCGCTATACGGTCACGGCTGTCTAGATACATGAGGGTTTACTACAAGCCAACAGTCTTCTATGGTCATGAACAAGCCTAGTGTCTCAATCATAAGCAAGTAGGTAAAAGTCACAAGATGTATGATCATTAAATATACAATAATAAGGCATCCCAAATATTATATATTCGGCTGATCATGAAGCTAGTCGTTACAAAATGTTAGGACTAGCAAGAGTTTAGTCATACATGATCAACCCTAGGATCTGTCAATTATGTTACAGCCCGTAGACAGACAGTAAGTAAAGTGCAATCGAGCTAAACAGGTGCTCGCCGGCTAAACGCCTCAAAAGAATAATTTTTACAATAGAGTGGGAGAGCCAAAAATAACCCACTCGATGCCCTAGTTACGCCTGGTGGTCACCATCGGGCTGGAAAGTCGGTTGATCCTTCAGAGCTGCTCCGAAATCTGGCCATACAAAACCAGCTGGGTCAGATCCCAGAAAGAGCAAGTGCTACAAAGGAAGCTTCACTTAGGAACTAAAACCAGCAATTAGCACAACATATAAATAAATAAATAGAATCTGGAAATATAAGATCAGAATGATATACGACGAGATAACCATAGAACTATTCGGATAGCCAGGTTACAACCCGTAAACCAAATAAGGACCGGGGTTGTAACACTTCATCTGAACGGAACTTGGTTTCCCACCATTTATCGGCAAGATAATTATAAGAAATCAGGACAGGTAGCAATTTTGTACAGAATCAAGACAAGGCTAGACAGGTTGTTCCTCATTCAATCAATCACGGCCAAGCAACAGGTATGACTTGATACTTTAACTAGCTAGGGTTATCACAGGCCTAGTTACTAACAAGATGCAGTAAAATTATTCCATAGCCACAAGCCCTGTAGACCATCCAGGTTACCCAGGTCGAGAATTAGGGGTTGAATTCAGGTGGGTACATTGTCCAGGAAACGCATGTACCCTTAAGTAGCTTGAAGGGTGCAACACATGACAGTGTGCTGGAAATGTGCCCTACTCGATGGCAGGCTACAGATCCCAAGCGCGCCCAGGTTACAGGATTGTCTGTAGCTGGGAGATCTCTTTATGACTAATGTATTAATCTAGTTATTAGCCTTAGTCCATTTCAGTAGGTACTCCTGACCGTGGTACTCAAGATTCCCATTCTAGACATGATATAAGACAGGACTGGATTATTTGTACAAGCACAATCGCCCACGGTGTCCAGGTTATTTATATAGGTCATGTCATGTCAGGTAGCCGTCGCAACAGTTTATCGAGATATATCATGTCAGGTTTATCATGTCAAGTTTACTGGTCAGGAGTGCGCCACGACGGGCCACTATCAGGTCATGTTACTTGTCAAGAGTGCACCACTACGGGTCACTGTCGTGTTCAGGGTACAAGTACAGGAAATATAGTACAAGCATCCAATCAGGAGACCAAGTATACCGAGAGTCACAAGACATGAATTAGCAAAATGATAAATTAATACTAATAAAATAGTAAGGCAAGGCACAGGAAGGAGCCTTGCGGCTCAGGATTACTAGAACCCATGCGGCCAGTAAATAAGAGCGCATGCGACTTGGTAAGGGCAGGGGCATGCGGCCAGGAAGGCAAGGGCGCATGCGGTCCCAAGAAGTCGGGTCTCATGCGGCCAGCAGAAGGGGTGGGCCTCCTGCGGCTGGAAATAGATGAGTGCATGCGGCAGAATAAGGACTAGTTCATGCGGCTGGGCAGAGCGGGTTTCATGCGGCTGGATAGAGCGGGTTTTATGCGGCTGGGTTCAACTCATGCGACCGAGATGAGCTTATGCGGCAGAATAATAGCCTCAGCCCTATGCGGCTGAACTGGGTCAGGTCACTATGCGGCTACCAAAAATAAGGCCCCATGCGGCTGAGGGGTGAGAGCCTTATGCGGCTGGGAGATGAGAGCGGCCTTATGCGGATGAGAATCACTTGTCGCATGAAATTGCCTTGCGGTCAAGTCCATGCGGCCAGATCCTGTTCTTCTTCTCCAAATTTCTGAAAAGAAGAACACCATGAACCCATGCTTCCAAGCTCCATAAAACCTTCATCCAGAGTCCAAATCCGAACTTCCATAGGTCAAAATAGGGCAGAACGAAATTCTCTACAACATAGAACCATCAAAACTTAGAAATAACAAGATTAAGTAGATCAAAACCCAAAAAATCCGAAAATAAGATAAACTTAGATCTACAAAAATTTAGCCATGGAAAGTAAAAATGCCAAGTACTAAAGTATATTAGAATGCTGTAAAGAAGAGAACGAAACAATAAAATTTGAGTTCCTCCATGAAGCAAGTTGTACTTGCCTAGACCTCTCTCTCTCTCTGGTAGGTGAAGAAGTTATGGTGGAGAAGAAGAAGAGTAATGAGGAGAGAGAAAGAGGAATGGGTTAATAAATACTAATGGTGGTGGTAGGTAGGGGTTCACCTTTGGTTCATGATGAACCAAGGCAAACCAAGCCAAGCCGAACCAACCCAAGAATAAACCAAGCCATGAAGAAAAGTTAAGCAGGGAATCATGCAATACAAGATAAAATATATACACGTATTCCAAAAATATGTAATACGAACCACAGGCATTACAACCATGGAAGAAGAAGGAATAGCACCAGGTGAGGTAGTGGCAGGTACTATTCTCGTCAACACCTTTCCAGCTTCAGTATTATTTAACTCTGGTGCCTCGTATTCATTTATGTCTACACGATTCGCGACACGGATAGGACAGGAGCCCGAGTCGTTATCAGTAAGGCTCAATATACTTACTGGTAATGGACTTGTAGAAGTAGATAGAGTGTTTTCCTCGTGTCGGATCGTAGTTAGCGGTAGAGAATTCCTCGCTAGATTAATAGAGTTCCCGATGGCCGATTATGATGTGGTCTTAGGGATGGATTGGTTGAGGGACCAATATGCTAGGATAGACTGCCACATTGGCAGGGTTGTTTTTATCATTCCAGACGAGCCAGAGTTTTCCTTCTTCCAAGGCGAAGTTGAACCTTCTCCTCCAGTATTGCGGATGGCAGTAGCAGCGGTGCAGTTACCTCGGATAGTCGAGGAGTTTCCAGATATTTTCCCAGAAGAGCTTCCAGGGATGCCGCCAGAGCGAGAGATCGAGTTCACCATCGACTTGATTCCCGGGACAGCCCTAGTGTCAAAGAGAGTCTACAGGATGGCACCGTCAGAGCTAGAGATATTGTATAAGATTATTGAAGAACTCAGGACCAAGGGATTTATTCGTGCTAGTGGATCGCCTTGGGAAGCCCCGATACTTCTTGTAAAAAAGAAGGATGGTACGTCCAGATTATGTGTAGACTATCGTACCTTGAACTCAGTAACAATCAAGAACAGATACCCTCTCTCGAGGATAGATGACTTGTTTGATCAACTCAAGGGGGCAGCAGTATTCTCGAAGATTGACTTGCGGTCAGGATATCATCAGATCAGAGTCAGAGAGCAGGACATCCCGAAGACAGCTTTCAGATCCCGGTATGGGCATTGGAAGTTCCTTGTGATGCCATTTGGAGCAACCAATGCGTCGGATGTATTCATGGACCTCATGAATCGTATCTTCATGCCTTATTTGGATCAGTTTATGATTGTATTCCTAGACGACATCCTGGTCTACAGCAAGAGTGAAGCAAAGCATGAGCAGCATCTCAGAGTGGTTCTTCAGATTCTCAGAGAACACCAGTTGTATGCCAAGTTCAGTAAGTGCGAGTTCTGGCTCGATCGCATTTCGTACTTGGGTCATATCATCACCCGAGGAGGAGTAGAAGTGGATCCCTAGAAGATCGTAGCAATTGAGTCATGGTCAGTACCCAGCACAGTTGCAGAAGTTCACAGTTTTCTTGGCTTGGCCGGCTACTACCGTTGATTTGTTTCAGACTTTGCCCAAATTTTAGCGCCATTGACCCGATTGACCTGCAAGGATGTGCAGTTTGCTTGGACAGCAGAATATCAGGATTCTTTTGAGAGATTGAAGCGAGGCTTGATGACGGCTCCCATTCTTACTCTTCCAGATGGGACCGGAGGATTCTCAGTGTATTGTAATGCTTCAGGCAGAGGCTTAGGATGTGTTCTGATGCAGCATGGGAAGGTAATAGCTTATGTGTCACGACAACTTTGTGACCATGAGAGGAATTACCCAACCCATGACTTGGAGCTGGCAGCAGTAGTGTTTGCCCTTAAGTTGTGGAGACACTACTTGTATGGAGATAGGGTGGAAATTTTCACTGACCACAAGAGCCTGAAGTATATTTTCACCCAGAAGGATCTTAACATGCGTCAGAGGAGGTGGCTAGAGCTACTTGTGGATTATGATGTCAACCTGCAGTATCATCCTGGGAAGGCCAACGTCGTTGCAGATGCATTGAGCAGGAGAGCCGGAGTTTATTTTCTAACAGCACAACCTAAGTTTTTAGCGGATCGTCAGCAGATGGGCATAGAAGTTGTCCTTCCCATCAGTGTGGTATTGATGGCCAGTATACGAGTTCAGTCTAGTATAGTCGAGAGGATCCGGATGGCACAGTCAGCAGATTCTAAGCTCCAGCGGCTCAGAGCAGAGTGTGAGGCAGGACGAAGACCGGAGTTATGTATCCATGAAGACGGTACACTTAGGCATGGAAGGCGTCTTTGTGTATCCGGTAGAGATATCAGACAGGAGATCATGGCAGAAGCTCACAGTTCTCAGTATTCCATTCATCCTGGTGGCACGAAGATGTACCGAGATATTCGTCAGCACTTTTGGTGGAATGGCATGAAGAGGGAGATAGCCCGGTTTGTCTTTCGGTATTTTGTTTGCCAACAAATCAAAGCTGAACATCAGAGGCCAGCTGGACTACTTCAGCCCTTGCCAATTCCAGAATGGAAGTGGGAGCATATAACCATAGATTTCGTGACTGGCTTACTTAGATCCCCGACTGGCAGAGATGCTATTTGGGTTATTATAGACAGGCTCACGAAAGTGGCTCACTTTCTCTCATTCAGAGTTGGTCAGTCGACGGCTCAGCTAGCAGAGATGTACCTCAGACAGATCGTCAGACTTCACGGTGTGCCCGTCAGTATCACCTCGGACCAAGACTCCAGATTTACGTCATACTTTTGCGTAGCCTGTAAGAGAGTTTGGGGACTCGCCTCCAGTTTAACTCAGCTTATCATCCGCAGACTGATGGTCAGTCAGAACGTACGATCCAGACTCTTGAAGATATATTGAGATCTTGTACACTCAACTTCGGTGGTTTATGGGAAGATCACCTGCACCTAGTGGAGTTTTCGTACAACAATAGTTTCCAGGCCAGCATCCAGATAGCACCGTTCGAGGCACTGTATGGTAGGAAGTGCCGATCCCCGCTAGCATAGAACGATGTTGGAGAGAGGCAGATGCTCCGTCCGGAAATGATTGCTCAGACAGTTGAAGGGGTCAGGAGAGTCAGAGATCATCTTCGAGTTGCCCAAGATCGCTAGCGTCATTGGGTCGATTCTCATCGACGCCCTCTTGAGTTTTCTGTCGGCAACCATGTATTCCTGAGGATTTTGCCTAACCATGGCGTCATTCATTTCGGCGTATGGGAAAAGCTTAGTCCTAGGTATATGGGACCGTTCGACATTTTTGGAGCAAGTAGGAGATGTGTCCTATCATCTCGCTCTTCCGCCGTCGCTACGTGAGGTACATAACATGTTCCATGTATCTCAACTACGATGGTATATCCCAGACCCGAGCCATATCCTGGATCATTCGGAATTGGTTGTTGGTACCAACCTTTCGTATGAGGAGAGGCCCGTGTCTATATTGGACCGAAGAGAGAAGATACTCAAGAACAAGACTATAAGTTTAGTCCGTATTGCTTGGGGTCATCACTCTTTGGGTGAGTCAACATGGGAGCGTGAAGATGATATCCGATCGCGATATTCTGACCTGTTTGACTCGTAAGGTATAATGTCTTCTTATACCCTATGCTTTAAGTTCCTTGCTCAAATGGATGACTGCTTGATTGATTGCCTAGTTATAACTTGCTTGTGATTAGTATAGCTTGTCCTTGCTGTTCTAGCCTCTTAATTAAATTCTGAGGATAGAATTCCTTTAAGGTGGGTAGAGTTGTAATGCCCGTAGTTCGTATTACGTATTTGGAATACGTGTACGTATCTTGACTCGTATTGTATGTCTCCTGGCTTGGTTTGGCTTGTTTGGGTTGGCTTGGTTCGGCTTGGGTTGCTTATTGGTTCATCATGAACCAAGGAGAGAACCCTTACCTACCACCACCATCTTTATTTATTAACCCATTCCCTCACTCTCTTTCTTCATTACTCTTCTTCTTCTCCACCATTACTTCTTCACCTGCCAGGGAGAGAGAGAGAGCTCTTAGACAAGTGCAGCTTGCTTCATGTAGGAACCCAAATTTTATTGTTCTATTTCCTTCTCCATGAGATTCTAACACACTTTAATATTTAGCATTTCTAATTTCAATGGTTCAATTTGTGTAGATCTAAGTTTATTTTATTTTTGGATTTCTTGGATTTTGATCTACTTAACATTGTTATTTCCAAGTTTTGATGGTTCCATGTTGTAGAGAATTTCGTTCTGCCCTATTTTGACCTATGAAAGTCTGGATTTCGACCTTGGATGAAGGATTTATGAAGCCTTGAAGCCATGGACTCCATGGTTCTTCTTCTCGGACAAGCAGAGAAGAAGAACAGCTTCTGTGCCGCATGACAGTTTTGAGCCGCATGGCAGCACTTGACCGTATGAACATTCATGCGGCAAGTCTTTCTTAGCCGCATGGCGCATTACTTTCCAGCCGCATGAAGATAACTCCCTGCAGCCGCATAATGCTTTGGCAATTCGCAGCCGCATAAGACCCGCCCCTGGCCCAGCCGCATAAGATCCCACTTGAGCATAGCCGCATATGCTTGATTCATCCCTAGCCGCATGAGCCCTGATTTTATCCAGCCGCATGAACTCCAATAACCGCAGCCGCATATGCTCGACGGATTCCTCAGCCGCATAGGCTGCCCTTGACTTCGCACCGCATGAACACTAACATCCTCTGCCGCATAGACCTTGCCATGACCTAGCCGCATGTACTTATTGAACCGCAGCCGCATAAGTCCAACGATTCTTCTGAGCCGCATGAACTCTTAATTCTTAGCCGCATAAGACCCTGTGTTCCCAGCCGCATGAGCCCCCACTACTTTCCAGCCGTATGTGCCCCCCTTCATTCCCGAGCCGCATGACACTGCCCATTTTCTGCCACATAAGCCCTTCCCTCCCTCTGCCGCATAAGCTCGATTCTCCTGAGCCGCATAAGACCCTTGCGCTCTTCCAAGCCGCATGTGCCATTCTTTCTCAGCCGCATGAGCATATATCTCTTAACCACATGGCTCCTTTCACAGTCTTATTCTCTTTTATTATTATTATATTATTATTATTATTAAATTGAATTGTCACATTTTGCTTATGCCATGTAAGATCTGATATGTTCCATGGATACGATAGTGGCCCGCCGTGGCACACTTTTGACAAGTAAATCTGACATGATATGCTGTTACGACAGCTAGCATGATATGACAAGTATGAGTGACCTAGACACCGTGGGCGATTGTGTTTGTACAAATAAATCAGTACTGTCTTGTATCATGTCTAAGATGGAATCCCTGAGTACCACGGTCAGGGATATCAACTGCAATTGACTAAGGCTAATAAACTAGAATAATTCAGTAGTCATGAAGAGATTTCCCAGCTACAGGCAATCCCGTTATCTGGGCGCACTAAGTGGACTTGTAGCCTACCGACGAGTAGGGCACATTTCCAGCATACAGTCAAGTGTTACATCCTTCATAAATGGACATTCGACCTGGATAACCTGGATGGTCTACAGGGCTTGTGGCTGTTGGGAATAATCTCATTGTATTGCTAGTAACTAGGCCTGTGATAACCCTAGTTAGTTAAAGTATCAAGCCGTACTCATTGCCTGGCCGTGATTGATTGGATGCAGTCTAACACAGCTTTGTCTTGTCCTGATCTTGTACAAGATTGTGACATGACATGATTATTTATGCTTGCCTTAACAATAATGATCAGGGGTCCAGTTCTGTTCAGGCTAAGGGTTACAACCCCGGTCCTTGTTTGGTTTAAGGGTTGTAACCTGGCTCCCGGAGCAGTTCTGCGTCCTCTCTTCGTTTATTGTCTTATTGCTTTCCATGCCATGTTTGTCATGATTTAGCTTACTTCAATAGCATAATTATTTATACTGGCCTTAACAATAAAGATCAGGGGTCCAGTTCTGTTCAGGCGAAGGGTTACAACCCCGGTCCTTGTTTGGTTTAAGGGTTGTAACCTGGCTTCCGGAGCAGTTCTGTGTCTTCTCTTCGTTTATTGACTTATTTCATCCTATGTCGAGCTTTACTTTAACAACAAATAGTTGAGACGGGTTTCTATTCAGGTGAAGGGTCCCAACCCCGGTCCTTGTTTGGTTTAAAGGTTGTGACCTGGCTACTTGAATGGTTTTCTCGTACTCAATTTACTGTTGTTATCTTTATTATTATTGTCATCCTCTTTTTTTCTCTTACTTCGTATTTATACTCGTATCTGGATTTTGGCATGTATTTTTATTTTTCTCAGCTTGTGGAATTTCGGTATCTCTCGTATTTTTGGGTTTTTGGCATGGTTCGATTTTAATTGGTTGGATTGGGTTGGTTTGATTTAGTTTATTATGCATAGGAACACCCTAGCCCTACACTCCACCTTCAACACACCACAACCCACCCTCTTTATATCCCCACCTACCACTCTCTCTCCTCTTAACCACCATTTATTTCCTTTTTCTTCTTCTTCTTCTTCTCCTTCCTCCACAACTCTCCCAACCCTAGGCAAGTGCATCTTGCCACTACATGAGAACCCTCTTTTCTTTGTCCATTTGCTAGTTTAGGACTTGGTGATCAACATTAGAACTTGGAGTTTTGTGATTTGAAGTCTCCTTGGCTCTAGATCTAAGTTATTTCTATTTTTGGATTTTGCATGGTTTGATCTCTTTAAGTTGGATTTTCATGAGTTTTGGTGTTTCCATGTGGAAGAGCATTCAATTCCACCCAAGTTGGAACTTTGGAAATCTGGATTTGGAGTTCGGATGGCCAAGTTATGAGGTTTTGAAGTTTTGGAGCCATTGGAGCTTCTACTCAGCCATGGAGAAGAAGACCCAGACCCTGCGTGCGTGTTTTTACGCGTACGCAGCTCTCTGCTTGCGTGCTTTTACACGTACGCAGCTTCCTGTAGCGTGCGTAACTTTTTACGCAGCTGCTTCCTTGAACGTGCGTGACTTTTCACGCAGCTGCTCCCTGTAGCGTGCGTGACTTTTCATGCAGCTGTTTCCCTGTAGCGTGCGTGACTTTTCACGCAGCTGCTTCCTTGAGCGTGCGTGACTTTTCACGTAGCTGCTCTCTGTAGCGTGCGTGACTTTTCACGCAGCTGCTTTCCTGTAGCGTGCGTGACTTTTCACGCAGCTGCTTCCCTGTAGCGTGCGTGACTTTTCATGCAGCTGCTTCCTTGAGCGTGCGTGACTTTTCACGCAGCTGCTCCTTGTAGCGTGCGTGACTTTTCACGCAGCTGCTTCCTTGAGCGTGCGTGACTTTTCACGCAGCTGCTCCCTGTAGCGTGCGTGACTTTTCACGCAGCTGCTTCCTTGAGCGTGCGTGACTTTTCACGCAGCTGCTCCCTGTAGCGTGCGTGACTTTTCACGCAGCTGCTTCCTTGAGCGTGCGTGACTTTTCTGCTTCCCTGACCCCTTGCTTAACCCACAGGCTCTTGGAGTTTGGTCTTATTTCTTTAAGCTTGGCTTTTCTATAGTCCTGTATATTAGTATTTTATTAGATATTTTATGCCCATTTTATATCCTTATGCCTTTTTGTCATGAACTTGATTTAATTAATATGTTTGGAATGACTATTGTACATGGCATGATATGACAAAGAACTAGCATAACACGACAGTGACCCGTAGTGGTGCACTCCTGACATGACCAACCTGACATGATAGTGGCCCGTCGTGGCGCACTCCTGACAAGTACCCTGACATGATTTATCTTGATAACTTAACTTGACCTGTCATGACACCGTGGGTGGTTCTTTCTTGCTTGCTTGTTAAATCCACTTGTCCTGTCTCGCATCATGTCTAGGAGGGGACTCCTGAGTACCACGGTCAGGAGTACCTATTAAAATGGATTAAGGTTAATAACTAGAATAACTCAGTAGTCATGAAGAGATGACACAGCTACAGGCAATCCTGTTACCTGGACGCTCTTGGGATCTGTAGCCTGCCGTCGAGTAGGGCACATTTCCAGCGCACCGTCGAGTGTTGCACCCTCTAAGTCACCTAAGGGTACATTTGTCTTCTGGACGATGTATCCACCTGAATTCAACCCCTAACTTTCGACCTGGGTAGCCTGGATGGTCTGCAGGGCTTGTGGCTGTAGAACAATCTTACTGCATCTTGTTAGTAATTAGGCCTGTGATAACCCTAGTTAGTTAAAGTAGTAAGCCGTAGGATCTGCTTGGCCGTGATTGATTGAATGAGGTATAACCAGTCTAGTCATGTCTTGATCCCATGCAAGATTGCTTTCTGTCTTGATTACTTACATTACTTATCTTGCCGATAAATGGTGGGAAACCAAGTTCTGTTCAGATGAAGGGTTACAACCCCGGTCCTTGTTTGGTTTACGGGTTGTAACCTGGCTATCGGAATAGTCCCATGGTTATCTCGTCGTATATCACCCTGCCATGTTTTCATAAATTCTAGTTTTAAATATTATATCTTCTTGTGTTAATGCTGGCTTTTGTTCTTATTTCGTGGCCCCCTTGTGGCACTTGCTCTTTCTGGGGTTGACCCAGCTGGTTTTGTGTGGCCAGATTTCGGAGCAGCTCCCGAGGATCTACCAAGCTTCCAGCCCGATGGTGGCGACTAGAAGGAACCCGGGCTACGAGTGGGTTTTCTATTTTGTTTCGCTCGCTCTATTGTAAAGTTATTCTTTTAAGGCGTTTAGCCGACGAGCACCTGTTAGCTCGATGTACTTTTACTTACTGTCTGCCTACGGGCTGTAAACATGATTAACAAATCCTTGGGTTGATCATGTATGACTTAACTCTTGCTAGTCCTCGTATTTTGTACGACTAGCTTCATGATCAGCTGATATGTAATATTTGGGACGCCTTTTATTGTATATTTGGTGGTCAAACATCTTGTAATTATATTACTTGTTTGAGATTGAGACAATAGGTTTGACCTTAAGAGACTGTTGGCTTGTAGTAAACCCTCATATCTAGACAGCCGTGACCGTATAGTTGAGATGTATTCTATTTCAATATATGTAGCTGGCTATGTCTGCCCCCGCTCTCCAGTATTCTGGTTCTGGGGCATGACACGGTTTAAGTGGTGGTCCATGCAGGTCTTGTCAATCAAGAAATATGAGGGTTTACCGAATAGGTGTCTCAATCAGTATTCGCCCTTGATCTCCGCCTGTATTTTCAAATCCCTGAAATTCTTGCCCTGATTACATGCTTGTATCGTTGATCTGTCCTGGTCCTTCCTTATTGTTTTCCTGTGTCGTCTTCTTCAGAGGCACTGTACCTGACCCTGTCGATCAGTAAGGAGGAGCACCTCCTGTGGGCCAGCAGCAACCCGGAGATCAAGCCCAGCATTCCGGAGTAGCCTCCAGAGTGATACCCACTGGAGGAGAGTCACCAGTTCGGCCCGTCCAGCCCGCAGAGCCAGATGATGGTACCTTAGTAGGTCTCATCAGAACCTTGATAGCTTTCCAGGATCGTCGAAGCGACGCCCTGCACCAGATAGGTCAAGATGCTTTGACCCGAGGCGGTCATCCAGGGAACCAGGCGGCCAACAGCTTCAAGCGATTGAACCCTCCTTTCTTCGACGGCAGCAAGGATGCGATTGCCGCGGACGCATGGCTTCAGGATATCGAGGTGGTTCTGGAAGCAGCTAGGACACCCGAAAATGAGAAGGTGGCGGTGGTACACCTGCAGTTGTTGGACTTGGCTCGCAGTTGGTGGGCGGCGCAAGCTATGGGATTAGTGGCACCCATTGCTTGGGCAGTATTTAGAGAGAGATTCCAGACGAAGTACTTTGATGCTGTGGCTCGGTACGACCTGTAGACCAGATTTACCAACTTGAAGCAAGGAGGCAGAACAGTTGACAGTTATGCATCGGAGTTTTCTAGACTCAGCAGGTTTGCCCCCACCTTGGTGGCGACCGAGTTTGATAGGGCCCAGCGGTTCCAGCAGGGACTGCATTTGGAGATCTTGTTGGTGGTGGAGCAGTTCGAGCACCAGACGTTCGATGCAGTCTTAAGAGCAGCTAGGAGGCATGAGTACACCTCCCAGAGGATCGTGGATAGGACCGGAAGCAGGAAGCGGTCCCACAGTCAGATGCACCAATCATCAGCTCCAGCCCCGGCAGCTAGGGGATTAACTATTGGAACTCCGAGACGGGCGGCCTCAGTAACGTCGGTTCAGCATTCGACCCCGACGTACCCGCAGCAGCAGAAGCAGAAGCAGACTTCCGCTATGGGATGTTCTCATTGCGGTAAGCCAGGCCATGTAGTGGCGGATTGTCGTAGGGCGCAGGGATTGTGCCTGGCTTGTGGAGCAGCAGATCATAGGATAGGGGCTTGCCCGAATAGGGGTGGTTCATCAGCATCCAACCCTTCTAGCTCTTCGGTGAGAGGACCGGCCCGAGCACCAGTTCAGCAGCAGCAGTATCAGTCTTCGAGGCCCTTGCCGTCTCAGTCTCAGGCATTCCAGCAACAGCACCCCCAGCAGTATGCACAAGTCCAAGCTCAGACCCAGAATAGGCAAAGAGGGTTCCAGCAGAGGGGACCCGTAGCTAGAGGTCAGGCCATGATGATGGCTATGGAAGAAGAAGTTGTACCAGGTGAGGTTGTGGCAGGTACTATTCTCGTCAACTCCTTTCCGGCTTCGATATTATTTGATTCTGGTGCATCGCATTCATTCATGTCTGCACGATTCGCGACACGGATAGGATTGGAGCCCGAGTCATTATCAGTGAGGCTCAATATACTTACTGGTAATGGTCTTGTGGGAGTATATCGAGTATTTTCCTTGTGTCGGATCATAGTTAGCGGTAGGGAGTTCCCCGCTAGATTTATAGAGTTTCCTATGGCAGACTATGATGTAGTCCTAGGCATGGATTGGTTGAGGAACCAGTATGCTAGGATGGACTGCCATATTGGCAGAGTTGTCTTTAGTATCCCCGGCGAGCCAGAGTTTTCGTTTTCCAGAGGCGCAGTGGAGCCATCTTCTCCAGCATTGCGGATGGCAGTAGCAGCAGTGCAGTTACCCCGGATAGTTGAAGAGTTTCCAGATGTCTTTCCAGAGGAGCTTCCAGGGATGCCGCCGGAGCGGGAGATTGAGTTCACTATAGACTTGATTCCCGGGACAGAACCAGTATCAGAGCGAGTCTACAGGATGGCGCCTTCAGAGTTGGAAGTTTTGTACAAGATGATTGAAGAATTGAGGACCAAGGGATTCATCCGTGCTAGTGGATCGCCTTGGGGAGTTCCGATGCTTCTTGTGAAAAAGAAGGATGGTACGTCCAGGCTATGTGTTGATTATCGTACCTTGAATTCGGTGACAATCAAGAACAGATACCCTCTTCCGAGGATAGATGACTTGTTTGATCAGCTCAGAGGGGCTTCAGTGTTCTCGAAGATCGACTTACGGTCAGGATACCACCAGATCAGAGTCAGAGAGCAGGACATCCTGAAGACAGCATTCAGATCGAGGTATGGACATTGGGAGTTCCTTGTTATGCCCTTTGGAGCGACCAATACGCCGGCCGTATTCATGGACCTCATGAATCGCATTTTTATGCCTTACTTGGATCAGTTTGTGATCGTATTCCTAGATGACATCCTAGTCTACAGCAAGAGTGAAGCAGAGCATGAACAGCATCTCAGAGTCGTCCTTCAGACGCTTAGGGAGCATCAGTTGTACGCCAAGTTCAGTAAATACGAGTTCTGGCTCGATCGCATATCATACTTGGGTCACATCATTACCCGAGGAGGAGTGGAAGTGGATCCCCAGAAGATTGTGGCTATCGAGTCATGGCCGGTACCCAGCTCAGTGGCAGAGGTTTGCAGCTTTCTTGGATTGGCCGGCTACTACCGGCGGTTCGTTTCAGATTTCGCAAGGATTTCAGCGCCGATGACCCAGTTGACCCGCAAAGATGTGCCGTTTGTTTGGACAGCAGAGTGTCAGGAATCATTTGAGAAGTTGAAGCGAGGTTTGATAACGGCTCCCATTCTCACCCTTCCAGATGGGACCAGAGGATTCACAGTTTATTGCGATGCTTCAGGCAGAGGATTGGGGTGTATCTTAATGCAGCATGGGAAGGTAATATCTTATGCGTCACGTCAACTTCGTGATCATGAGAAGAATTACCCGACCCACGACTTGGAATTGGCGGCGGTAGTGTTTGCTTTGAAGTTGTGGAGACACTACTTGTACGGAGATAGAGTAGAGATCTTTACTGATCATAAGAGCCTGAAGTATGTTTTCACCCAGAAGGACCTTAATATGCGGCAGAGAAGATGGCTCGAGCTATTGGTGGATTATGATGTGGATTTGCAGTATCATCCCGGGAAGGCCAACGTGGTAGCAGATGCATTGAGCAGGAGAGCCGGAGTTTATCTCCTAACGGTGCAACCAGAATTATTGGCAGATCTTCAGAAGATGGGAATTGAAGTGGTTCTTCCAACCAGCGTGGCATTGATGGCCAGCCTACAAGTTCAGTCCAGCATAGTTGAGAGAATCCGGGTGGCGCAATCAACAGATTCCAAGATCCAGCGACTCAGAGCAGAGTGTGAAGCAGGAAGAAGGCCAGAGTTATGTATCCATGAAGACGGTACACTTCGACACGGCACTCGTCTTTGTGTACCTAGTGGAGATATCAGACAGAAAGTCATGGCAGAAGCCCACAGTTCACAGTATTCTATTCATCCGGGTGGTACGAAGATGTACCGTGATATTCGTCAGCATTTTTGGTGGAATGGCATGAAGAGGGAGATAGCCCGGTTTGTCTCTCGGTATTTGGTTTGCCAACATGTTAAAGCTGAACATCAGAGGCCCGCTGGACTTCTTCAGCCCTTACCGCTGTTTGACTCGTGAGGTATAATATCTTTCTTATGCCTTACATTTTCCCTCCATTGCTTGCATTGTATGATTGCATGATTGAACTGCTTAGTGTAACTTGCCTGTGCTTAATGTAGCTTGTCGTGACAATCTCTAGCTCCTGATTAAATTCCGAGGACGGAATTCTTTTAAGGTGGGTAGAGTTGTCACCCGCTTTTTTTTCGTACTTCGTATTTATACTCGTATCTGGATTTTGGCATGTATTTTTATTTTTCTCAGCTTCTGGAATTTCGGTATCTCTCGTATTTTTGGGTTTTTGGCATGGTTCGGTTTTAATTGGTTGGATTGGATTGGTTTGATTTGGTTTATTATGCATAGGAACACCCTAGCCCTACACTCCACCTTCAACACACCACAACCCACCCTCTTTATATCCCCACCTACCACTCTCTCTCCTCTTAACCACCATTTATTTTCTTCTTCTTCTTCTTCTTCTCCTTCCTCCACAACTCTCCCAACCCTAGGCAAGTGCATCTTGCCACTACATGAGAACCCTCTTTTCTTTGTCCATTTGCTAGTTTAGGACTTGGTGATCAACATTAGAACTTGGAGTTTTATGATTTGAAGTCTCCTTGGCTCTAGATCTAAGTTATTTCTATTTTCGGATTTTGTATGGTTTGATCTCTTTAAGTTGGATTTTCATGAGTTTTGGTGTTTCCATGTGGAAGAGCATTCAATTCCACCCAAGTTGGAACTTTGGAAATCTGGATTTGGAGTTCGGATGGCCAAGTTATGAGGTTTTGAAGTTTTGGAGCCATTGGAGCTTCTTCTCAGCCATGGAGAAGAAGACCCAGACCCTGCGTGCGTGTTTTTACGCGTACGTAGCTCTCTGCTTGCGTGCTTTTGCACGTACGCAGCTTCCTGTAGCGTGCGTGACTTTTCACGCAGCTGCTTCCTTGAGCGTGCGTGACTTTTCACGCAGCTGCTCCCTGTAGCGTGCGTGACTTTTCACGCAGCTGCTTCCCTGTAGCGTGCGTGACTTTTCACGCAGCTGCTTCCTTGAGCGTGCGTGACTTTTCACACAGCTGCTCCCTGTAGCGTGCGTGATTTTTCACGCAGCTGCTTCCCTGTAGCGTGCGTGACTTTTCACGCAGCTGCTTCCTTGAGCGTGCGTGACTTTTCACGCAGCTGCTTCCCTGTAGCGTGCGTGACTTTTCACGCAGCTGCTTCCTTGAACGTGCGTGACTTTTCACGCAGCTGCTCCTTGTAGCGTGCGTGACTTTTCACGCAGCTGCTTCCTTGAGCGTGCGTGACTTTTCACGCAACTGCTCCCTGTAGCGTGCGTGACTTTTCACGCAGCTGCTTCCTTGAGCGTGCGTGACTTTTCACGCAGCTGTTCCCTGTAGCGTGCGTGACTTTTCACGCAGCTGCTTCCTTGAGCGTGCGTGACTTTTCTGCTTCCCTGACCCCTTGCTTAACCCACAGGCTCTTGGAGTTTGGTCTTATTTCTTTAAGCTTGGCTTTTCTATAGTCCTGTATATTAGTATTTTATTAGATATTTTATGCCCATTTTATATCCTTACGCCTTTTTGTCATGAACTTGATTTTACTTAATATGTTTGGAATGACTATTGTACATGGCATGATATGACAAGGAACTAGCATAACACGACAGTGACCCATAGTGGTGCACTCCTGACATGACCAACCTGACATGATAGTGGCCCGTCGTGGCGCACTCCTGACAAGTACCCTGACATGATTTATCTTGATAACTTAACTTGACCTGTCATGACACCGTGGGTAGTTCTTTCTTGCTTGCTTGTTAAATCCACTTGTCCTGTCTTGCATCATGTATAGGAGGGGACTCCTGAGTACCACGGTCAGGAGTACCTATTAAAATGGATTAAGGTTAATAACTAGAATAACTCAGTAGTCATGAAGAGATGACACAGCTACAGGCAATCCCGTTACCTGGGCGCTCTTGGGATCTGTAGCCTGCCGTCGAGTATGGCACATTTCCAGCGCATCGTCGAGTGTTGCACCCTCTAAGTCACCTAAGGGTACATTTGTCTTCTGGGTGATGTATCCACCTGAATTCAACCCCTAACTTTCGACCTGGGTAGCCTGGATGGTCTGCAGGGCTTGTGGCTGTGGAACAATCTCACTGCATCTTGTTAGTAATTAGGCCTGTGATAACCCTAGTTAGTTAAAGTAGTAAGCCGTAGGATCTGCTTGGCCGTGATTGATTGAATGAGGTATAACCAGTCTAGTCATGTCTTGATCCCATGCAAGATTGCTTTCTGTCTTGATTACTTACATTACTTATCTTGCTGATAAATGGTGGGAAACCAAGTTCTGTTCAGATGAAGGGTTACAACCCCGGTCCTTGTTTGATTTACGGGTTGTAACCTGGCTATCGGAATAGTCCCATGGTTATCTCGTCGTATATCACCCTGCCATGTTTTCATAAATTCTAGTTTTAAATATTATATCTTCTTGTGTTAATGCTGGCTTTTGTTCTTATTTCGTGGCCCCCTTGTGGCACTTGCTCTTTCTGGGGTTGACCCAGCTGGTTTTGTGTGGCCAGATTTTGGAGCAGCTTCCGAGGATCTACCAAGCTTCCAGCCCGATGGTGGCGACTAGAAGGAACCCGGGCTACGAGTGGGTTTTCTATTTTGTTTCGCTCACTCTATTGTAAAGTTATTCTTTTGAGGCGTTTAGCCGACGAGCACCTGTTAGCTCGATGTACTTTTACTTACTGTCTGCCTACGGGCTGTAAACATGATTAACAAATCCTAGGGTTGATCATGTATGACTTAACTCTTGCTAGTCCTCGTATTTTGTACGACTAGCTTCATGATCAGCTGATATATAATATTTGGGACGCCTTTTATTGTATATTTGGTGGTCAAACATCTTGTAATTATATTACTTGCTTGAGATTGAGACAATAGGTTTGACCTTAAGAGACTGTTGGCTTGTAGTAAACCCTCATATCTAGACAGCCGTGACCGTATAGTTGAGATGTATTCTATTTCAATATACGTAGCTGGCTATGTCTGCCCCCGCTCTCCAGTATTCTGGTTCTGGGGCGTGACAATTATCAGTTTCATTTTTAATCATCTTTAATATCCTATTGTGTCATGACCCGTTACCCAAATTGTTGGGCCGGGTCGAGCCATGTCCAGCCTACGCTTGTTAAAGCGTAGTAAGCTGTTCTAAGAATAGACAATAAAGGATCTAAACTGCTAACAGTTCTGAAATCATATTTAAAAGGTTCATCACAACACAGCATCTATAAGCGAAAGTAAACAAGCACAGACTTAAAAATACACTTCCAAAGTATCTAACTGGAGACAAAGTCCAGTATCCAAATATAAGTTCAACACGAATTCTAAGTCTCAAAACACAAGAAAGATATCTAAGCAAGGTTCCCCGCTGGGGCCTCTTCTAGAGCTAAGGCCAGGTCCTCAAATGTAGTACCATAATATCAATCACATAGCATTTTCTTCTCGAAAAGTGAACCTACAATGTTATCCTGTCAGGACGGGAGCAAGTACTGATTCTACAAACATATAATACTGATCATGTGATGGAAAGAGATAACGTAATCATGGCACATCTTGATTTATCCAGTTTTAGATACATTTCATCATGGCAATACATATTCATTTTAAAGTTTAAAACTGTAGTAGGTGAGTGATCAGTCAATAGGTGAAATAGGATGTACAGTGGTACATATCAATTTTTTGAAGTGTACATACATACCCTTAACGGCATCGGTGTATATCCATACACAAACGCGGGATCAGACATACGACAAAGGTACATATAGAATGTAACAGTGCTCGGTAAATACATACGGAGAAGGGGGGCATGATCACGTACACTACTAGCAGTTTTCCCTTAACCCGTTTTATTAACATGTGAGTGATACGAGAACAGTATAAAACATGTGAAAGACACTGGGAGCAGTATAAGCATGGTAGGTACTGAGAGCAATATAAAGCATAGTGAAACATGTACTGAGAACCAGTAAAAAGTATATGAAGATATAAGAACTGTCCTAAGCATGGTAGGTACTGAAAATAATATATCATGTAAAGATTTAACTTGCTACCCCAAGGATCAGCATTTAACATGGTTGGATCACAGTTTATTGTTATACGCAGTAAATAAGCTTGTAGGGGTACTTGCCTCGAGCAAAGCAAGAATACTAGTACGAAGATATAGATGTCCAGTGTCCTATCAATAATGATATACAAACTCAGCATCTAAATTATGTTTAAAATTACACTAGTGGTGTGACACGACTCCTAACTGGATACTAGCCAAGTGGGAACCTAGCATAAAAGTCTAATGTGGAGTGCCACTATATCCAAACTAATTTTCTAGGGCCTTTACACTAGTGTAGGGTGAGGTCCAATACTACAATAACTCAAATCAACACAAAACTTGTAAGTCGTAACTACTCAATAAATAAATTAGACTGTACACTGAGTTTCAACAATTTTTGAGATAGAAAAAAAAGCTCAATTATACATAAAATAAAGTACCAAAATGATCCTTGTTAATTATAGAAATTTATACTAATTTTTCTGGAATTTATAAACCCTCATAGATATTTATTAAAAAATCAGCAAACATATGTATCCTGAAAATGAGTTCTGTTTTCCTATTTATATAAAATACCAAAAGTACTTATTAAATGCTGTAAAAATTATATTAAATTAGCTAAATTAACATAGTATCTAAATACAATTTTTTCCAGATTTTTACAGTAATTAAAATATATATAAAAATTCAAAAACAAGTAACAATTTCTGAAAAAATAATTAATTACAAATTAAGGATGACACATCAGCAAAATCTACAGATGTTGTCGGATGATAAAATAAATATCACCAACGTGTCCAGAACGGTCAAATTAGCTAGGATAGCCTACCCATAAATCCAATTTAGACACAGAAGCAAAACGGTAATTTCGGATCAAAATGATGTCCGTCGTTGGACACACTTTGCACCGAAAAATGTGTCAAAATAGAAGTCTACAAAACCTAGCAAATTATATGTCCACGAATCCAGAATGATGATACGAACCCAACGGTATGTCCAAAATGGAATTCCGATGAGCTGATCTCAAAGTGGTCCGTTGACGCGGACATTTGGAATCCGGTTTGCACCAAAATGCGTGCCAAAGCAAATATTTTCAAAACTTAGCAAATTATATGTCAACGAGTCCAGAATGATGATACGAACTCAACGGTATATCCGGAATTGGATTCCGATGAGCCGATCTCAAAGTGACCCGTTGACTCGGAATGTGGGACCCCCTTTGCACCGAAATGCGTGCCAGGGTCCACGTTCTCCAAATCAAGCAAACTTTATTTGAAAATATGCCAGAATGATGACACGAGTCTGCTGGTGGTGTCAGAAATTGAATCCAAAGTCCCGGGTTCAAAAATAGAATTTCACAAGTGCAAATTAAAGAATTCGGACGGCCAACTTTGGCATCGAATTTGACCAACCAAACGTGCTCACAATGAAATGAAACTTAAGGGAAAGGAAGAGGGTTATACCAACTGCACACAGGAACTGGTAGCATGCCAACCGGAGCTGCGATGGCGGAGTTACGAGTCGACGAAGTTGGCTCCACAAAACTGTCCAAAAATAGTACAATTTAAAGTGTCAACTTGGTGACCAGTTTTGATGTATCAAACGACGTAATTAACGGACGAAACTTGAGGGGAGTGAAGATGGATATACCAAGATTGCGACGGAGCAAAGAGTTCGCCGATCCAATGGTCGGATCTCTCAAAAAACGTACGCAAAGTCGCTTCGACGGGGCGTCATTTCCGAGTTCAAAACTCGCGCGCGCCGACGGGATTTCGACGTAAATGCACGAATAGGCTATTCGGCGCGTCGGGGAGGAAGGTGCTGGCTCCGGGGTGGTTGCCCGAGAGGCTTGCCTAGCCAAGGGGGGTCGTCGGTGGCCGGTGGCCGTACGGTGGCGCGCCAGACGTGGCTGCGATGGCGGCCGGTGCCACTGCCATACTGCTGTTACAGCTGCGGCTGCTGCTGCGCATGCGCGCGCACGGCGGCGAGCGGCGTGTCTGCCCGGCAGGGGTGGCCGTAGCGGCGGAGGCCCGGCGAGGGTGGCGTACGGGTGGTGGTGGTGATGATAGTTAGAGTGGTGGTGATGGTTTGAAGTGATGGTGGTGAAGATGGTGTTGTGATGGTGTTGGTGATGTAGATGATGAAGAAGAGGAGGAGAAGAAGATGGAGGTAGTGGCTGTGGGTGTTCGGCATGGGTGGTGGAGGTCGTGGTGGTGATGTCGGCTGAAGCATGTGGGGGGAATGGGTGTTATGTGTGTGTTTGAAAATGAAGAGAGAGAGAGTTATAGTGTGTATATATAAATAGAAAGAGAGAGAGAGTGAGTTAGAATAGAGAGAGAGAGAGAGAGGAAAAGGAGGTCGGCCACATTGGTGGAGGGGGTGTTGTGCTGGCTGTGATGGGGAGTGAGGTGTGTGAAGAGAGAGAAAAGATATATATATATATATATATATATATATATATATATATATATATATATATATATATATATGTGTGTGTGTGTGTGTGTGTGTGTGTGTGTGTGTGTGTGTGTATAAGAAATAAAAGTGAGATATTTGTAAAATAGAGAGAGGAAGAGATATTTTCAAAATAGAAAAAAAAAAGAAATATTGTGTTGGGTATTTAGGCAGTCATGAGAGTACAACATGGAGCTTGGGTTTGGGTTCGGTCGAGCCGGGTCGGGTCAAAATCGGTCAGGGTACAATAATTGAATTTAAATAGGTATTTATGATCATGGATAAATAACATGTATGGACTCAAATAAATGGGACACAAGCGTCATGTGGGTAGTAGGCTTCATGTGGGACATGCCCATACTTTGGGTCGACTAGGTTGGATCGATGTCGGGTCCCGAAATTAAATTAAAAATTAAATCAGGTTTTACGGTAGAAAATAAATCGGTCCAAATTGACCCAAAAGTTGTGCGAAAGAAATGAAGCACAAAATGGAGTGTCTGCGTGGGACACGAAGGTCATGGGTGAAGAGCGTCTCGAGTAGATCATTCATGAGAAGTTAGTTCTGAAAAAACGACTGGTCTCGTGCTCCTAAATTAAAAGTCACGGTAACGTGCAAACGATGATCAAAGATAAAAGTGGGAATAATTATTCAACGATTAATTGGTCTAAGTTGACCCGAAGTTGTGCGATACAAAAAGAGCACAAGGGAACGAGTTCAAGTGGGACATGATATATCAAAACGAAGATAATCTTGTCTACTACAAAACTCGTAAAGAGAGTTTACAGAGATTGGCATCCCTGACGCTCCAGAAGTCAAAGTCACGGGAAGGAACATTAATGATCAAAATAATTAAATAATAAAATATTTATCAAAAATAATTCATTCAGAAAATTTAAAATAAATCCTGAAATTCAGGGGGCTTACATCCTACCCACCTTAGAAGAATTTCGTCCTCGAAATTAAAAAATCATCCAATAGGTCAAACTATAACACGTAGCTGCTCTGGCTACGATACTCAATCTGCTACCCTTGTAATTATCTCTTCCGTTTCTCTTTACAATCTTTTTGGTTTAGGTTCAACAATGGTCCTTCTATCATAAACTACGTCATATATCCTTTAGAATCTTTCATACCAACATGAAACTTTTATGTATACCCTAAAATATAGGTCATTCTCTGGGTATGTTTATAAACCTACAATGCTTGATCATCAACCATATTTCCAACCTCAATTGTAAATACTTGATTTCCTTATCGTATCCTAAGTATCCTTATTATATCAATCTATAGGCCCTTTGCATTATTTGTCTTCAATCCTTTCCTACAGCTTCTCCTTGAAATCATACATTCAATACTTATCTTTGGTTTAGAGCCTTCTTCTTTTTACTCAACAAGTCCTCCGAACATAAATCCTCGATTTCAAACTCCCGATTTATTAATTATCAATGTACATATGTCTTTGCCTTGTTCTTTATCGTTTTAACTGATATCCTTTCGATCTCGTACGCAATATTATATCCCATTCTAACTTATTCTATACCATTCCACATATCGATCTACCCTCTAATCACATATTATTAGCTATAGGTAACCAACCAAAATTCTACAAATGCTAAATCCTCAATTTGTAAGTACATGATTCGGATCCTCATTCTATAGTCACAATAATATAATATCTCATTATTCCATCTTAGATACCAATCGCTCTTAATGGTTTCCAAGTCTACTACAGTCACCCATACTTGTCCTATAAGCTTAATCTAACCAATCCCTAGGAAAAGTATTTATCACAATCACACAATATATGACTAGTTATACTACAGAATCAGTTAACAAGGTATGGCTATTTCGGTCGCCTATGAAATAGAAGGTTACAAGGCCTAAGACTGGGTCAAGCAATCCATAACAGTGTTCAAACAAGTTAAAGGTCAAGCAAGACGGGAAAGTTTGTCGGAATATCTCCAAGAATGGTACGAAGACAACAAGATGCATAACGAGAAGAATTACCCTAGAGGTTAACGAAGAAGAGTTTAGTCAAGCCATAGGAAAGATGGAACACAAAAATAATTATGTCCAAAAGATAACGCGAAAGCAATCCTATTGGAGAGTCATAGAGAACCTGTAATCCTAGTTGTAGATGTAGATAGGGCAGAGTTAATCAAAACGGGGAAGAATGATGATAAGAATTTATTCTTGCTCAATCGGTCATAACGAAGTGAACCAAGTTGAGATATGATCTGATAACCATACGCGTCTTCCTGAAATCATGTTGCCAGAATTTTTGCACACCAGTAAGCTTAGCTGCAATAAACGATAGAGTCATAACTAAGATATACACCCTATAATCATGTCATCTAGAATCCTCGCCACGCCAACCGGTATGGCTGCGAGAAAATCTAAATTCTATAACTAAGATAAGTATACCCAAAATCAGGCCATATGTTTTTGTCATACCAGCTAATATGGCTGCAATAAATTCTAAACTCCATAAATAAAGCAGACATTTACCTTATCAAGATATATAACAATTCAATCCACAAAATTTATCACGATGTAAGATCAAAGTCAACAACGAAAATCAGAAATCAATTTCAACAGCGAATTAAGGAAGAGCAAATAGAAATAAGTGGAAACAGATTTCTAGGTAAGATTAGAGTGAGATCCTCAGGGATCATCCTAAGGGTACTGTCCTAGTCAAAATTGTAACCCATTGAATTTCAAACAAGATACTAAATATAGTAAACGGTCCTATGCTGTGACGAGTTTTCCTATGTTGCAATCCTAGATATCCTCTATGTGTTCTAAATGTTATTCCTAGTGTTATCAAGTTGTCCTAAGATCCTAATTGCAGGCATGCTTGGTGTAACCAAACAATTTAAGTCTGGACCTGCATGGGCCGCCACTAAGAATATGTCACGACCCGTTACCCAAATTGTTGGGCCGGGCCGAGCCATGTCCAGCCTACGCTTGTTAAAGCGTAGTAAGCTGTTCTAAGAATAGACAATAAAGGATCTAAACTGCTAACAGTTCTAAGATCACATTTAAAAGGTTCATCACAACACAGCATCTATAAGCGAAAGTAAACAAGCACAGACTTAAAAATACACTTCCAAAGTATCTAACTGGAGACAAAGTCCAGTATCCAAATATAAGTTTAACACGAAGTCTAAGTCTCAAAACACAAGAAAGATATCTAAGCAAGGTTTCCCGCTGGGGCCTCTTCTGGAGCTAAGGCCAGGTCCTCAAATGCAGTACCATAATATCAATCACATAGCATTTCTTTCTCGAAAAGTGAATCTACAACGTTATCCTGTCAGGACGAAAGCAAGTACTGATTCTACAAACATATAATACTGATCATGTGATGGAAAGAGATAACGTAATCATGGCACATCTTAATTTATCCAGTTTTAGATACATTTTATCATGGCAATACATATTCATTTTAAAGTTTAAAACTGTAATAGGTGAGTGATCAGTCAATAGGTGAAATAGGATGTACAGTGGTACATATCAATTTTTTGAAGTGTACATACGTACCCTTAACGGCATCGGTGTATATCCATACACAAACGCGGGATCAAACATACGACAAAGGTACATATAGAATGTAACAGTGCTCGGTAAATACATACGGAGAATGGGGCATGATCACGTACACTACTAGCAGTTTCCCATTAACCCATTTTTATTAACAAGTGAGTGATATGAGAACATTATAAAACATGTGAAAGACACTAGGAGCAGTATAAGCATGGTAGGTACTGAGAGCAGTATAAAGCATAGTGAAACATGTACTGAGAACCAGTAAGAAGCATGTGAAGATATAAGAACTGTCCTAAGCATGGTAGGTACTGAAAATAATATATCATGTAAAGATTTAACTTGCTATCCCAAGAATCAGCATTTAACATGGTTGGATCACAGTTTAGTGTTATACGCAGTAAATAAGCTTGTAGGGGTACTTGCCTCGAGCAAAGCAAGAATACTAGTATGAAGATATAGATGTCCAGTGTTCTGTCAATAATGATATACAAACTCAGCATCTAAGTTATGTTTAAAATTACACTAGTGGTGTGATACGACTCCTAACTGGATACTAGCCAAGTGGGGACCTAGCATAAAAGTCTAATGTGGAGTGCCACTAAATCCAAACTAATTTTCTAGGGCCTTTACACTAGTGTAGGGTGAGGTCCAATACTACAATAACTCAAATCAACACAAAACTTGTAAGTCGTAACTACTCAATAAATAAATCAGACTGTACACTGAGTTCCAACAATTTTTGAGATAGAAAAAAAAAGCTCAATTATACATAAAATAAAGTACCAAAATGATCATTGTTAATTACAGAAATTTATACTAATTTTTTTGGAATTTATGAACCCTCATAGATATTTATTAAAAAATCAGCAAACATATATATCCTAAAAATGAGTTCTGTTTTCCTATTTTATAAAATACCAAAAGTACTTATTAAATACTAGAAAAATTATATTAAATTAGATAAATTAACATAGTATCTAAATATAATTTTTCCGAGATTTTTACAGTAATTAAAATATATATAAAAATTTAAAAACAGCAAGTAACAATTTCTGGAAAAATAATTAATTACAAATTAAGGATGATACATAAGCAAAATCTACAGATGTTGTCGGATGATAAAATAAATATCACCAACATGTCCAGAATGGTCAAATTAGCTAAGATAGCCTACCCATAAGTCCAATTTAGACACAGGGGCAAAATGGTAATTTTGGGTCAAAATAATGTCCGCCGTTGGACACACTTTGCACCGAAAAATGTGTCAGAATAGAAGTCTACAAAACCTAGCAAATTATATGTCCACGAATCCAGAATGATGATACGAACCCAACGGTATGTCCGAAATGGAATTCCGATGAGTCGATCTCAAAGTGGTCCGTTGACGCGGACAATTGGAATCCGGTTTGTACCGAAATGCGTGCCGGAGTATGATTTGATTGATTGTAGACTGGTGATTTGTCACACTCACTTTTCAATTTCAAGGGTATTTTAGTAATTGTGATTTATTTGAATTTTTATGGTTCTTATTTTTAATTTTTATCTATTTATTAATTAGATTGATTGCAGTGTGATTTGATTGATTGTAGACTGGTGACTTGGTAGTTTGACCTTAGTCAACCTTCACTGGAAGCCTTAATAATGTAATTAAAATTTCACATTTTGGTTTTTAAAAATTATTTAGATTTAAATCTCTATTTTTGGAATGGTTTAAATGATTTTAGTCTTTTCAGCCATTTTGACCTTTATGTGATTTCCTGAATATGTTGACTCTTGTTTGTGCTAGCAACTGGTTTAACCTTAGTGGACTTGTATAAGGGCCTAACCATGCATTAGAATTATTATTTTTATTTTTAGAATTTATTTTGTGCATTAGATTATTTTTAAGGCTTTTATTTATTTATTTAGCCTTTTTGCATGTAGGCCTTTGAGTTTTTTGACTTGGGCCCATTTCTAATTGAGTAGGAGATGGCCCAAGTGAAACCCTAACCCCTACACACCCCCTTGGCTGCCCAATACTGCAGCACCCCCTCCTCTTTTCATTATTTGTGAAAATTGTGAGCCTCCACAGGAAATCCTAAAAGATCCATCTCTCCAAAACACCTATTTTCTTCATCCGGAGTCCATTTCTTTCCAAAAGAACATCGTTGCACTCGTTGAGGAGAGGAGGATCTGCTGGAGCATTTCTGGAGTGGAGACGGAGGGTTTTGCTGGAGGGAAATCGGCCGACACGACAACCGAGGAGCCCCGATCATTGAGTTTTGACACTCAATAGGTAAAACCCTAATCTACCATTGCAAATCTGGTTTTTTCTTTATTTTTGCATTTATATAGGTGCCCTAGCCTTGCCCACGAAATTTGGTGGGATTTTGACTCCGTTTGATGGAGGTATCGAGCCCGTGTCGGTCCCTTACGGCACGTGTTCGACGAAATACCGCTTAGGATAGAAAGTTGTTGTTTTTCATTTCTGTCTTCATAGATGTTTAGATAATATGATTTTTATAAACTTTCGTGAAGACGGTTTTGGGTTTGACATCGTTTCAGCGGCGTTTCGGGCAACGGATGCACGTGCACGGATCCCGTGCACGAGGCCGTGCGTGCCCTACTGTCCGCGTGTGATTGCGCGATAAATAGAGTGTACTGTTGTGTGAAAATTTGTGAGCACATGGGGGCAACCTCTGCCCTCATGCTCATAAAATTTCATGACTTTTCGTTGAGCGAGCGCGGAGATATCGCGCGTGCACCGCTCAGCCACTGTGCATTCAGTCTGTCATTTTTGTCGTGGAGACGGACTTCGTGCGCGCACACGATGCAGCGAAGACCCGTTCCAGGACCCAGAACATTTTGACCTAGACCTAGATGACCCGTAGGACGAACCCTGAGTCGCGACGTGTCCCGACGAGGGAGCAGCGAGGCCGGAACCGCGCGTACGAGGGCGCGCGGGCGCGCGCGCGCGCAGCAGGCCGCACGGGTGCAGGGGCTGCGTGCACCACTTTGGCGCATCGTGTCTCCATGTCATCGTGTCCTAGACCTACCCCAGGACCACCCTCCAGCTATGTGCACAAGCACGTGGCGTTTCGTTGCGTGTGCGGCGCTCAAACGAGCGAGAACGCACGCGTACCACACGGTATCGGGAAATTCCGATACGCATTCTGTGGACACAACACGGACACGTTTTCGAACCCAAGAGTATACGAACGCATCACGTGGGTCGAGACCAACGTGTATGCTAAGTTTCGTGGGTTCGTTTGGTGTATTTTGGATTTTGGGTCGTTGTGTGAATTGGGTTGATTTTCTTTAGTTTTCGATTTTTGAATTAATATGATATTCTGATTTTTCAGCTTCTTAGCTTCTAAATCTGAGTTTACAGGACTTATATGAGATTTTGGATTCGTGGGAACCAACCTTTGGCTTTGTTTCATAATTTTTCCATCATTTATGAATATATGTGTTTCTATATATCTTTATACATATATTTAACTATATATATATATATATATATAATCCCGTTGAAACCCATTCCTAATTCATACATATTGAGAATGGGTCGAGGGAGATATTATTCCAGATTTTAGACTCTTTATATTATATCGCATCATTGCGTATCTTTCCATTTTGAGCATTTGTGTAAGTAGTATATATGTATATAAGTAGTATACTATTTTAAGTGATTCCATGGTTATATATATATATATATATATATATATATATATATATATATATATATATATATATGTAATTTCTTACTTTGTATATATGTATATAAGTAGTATACTATTTTGAGTGATTCCATGGTTGCGTTTTACTGATTTTGATCTCAGATTTTACCCTATTTTCAGTAAGCACCAGTACATACACACGCACACGCCACTTTTTGTTAGATTTGGGCTTTGTTTGTATTGTATATACGCATGTGTGTATATACCTATATGTATATATATATATTTATGCTTGTTAATTCTCTTAGATTAGATTGAAGTTGTGTATATAACTATAGAAGCCCTAGGACAGATTTGGTTTGTCATTTCGAGCTTAGTTTAGTCGAATTGGCCGACAAGTTGACCAAATTGACAAAAGTCAACTTTGGGTCAAACTTGATCCAATTCAACTCAAACGAATTTCAAATGACCTAGAATTTTGTGTATGACCTAGAAATTAGTAGACGGACTAGTTGACCCAGGTTTGACCAGCATTGACCAGGTTTGACCAGAGTTGACGAGGGTTGACTTTGACCAAAATGGACCTAGAAGCATGTAGTCTTACATTGTAGCTATTTCTCTTGATATTATAGACTTGGTTGTGACATGTGTGTATTTTAAATAGGTTTACATTGCCCCAGTTTAGTTACACCTCATCATCAGCAGTTCGATTTGCCATGCGAGTACATTCTCTGATCTTTTCATACTTCTTTGGATATGTTCTCTTGTTATAGACTAGTATACTTGATGCTGACACGATGTTCATACGGATTAGTACCCTCTGGATCTTTTCATGCGATGTTATCCTCTCGGATACATCGAGTATATCATGTTCATGTACTTTATCATGGCCATCATGTACTCCATGTATTCATATTTATCCATGTGCACTCATATGTTATTCATGTACACTCATGACCATATGAGCTCTATGTATACAGTAGTTGTTATCCATGTACAATAACATAACATGTATTGATCCTTGTGTATTGATTGGGGACAGGGAGAGTGTAGTTGGTTATGTGATCATTATCCCCAATAGGTATCCATGTACACTCCATAGCTGTATCCATGTGCAACCCAGACCGTTTACATAACCAATTCATGCTCTGATTCACATAGAAGGTTATATTTCTCTATTGTCATATTATATCTCATTTTATAGTCTCTCTCTCCTATTGATTTCCTTTACAGCGATTCATGTATAGTTTTCTATAGCTTGCTTTATATGTCCATTCCTGCTATGAACTGTTGTGAGAGATATGTGCTCGTTCCGTCCTGACTGGGCATGTTGAAAATTTTACAGGTATTGATGAGGAGTACTGCCCTACTTATTAGGGCATTGGCTTAGATGACACTGGCGACGTGGACCCTCAGGAGAATCCCACAGTCGCTGAGGACTTGCCTATAGTCTAGCTGAGACTTAGTATTTTATTGTCTTTCTGCTTGAGACTTTATGAGTTGTACTATTGTACTTGAGATTTATTCTGGTGGTTTACACCTAGACTTTTTATCTGTGACTCTCTTGAGATTCATTCTTCTATTCATCTTTGTATTGTAATTGAGTTACTTATTATTCTACTCTCCATTCGGAGTTTATTTTAGACTGTGTTAGATACTGTGACTCAGGACAGCGTTCTACCGCTGACACTGCGGCGTAGGATGGACGTTCGTCACTTTTCGTACCCTTGCACTGGGTACGGGTCGTGATACGTTTTTAGTGGTAGCCCATACAGGTCGACAATCACAACTAGTGTGATTCGTAGTGGTACTCGAACTAGAGTATCATTACAGCCTGCAGTAGGATATAAGATATAAGTTAAGGTACTCAATCACATTAGGAAAACTCTTATCAAATTCTTGCTGTTAATTGTCTCCTTTTGAAAACAACTGTCCTCCTTTGATGATTTTGCTTCTTTTCCAGTAATTGATTCCTTATTTGATCTGTCTTCAAGATAGTTAAGAAGACATGATTTCATCCCTCCGGTCCATGCAGGACCAGATTCGCATTAGTGCGATGTCGTGGTAGTGCGACAATTTAGTTGTATTACTATGAGCCTGCTATAGAGTATATGAAGTAAGGTGTTAGAATGAGAGGATACTTAATCACTATTAGAATTTTCTGAGAGATTCCTGGGACGACCCTTGAGAATCTTATTGTGAGCTTCGATTTAGATTCCCTTTCCCTTACTTTAGTCCACCTTCCTCCCTTAATTCTTGTATCTTGTTTGAACTCTTTTCACCAATACCCTTACTTTCTTGTGCTTAATAAAGGTTAGGAAGATGGCTACACTTCTATATACTTATTGGTCAAATCCATGGCTAGAAGGATTACATTAAGGAATTGGAATACACGGAGACTTTGATTAAGTTATAAGGGCATTTTTCTAAAAGGATAATTTAATGATTAGTAGTTTGTAAGTTGGGATATTACCAAGGAAATTTATCTTGAGATTCTACGTAGTAATCACCAGAGGATTATAAAATTATATTTTGATACTGGAGAAAAATAGTTAGAATCTATATAAATCGATTTCAGGAATTGATGTGATTCATGAATTATTGGATTATGATTATACATCTTTTAACGTATATAGATTGGTTTGAATGATAAAAAAAAGGGGTGGCAGTATGAACTATTAAATTGAGTCGTACAAGTTGCGATGTATATGTTTATTGAATTTCAAATTTAAGTGGAAGCAATGATATTTAGATTTTGGTTTAAAAGATTGGGAAGATATAAAAGCGATTGTTTTAGAAAAAAAAAGATTCTCAAATTTGGAATCGTGTCAATTGATTGAAGATTTAAAAATCTATTTAGATTTTTGTTTACGAAGTAGTGATTATGTTTCAATGACTTAGAAAGAGAAATTATGGTTGATAAGTGCGTTAAAATACTGAGCTGTAAATGCTAGATTGCCGTGATAAGCTAAGTGTCTATTTTGAGGATTATTTGAGACAAATTGGGAGTTTTTAAAGTTATGAAGTGATATAGAATTTTATGGATTCGTGATTTATTAACTCTGGAGTTTAAAGTTGGATTGAAATGTTAAATTTTAGAAAGGTTAGTAGTAATGTGATAAAAGTTATTATGAGATTTATGAAAAGGATTTAAATGTTAGTCGTGATTAGATTGGAAGGCTTAGAGTGAATACAAATTGAGGTAGTTATTTTGAAAGTTCTTTTTAAAGGAATGTAATGGTAGGCCACCAAGGTAACCTTAACGAGATAGAAGTGTTCCACACTAATTGCTATATCACTCATGACTATGATAGTAGTATATACTCCAGTGTTGTTAGTCGTCTGCCAAACTATGGGACTGTATCTCAATCTTGACTTACTAAACCTTCCCTCAAATCTAGATCTTTTATTGTGACCTTCTAACCGTTGTATGTGATCGTTCCTTAACAGTATTCGTCTTTTGAACTGTGTTCCTAAATTATTTCACTGGATTCTTAATTAAATTTATTTCATGCTTCAACTTGATTTCCTTTATTCTTGTATTAGTTGTCACCTCTTGACCCTTACCGTGATACTAAATTACTTTCTGACTTAAATTCGAGATCCAACCATGACTCAATTCTTTCGACCCGACATGTGATGGTGTTCTTCTTGTTTCCTTAAATGCTTAACCTTGTACCTTATCTTGATTGCTTGACCAGCTTAGTTAATGATCTTGGACTATTTTTCTTCTTCATCATTACCTCCCTTACTTATATTTTGACTACCTTATGTTGCTAATTTAGCCTTAATTTTGCAAGCTTATCTCTTTTTCGAGCTTGATCATGACATATTTTATTGGGTCGACCTACTAACATATTGTCTAATCAGAACCGGTGTATGATGGTCTGATCAACCTAGTGCACTTTGGTTCGCTTTCATATATTACTCTACGTGGATGAGACTCTAGGGCATATGTCTCATCCACGACAGCTATGGCAATTCTTCTTGAATTATTTTCGTCGTCTATGAACCACGTATTGTACTCAATAGCATCGTCTTTGAACTCTTTTTGCTTTTGTCTTTCACATATTTCAGAAAGACAAGGCACTGTACTTAATAGGTCAACCCAGGGTATCACGTTTAGCTTCCTTATCAAAAGGAGGATAGTGACTTATTTCTATATCCTCACAGTATTCTTTAAGATTTCAATAGTGTTGAATTCTAAACCCTTGATCGCGACCAGTCGACTTGGTCATTCCCTTATCATCCAATGATTGGAACCTTATTCAATTGAATTAATTCAATTGTGACATGGATTTCAAGTCTTGGATACTCGTGCCTAGACTTCAATGACCTCGTTTTCCATCTTGCCAAACCTCGATTCATCCTAGATTTGATCAACTTAGATCATATCGAGACTAAAATTTCTTATAGGTATATATATAGTGTGCTTGGATTTCAGTGTTATTGACAGTCGTGCTTAAACTTTCGATTTTGATCATCTTTAGAATATTAATGCTTCATGGTTAATTTCAGTTGTTTTTTTTATCACCAGTGTTTGTATAGGATGATAGATTGCCTTATAACCTGATGATTTATTATTTTTCCTTATCTTTTCCAGAATGGCACCCATGACCAGAGTATGTCCCCAGTGCACAGCTGCAATTTCGGATGAGACTGAGATTGTACTTTCCCCTTCTATTGCTCAGGAGGTGTTAGTAGCCTCACCGGAGAATTTTCCTCCATCTCCTATCCTTCAGGAGAGGACTGTAGTTCAGCCGGAGACTGAGGGCCTTCCTTTGCCTCCTGGAGTGGTACCCCATGCCATTCCTGATGGGGCTCATATTTACAGACTCCTTCATGATGTGCAGGAGGTACAGAGACTTCAGGCTGAGCTTATGAGAGAGCAGAGTCTCAGTTTTCAACTGTTGTGGGATTACATGTATTCGAGGGGAGAGCCTAGTCCCAAGAGAGCGAGGAGCAGTTTATACCCAGAGCCTCAGGAGTACCCAGGCTTTCAGCCTAGACCAGCCTATCCAGTTCAGATTTCTGTCCAGCAGAGGCCAGTTGAGTGGGTGCCTACCTGTACTTTCTGTAAGAAGCTTGGGCACGTATGGAAGGACTGTAGGAAGAGACTAGAATTATGCCTATTTTGTGGGTCAGCTGCACACAAAATACGAAACTGTCCTACTACACTTGCCCCTAGTCGAGGCCTACCTCCGGGAGAGAGTTCCAGCTACCAGACCTAGTAGAGGTGAGTTCTTGACCCATACCTTATCATATCTTGATGATTACTGTACCCTACCATATTATTTGTATGTTTGATATCTTATGACTACTTTTGGTCTAGTATGACTATAGTGGCTAGATGAGACCCCAGACTGATTACCTGCCATAATCATGTATGATATCTTTCCAACTGAATGATTTAGATAAGTTTCTTAAGACCATGATTGTTGGGGATTTGACCTAGAAGGAGTAGGATTATTTTAATTTTGAGGATGAAATTATTTTAAGGAGGGTAGATTTGTCACACTCACTTTTCAATTTCAAGGGTATTTTAGTAATTGTGATTTATTTGTATTTTTATGGTTCTTATTTTTAATTTTTATCTATTTATTAATTAGATTGATTGCAGTATGATTTGATTGATTGTAGACTGGTGACTTGGTAGTTTGACCTTAGTCAACCTTCACTGGAAGCCTTAATAATGTAATTAAAATTTCACATTTTGGTTTTTAAAAATTATTTAGATTTAAATCTCTATTTTTGGAATGGTTTAAATGATTTTAGTCTTTTCAGCCATTTTGACCTTTATATGATTTCCTGAATATGTTGACTCTTGTTTGTGATAACAACTGGTTTAACCTTTGTGGACTTGTATAGGGGCCTAACCATGCATTAGAATTGTTATTTTCATTTTTAAAATTTATTTTGTGCATTAGATTATTTTTAAGACTTTTATTTATTTATTTAGCCTTTTTGCATGTAGGCCTTTGAGCTTTTTGACTTGGGCCCATTTCTAATTGAGTAGGAGATGGCCCAAGTGAAACCCTAACCCCTACACACCCCCTTGGCCACCCAACACAGCAGCACCCCCTCATCTTTTTATTATTTGTGAAAATTGTGAGCCTCCACCAAGAAACCCTAAAAGATCCATCTCTCCAAAACACCTATTTTCTTCATTCGGAGTCCGTTTCTTCCCAAACAAACTCTGTTGCGCTCGTCGAGGAGAGGAGGATCTTTTGGAGCATTTCTGGAGTGGAGACGGAGGGTTTTGCTGGAGGAAAATCGGCCGACACGACAACCGAGGAGTCTCAATCATTGAGTTTTGACACTCAATAGGTAAAACCCTAATCTACAATTGCAAATCTGGTTTTTTCTTCATTTTTGCATCCATATAGGTGCCCTAGCCTTGCCCACGAAATTTGGTGGGATTTCGACTCCGTTTGATGGAGGTATCGAGCCCGTGTCGGTCCCTTACGGCACGTGTTCGACGAAATGCCGCTTAGGATAGAAAGTTGTTGTTTTTCATTTCTGTCTTCATAGATGTTTAGATAATATAATTTTGATAAACTTTCGTGAAGACGGTTTTGGGTTTGACATCGTTTCAGCGGCGTTTCGGGTAACGGACGTACGTAGACGGATCCCGTGTACGAGGCCGTGCGTGCCCTGCTGTCCGCGTGTGATTGCGCGATGCACAGAGCATATTTTTGAGTGAAAATTTGTGAGCACGTGGGGGCAACCTCTTCCCTCATGCTCGCAAAATTTCATGACTTTTCGTTGAGCGAGTGCGGAGATATCGCGCGTGCACCGCTCAGCCACTGTGCATTCAGTCTGTCGTTTTTGTCGTGGAGATGGACTTCGTGTGCGCACACGACGCAGCGAAGACCCATTCCAGGACCCGGAACATGTTGACCTAGACCTAGATGACCCATAGGACGAACCCTGAGTCGCGGCGTATCCCGACGAGGGAGCAGCGAGGCCGGAACCCGCGCGCACGAGGGCGCGCGGGCGCGCACGCGCGCGCAGCAGGCCGCGCGGGTGCGGGGGCTGCGTGCGCCACTTTGGCGCATCGTGTCGCCATGTCATCGTATCCTAGACCTACCCTAGGACACCCCCCCCCAGCTATGTGCACAAGCACGTGGCATTTCGTTGCGTGTGCGGCGCTCAAACGAGCGAGAACGCACGCGTACCACGCGGTATCGGGAAATTCTGATACGCGTTCTGTGGACACGACACGGACACGTTTTGTGAAACCCGCTTTTGGATTTAATTAATTGGAGTTAATGTAATTTTGGTTAATAATTAATTTTTTTGTCGTAATTGGTATATATATAAATATTGATGGATTATTATTATTATTATTATTATTATTATTATTATTATTATTATTATTATTATTATTATTATATTGTGGGTTAGAAATTAATTTCAAAATAATAGTCTGGTTTTTTATTGCTGACCTGACCCGAGCTCGGACCAGATTCCCGAAACCCCGGACCCGATCCTAACCCTCTCTTTTGGATTCTGAATCTGACTTTTATAAATAAAAAAATATATATTTTTCTCTTTGGAGCTGGTCCAAGTTGGACCAGATCCCCTCAACTTCCCCTTCCCACGTTCTTCCTCTCTTCTCCTTACTTAACTCCCCTCCTTTTACTCTCAGCACAACTCCTCACTTTACCACTCCTTATAACTCCCCACTCCTTTACTCCCCTTCTTTATAACATACTCACCCACAACTAGCTTTCCCCTTAATTCTCCTCTAATTGTTCACCCCCATACGTTGTAAACCCATACGTATTATTTCCCCACTTCTCCTTTAATACCCCAACACCAGAACCTATTTCACTCACCCCCACGTCCAAATTCCCTCTCCCACAGCAGAGAACAACACCACCATCAACTCATCTCTTTCTCCTCACAAGAAAATCCACTCCCTCGCCTAACTCTTCCCTCTCCCTCAACTCTTCACCGGAGAAAACCCTTTCCGAACTCCCACTCTCCCCCTTCCCTCCCGAAACACCCCGACGCCCCGGACTCCCGACCGTCGGCCTCCTCCAGCGGTGCCGTCCCCGAAGCCCGGCGCGCGACCCTGTGCGGCGCCCTCCCCGGCGCGCGACCCCTTCGGCGTCCGACCCCGACGCCCCGGCTCCCCGCGCCCGTCGCCGACGCCCGACCCCCTTCGGCCTCTCGCCGGCGCACCCCCAGTACCCCTTCGCCGTCCCCGCAGCGCCTCCCTGCGCTCTCGCGGCGCCTCCAGCACCGAGCTTCGCCAAGCCCGGCAACCCCCTGTCCGGCCCGCTCCCTTCCAGCGCCTTCCGGCCTCCGCGCCGACCCCATCAGCGCTGACCCCGCGGTTTCTCGTGCCCTAGCACGCGGACGCTGTTCCCCGGCGCACCCCGAGGCGTATCCGCTGTTCTGGACAGCCTTGTCCAGCAGAGTCTCGGATTTCCGTCGCATTTCAGATCTCTTTATTTCTATAATTTTGCATCTGAGAGCTCTAGCCGAGCAACCCAAGGTATAACCCCTGTCCCGTTCCATTTTCATTCTGTCTATGATGAGATTGGTCCCCGATTCCCTCCCGGAATTCGGTTTTTTTAGCGATGTCGTAGTTTCGGAACCTTCGGAAAGGTTCTATTGGTTGTTTTGCTTTTCCAAAACTTTTCGAAAAATGGATTTCTTAATATTTTGGGTTTTTGGATTTTTCCAATAGCGTGCTGTGATGTTTTGGTTGGATTCGGACTCCCGAATTCATTTCGGGTCGTTCCGAATTAATATTGGAAATGTTATGGTTATTTTTATTTTGGGATTCCCTGGTTTGGGATTTACAGGAAAATATTGGCACATATTTCCCAGTTTTTGGGTTGACCAAAAACAGAGGAGATGCTGTCAGATTTTTTCGTAAATTTAATTATATTTTTAAAAATGATTTTAAAATGGATTTCGGAAATATATTAAATATTTTAGATTTTGGACGACGATCGTATCGGTCAATGGGCCCCGGCTAAGTGCAAACGAAATCGGCTACGCCCGGACGTTGAGGCATTAGCCTAGTTGACGATTGGACCATATCTGAGACTCGTTATTATTTAATTTATTTTTATTGTCTATTTATTCATAATTAATTATAGGAAGTTTTAGAACTAACGACCATTTTGTCTTATTTAAATTTATGTAAATAAATTGTAATGGGCATAAGCCCAGCTGGTTGTTGGTTCTGTGGCTTGTAAATTGGTAGTGTAGAATTTTTGTTATTGGCTGATTTTGTGAATTTTTGTAGCTTACGCATAAATCTAATAATAGTTATTTTTATATAGAAAATTAATAAAGATTTCTCACATAAAATCTACAAGTTTAATATTTAACAACGATCATGTATTTCTCATTAAAATAAGAAATTTAGTTTTATATGTATAATTATGAAAATACAAGTTTTAATCAAATTAAATTGGAAACTATGAGTTTTTCCAAAATACAAAGTTTAAATGATCTTTCCCTCGTTATTAATTACAACGCACCGATAATCGCGTTTTGTTCGTGTTTAATAAATTAAGATTTAAAATTGATTAGGACACAATTAGAGATTTCAACTAGTATTGTTAGCTTGGTAACCCTGGATTCTGAATCAACTTCTCGAAATGTAGGAATTCGAGGACGATCCTAATTTCCATCTCGAAGTCTTCAATCTTTCCAGTCCAGTCCATTTGAGGCAAGTACAGTTTGTGTTAGTTTACAATTATTTAGTAATCGTTTTAATACAAGTTTAAACCACGATGCAACACGAAACTCTCTCTGAGAGCACTGACTGTAACTACTGTAACTACTGTAACTGTTTGGGGACTGGAGGAGTAGTGTAATGAGTATGACCACATCTAAACTACTGTAACTACTGTAACTACTGTAACTACTGTAACTGTATTAGCTTACCCCTCATACACACGGTAATAAGCCGTATCTGAACTGTAACAAACCCAAGCCGGTCATATTCATTGCCTATTCAAATCACACTGTTTTACTGTTAGAAAACTGTTCATTTCTAAATTGTTTAAAAGTACATGATTCTATTATTATTTTAATTATTAAATTAGCATGAATTGTACTTTGCTCTCTCCTGACTGGAGACCCAACATTTTAGGTATCACTGATGAGGCTTTGTTCCGCGATATTTCCCGAGGTCCCAACTAGAGGACGATGATCTCGAGACTGATGAGCTGGTTGCCTAGATTTTTTTCTTATTTTATAATTCATGATGTTTGTGAAAAACAATGTATTTCAGATGTATCTTTTATTTTATTGTAAAAAGTTTTAAACTATTCGAATTATTAAAGTTGTGACAATTAGACTGTGTTATTTATTTACCTGCATGAGTGATACAGCTTACTGCCGCCGTCTCAATAACGGTGCAGGCTAGGCATGATCCGATTCGACCCAAGAAATTGGGACCGGGTCGTGACATATTTTTAGTGGTGGCCCATGCAGGTCATAAACAACAACTTAGAAAAACATACCTAGAAACAATTAGAACACTAGAACATTGATTTGTCACAACATAGGTCCGAATTATATATAAATAAATATTTTTGTTTGATTATAGACTGGTAGGCTACCTTGATTATGTTTGTACCCTAAACCTTCCAGAATCTAACCAAGGACAAGACCAATCCTGCTGGCGATGAGGTGTCATCTCCGGATCATACCCCATCTCCTCAACCAAGTCCAGGGTTTATTCCCTCGCAGCTGATTGACCGTCCCCATATTTCATCCAGTGAAGTTTTTACTACACTGGCGATTCCTACCTCTTCTCAAACTGAGTTGCATTTCCTGGGTGAAGTACCCATTCCTGTTGCTCCACCAGTACCAGCAAACACCTCCCAAATGGTTGTCCTATTTCAAGAAATTCTGGAGTTCCAGAAATCTCAAGATGAAGCCCAGCAGGAACAGATGAATATCACGAGAGAAGATATGAAGAACGTCAATGATGTAGCCTTAGCTATCTTAAACCAAGTTGGAGCGGAACCTCACCCTAGGAGGGGTACCCCTGAATCTAGAAGACATTTGAGCCCTATCCGGCAGTCATATCGTAAGAAGCTATTGGTTTGTGACTACTGTAAAAGGCTTGGTCACCAAGCCAATATTTGTCGCAAGAGATTGGAGAAATGTTTGGCATGTGGATCTGCTGAACATCGGGTAAAGGACTGCCCCTTATCTTTCCATCAAACCAGAGCACATATCCCAGCAACACCTGTTAGGCCACAACCTAGGGGCTCTTTCTATCCAGCAGACCTTGCCTCCTACTATAAGGCATGATGCAGACTCGAGGTTCATAGAAGAGGAAGCAGTTGGAGACTGCTCATACAAGAGCCAGAACCATGAAGATTAGTACCTAGGACTGCTGAATAGTATTATTTATTGTCATAAGAAGTTGTAACAGGATGTCCTTGGATCAATCATGAGAGTTTTGCTATAATTCTTCACATGAATAAACTTCTTAGTTACACCTTTATGGGAGATGTTTTCCCTGATAGTCTTCCCAGATTACCCCAGATCTAGACATAGAGTTCACTTTTGACATAGTCCCCGGCTCTTCCCTATTTCTAAGGGATGCTACAGAGTCAACCTGAAGGAGGCCAAGGAGATGAAGGACCAGATCAATGAACTGAAGGCTCTGGGATTCATTCGAGACGGAGCTTCACCCTGGGGAGCACCTGTCTTGTTTGTGCCCAAGAAGGACGGAACAGTACGGATGTGCATCGACTACCGGGCATTGAACAATATCACCATCAAGAACAAGTACCCTCTGCCCCGGATCGATGACCTATTTGATCTATCGAGCGGAGCCAAGGTGTTTTCGAAGATTGATCTTAGATCTGGCTACCACCAGATCAGGGTCAGGAAGGAAGATATTCCCAAGACGGCATTCAACACCAAGTATGGGCAGTTTGAATTCTTGGTCATGTCGTTTGGACTGACGAATGCTCCTGCGGTGTTCATGAACCTTATAAACAAGGTTTTCCATGAATACCTAGATCGATTGTTGTTGTCTTCATTGATGACATTCTGATCTATTCAAAGACGGAAGAGGAGCACGAAGAGCACCTCAGGAAAGTTCTGGAAACTTTGAGGAAGGAGAAGCTGTATGGTAAGCTTTCCAAATGTGAATTCTTTCTAGATAAGGTGGATTTTCTTAGCCATAGTGTCACAGGAGAAGGAATTCTGGTAGATCCGAAGTAGATAGCCGTTGTTGAGAAATGGTCTATCCCGAGCTCAATTACTGAAATCAGGAGTTTCTTGGGCTTGGCTGGCTACTACCGAAAGTTCGTGAAGGATTTTGCCAGAATTGCTGAGCCGATGACGAAGCTCACTCGGAAGAATGAAGAGTTCATCTGGACGGAAGGTTGCCAGGCATCATTTGAGGAGCTGAAGAAGAGACTTACCACTGCACCAATCCTTGCGCTACCCGCAGGAACTGGTGGTTTCTCAATCTACAGTGATGCCTCAGGTAAAGGACTGGGTTGCGTTCCTCAACAACATGGAAAAGTGATTGCTTATGCATCTAGGCAATTACGGACTCATTAGAAGAACTATCCCACACATGATTTGGAGCTTGCAACGGCGATATTTGTATTGAAGTTATGGAAGCATTACCTTTATGAAGAGAGAGTGGAAATATTTACAAACCACAAGTATGATTTCACTTAGAAGGAGCTGAACATGAGACAAAGACGATGGCTGGAGCTGATGAAGGATTTCGACATCAACCTGCAGTATCATCCGGGTAAGGCTAATGTTGTTGTAGATGCACTTAGTCGATACCCGATGGCAATGTTCTTGACCAAGGAGCGTCATTTGTTGGAGGACATGGAGAAGCTTAGATTGGAGATTGTACTGCCTGAAAAAAAGATGAAGAAACTGGGAAGAGAAGCCATTGTACCAGGAGCTGAATCAACAATGATGCAGTTGCAAGTGCGTTCAAGTCTTATGGACAGAGTCAAGGAGGCACAGTTCCAAGACGAGACGCTTTGCAAACTCAGAGATCAGGTGCTGGCAGGAACACTTGAAGGATTCTCAATCGCCAGTGACGAAGCGCTGAAGAATAGTACGAGGCTTTGTGTACCAACTGGCGAACTGAGAAACGAGTTGATGCAAGAAGCGCACCAGTCGCAGTATTCCATACATCCTGGAGCCAACAAAATGTATCGGGATATGCGTACCATTGCTTGGTGGTTTGGAATAAAGAAAGACGTGGCCAGGTATGTTGCTAGCTATTTAATTTGTCAACCAGTGAAGGCTAGCAGACAGAGACCAGCAGGACTATTGCAGCCGCTTGACATTCCGGAGTGGAAATGGGAGCACATAACAATGGATTTTGTATCGGGACTGCCTCGATTCCAAGGAGGGAAGGATGCCATTTGGGTTATCGTGGACCGACTGACGAAGTCAGCTCACTTTATCCCCTTCAAGGTTGGTCTATCCACCGAGAAGTTGGCAGCACTGTACATGCGGCACATCTACCGGATTCATGGAGTACCGGTAAGTATTGTGTCTGACAGAGATACTAGATTTATCTCTCACTTTTGGAAGAATTTGCATGACAGTTTGGGAACACAATTGAAGTTCAGCACTGCCCATCACTCCCAGACAGATGGACAATCAGAGAGGACAATCCAGACGCCTGAAGACATACTGAGATCCTGCGTCTTGGAATTCGGAGGGTCTTGGGAAGACCATTTGTACTTGGTAGAGTTCTCTTACAACAACAGCTACCAAGCTAGCATCGGTATGACACCATTCGAGGCACTCTATGGACGTCGTTGTCGCACCCCACTTGTATGGGCTGACGTAGGAGAAAGAGTACTGCTGGGTCCAGAGATGGTGACTGACGCAGTAGAGAAGGTGAATGTAAGCTCAGGATTGCCCAAGACAAACAGAAGCATTGGGTTGATAGTAGTCGTCGACCAGTGGAGTTTGAAGAAGGAGATAGCGTTTTTGTGAAGTTTTCTCCTACCAGAGGAACGATCAGTTTTGACGGAGCTGGGAAATTGAGGCCAGTTCAGACACTACATTCCGGATCCGAGTCACATTTTGGATAATTCAGAGCTGAAGATTGGACTCAACCTTTCAGTGCCAGAGAAACCAGTAGCAAGCGTAGTCAGAGGTGAGAAGAAGATCAGAAAATTTGAGCCATCACATAACTCCTATTTCCTATCTTTTCGTTCTAAACTTGTCTGATGCTGCTAAGTTAGCCTAGTTTTGCAAGCTATCTCTTTATCAAGCTTAATCATGACAGTATTTTATTGGGTGCACCCACTAATATATTGTCTAATCAGGACCGGTGCATGATGGTCAGATCAACCTCGTGTACTTTGGTTCGCTTTTGTATTTTTCTGCAAGGATGATATCATAAATGAAACTTGTCCCTAAACCGTCTCATCCACGACTGCCTTAGAAATTCTTATTGTTGTACCTGAGTTACGGGCGTAGTACCCGTACCTGTTTGGTTTGAGTTTACTCCATAACCCTGTCTTTAATTTCGAGGACGAAATTTCCTAAGGAGGGAAGGTTGTGAAACCCGCTTTTGGATTTAATTAATTGGAGTTAATATAATTTTGGTTAATAATTAATTTTTTTGTCGTAATTGGTATATATATAAATATTGATGGATTATTATTATTATTATATTGTGGGTTAGAAATTAATTTCAAAATAATAGTCTGGTTTTTGATTGCTGACCTGACCCGAGCTCGGACCAGATTCCCGAAACCCCAGACCCGATCCTAACCCTCTCTTTTGGATTCTGAATCTGACTTTTATAAATAAAAAAAATATTTTTCTCTTTGGAGCTGGTCCAAGTTGGACCAGATCCCCTTAACTTCCCCTTCCCACGTTCTTCCCCTCTTCTTCTTACTTAACTCTCCTCCTTTTACTCTCAGCACAACTCCTCACTTTACCACTCCTTATAACTCCCCACTCCTTTACTCCCCTTCTTTATAACATACTCACCCACAACCAGCTTTCCCCTTAATTCTCCTCTAATTGTTCACCCCCATACGTTGTAAACCCATACGTATTATTTCACCCCAATGCCAGAACCTATTTCACTCACCCCCACGTCCAAATTCCCTCTCCCACAGCAGAGAACAACACCACCATCAACTCATCTCTTTCTCCTCATAAAAAAACCCACTCCCTCACCTAACTCTTCCCTCTCCCTCAACTCTTCACCAGAGAAAACCCTTCCCGAACCCCCACTCTCCCCCTTCCCTCCCAAAACACCCCGACGCCCCAGACTCCCGACCGCCGGCCTCCTCCAGCCGCATCGTCCCCGAAGCTCGACGCGCGACCCTGTGCGGCGCCCTCCCCGGCGCGCGACCCCTTCGGCGTCCGACCCCGACGCCCCGGCTCCCCGCGCCCGTCGCCGACTCCCGACCCCCTTTGGCCTCTCGCCGACGCACCCCCAGCGCCCCTTCGTCGTCCCCGCAGTGCCTCCCCGCGCTCTCGCGGCGCCTCCAGCACCGAGCTTCGCCAAGCCCGGCAACCTCCTGTCCGGCCCGCTCCCTTCCAGCACCTCCCGGCCTCCGCGCCGACCCCATCAGCTCTGACCCCACAGTTTCTCGTGCCCTAGCACGCGGACGCTGTTCCCCGGCGCACCCCGAGGCGTATCCGCTGTTCTGGACAGCCCTGTCCAGCAGAGTCTCGAATTTCTGTCGCGTTTCAGATCTCTTTATTTCTATAATTTTGCATCTGAGAGCTCTAGCCGAGCAACCCAAGGTATAACCCCTGTCCCGTTCCATTTTCATTCTGTCTATGATGAGATTGGTCCCCGATTCCCTCCAGGGAATTTGGTTTTTTTAGCGATGTCGTAGTTTCGGAACCTTCAGAAAGGTTATGTTGGTTGTTTTGCTTTTCCGAAACTTTTCGGAAAATGGATTTCTTAATATTTTGGGTTTTCGGATTTTTCCGATAGCGTGCTGTGATGTTTTGGTTGGATTCGGACTCCCGAATTCATTTCGGGTCGTTCCTAATTAATATTGGAAATGTTATGGTTATTTTTATTTTGGGATTCCCTGGTTTGGGATTTGCAGAAAAATATTGGCACACATTTCCCAGTTTTTGGGTTGACCAAAAACAGAGGAGATGCTGTCGGATTTTTTCGTAAATTTAATTATATTTTTAAAAATGATTTTAAAATAGATTTCGGAAATATATTAAATATTTTGGATTTTGGACGACGACCGTATCAGTCAATGGACCCCGGCTAAGTGCAAACGAAACCGGCTACGCCCAAACGTTGAGGCATTAGCCTAGTTGACGATTGGACCATATCTGAGACTCGTTATTATTTAATTTATTTTTATTGTTTATTTATTCATAATTAATTATAGGAAGTTTTAGAACTAACGACCATTTTGTCTTATTTCAATTTATGTAAATAAATTATAATGGGCATAAGCCCAGCTGGTTGTTGGTTCTGTGGCTTGTAAATTGGTAGTGTAGAATTTTTGTTATTGGCTGATTTTGCGAGTTTTTGTAGCTTACGCATAAATCTAATAATAGTTATTTTCATATAGAAAATTAATAAAGATTTCTCACATAAAATCTACAAGTTTAATATTTAACAACGATCATGTATTTCTCATTAAAATAAGAAATTTAGTTTTATATGTATAATTATAAAAATACAAGTTTAATCAAATTAAATTGGAAACTACGAGTTTTTCCAAAATACAAAGTTTAAATGATCTTTTCCTCGTTATTAATTACAACGCACCGATAATCGCGTTTTGTTAGTATTTAATAAATTAAGATTTAAAATTGATTAGGACACAATTAGAGATTTCAACTAGTATAGTTAGCTTGGTAACCCTGGATTCTGAATCAACTTCTCGAAATGTAGGAATTCGAGGAAGATCCTAATTCCTATCTCGAAGTCTTCAATCTTTCCAGTCCAGTCCATTTGAGGCAAGTACAGTTTGTGTTAGTTTACAATTATTTAGTAATCATTTTAATGCAAGTTTAAACCACAATGCAACACGGAACTCTCTCTGAGAGCACTGACTGTAACTACTGTAACTACTGTAACTGTTTGGGGACTGGGGGAGTAGTGTAATGAGTATGACCACATCCAAACTACTGTAACTACTGTAACTGTATTAGCTTACCCCTCATACACACGGGGATAAGCCGTATCTAAACTGTAACAAACCCAAGCCGGTCATATTCATTGCCTATTCAAATCACACTGTTTTACTGTTAGAAAACTGTTCATTTCTAAATTATTTAAAAGTGCATGATTCTATTATTATTTCAATTGTTAAATTAGCATGAATTGTACTTTGCTCCCTCCTGACTGGAGACCCAATATTTTAGGTATCACTGATGAGGCTTTGTTCCGCGATATTTCCCGAGGTCCCAACTAGAGGACGATGATCTCGAGACTGATGAGCTGGTTGCCTAGATTTTCCTTCTTCTTTTATAATTTATGATTTTTGTGGAAAATAATGTATTTCAGATGTATCTTTTATTTTATTGTAAAAAGTTTTAAACTATTCGAATTATTAAAGTTGTGACAATTAGACTGTGTTGTTTATTTACCTGCATGAGTGATACAGCTTACTGCCGCCGTCTCAACAACGGTGCAGGCTGGGCTTGATCTGATTCGACCCAAGAAATTGGGATCGGGTCGTGACACGTTTTCGAACCCGAGAGTATACGAACGCATCACGTGGGTCGAGGCCAACGTGTAAGCCAAGTTTCGCGGGTTCGTTTGGTGTATTTTGGATTTTGGGTCGTTGTGTGAATTGGGTTGATTTTTTTTAGTTTTCGATTTTTGAATTAATATGATATTCTGATTTTTCAGCTTTTTAGCTTCTAAATCTGAGTTTACAGGACTTATATGAGATTTTGGATTCGTGAGAACCAACCTTTGGCTTTGTTTCTTAATTTTTCCATCATTTATGAATATATGTGTTTCTATATAGCTTTATGCATATATTTAACTATATATATATATATATATATATATATATATATATATATATATATATATATATATATATATATATATATATATATATATATATATATATATATATATATATATATATATATATAAATCCCGTTGAAACCCATTCCTAATGCATACATATTGAGAATGGGTCGAGGGAGATATTATTCCAGATTTTAGACGCTTTATATTATATCGCATCATTGTGTATCTTTCCATTTTGAGCATTTGTGTATATAGATATATATATATATATATATATATATATGTAATTTCTTACTTTGTATATATGTATATAAGTAGTATACTATTTTGAGTGATTCCATGGTTGTGTTTTACTGTTTTTAATCTCATATTTTATCCTATTTTCAGCAAGCACCAGTACATACACACGCACACGCCACTTTTTGTTAGATTTGGGTTTTGTTTGTATTGTATATACGCATGTGTGTATATACCTATATGTATATATATATTTATGCTTGTTAATTCTCTTAGATTAGATTGTAGTCCTGTAAATAACTATAGGAGCCCTAGGACAGATTTGGTTTGTCATTTCAAGCTTAGTTTAGTCGAATTGGCCGACAAGTTGACCAAATTGACAAAAGTCAACTTTGGGTCAAACTTGATCCAATTCAACTCAAACGAACTCCAAATGACCTAGAATTTTGTGTATGACCTAGAAATTAGTAGACGGACTAGTTGACTCAGGTTTGACCAGGTTTGACCAGTGTTGACCAGGTTTGACTAGAGTTGACCGAGGGTTGACTTTGACCAAAATGGACCTAGAAGCATGTAGTCTTGTATTGTAGCTATTTCTCTTGATATTGTAGACTTGGTTGTGACATGTGTGTATTTTAAATAGGTTTACATTGCCCCAGTTTAGTTACACCTCATCATCAGCAGTTCGATTTGCCAGGCGAGTACATTCTCTGATCTTTTCATACTTTTTTTGGATATGTTCTCTTGTTATAGACTAGTATACTTGATGCTGACACGATGTTCACACGGATTAGTACCCTCTGGATCTTTTCATGCGATGTTATCCTCTCGGATACATCGAGTATATCATATTTATGTACTTTATCATGGCCATCATGTACTCCATGTATTTATATTTATCCATGTGCACTCATATATTATTCATGTACACTCATGACCATATGAGCTCCATGTATACAGTAGTTGTTATCCATGTGCAATAACATAACATGTATTGATCCTTGTGTATTGATTGGGGACAGGGAGAGTGTAGTTGGTTATGTGATCATTATCCCCAATAGGTATCCATGTGCACTCCATAGCTGTATCCATGTGCAATCCAGACCGTTTACATAACCAATTCATGCTCTGATTCACGTAGAAGGTTATATTTCTCTATTGTCATATTATATCTCATTTTATAGTCTCTCTCTCTTGTTGATTTCCTTTACAGCGATTCATGTATAGTTTTCTATAGCTTGCTTTATATGTCCATTCTTGCTATGAACTGTTGTGAGAGATATGTGCTCGTTCCGTCCTGACTGGGCATGTTGAAAATTTTACAGGTATTGATGAGGAGTACTGCCCTACTTATTAGGGCATTGGCTTAGATGACATTGGCGACGTGGACCCTCAGGAGGATCCCACAGTCGCTGAGGACTTGCTTATAGTCTAGCTGAGACTTAGTATTTTATTATCTTTCTGCTTAAGACTTTATGAGTTGTACTATTGTACTTGAGATTTATTCTGGTGGTTTACACCTAGACTTTTTATCTGTGACTCTCTTGAGATTCATTCTTCTATTCCATCTTAGTATTGTGATTGAGTTACTTATTATTCTACTCTCCATTCGAAGTTTATTTTAGACTGTGTTAGATACTGTGACTCGGGACAGCGCTCTACCGTCGACACTGCGGCGTAGGCTGGGCGTTCGTCACTTCTTGTGCCCTTGCACTGGGTGCGGGTCGTGACAGGTGGTGGTGATGATAGTTAGAGTGGTGGTGATGGTTTGAAGTGATGGTGGTGAAGATGGTATTGTGATGGTGTTGGTGATGTAGATGATGAAGAAGAGGAGGAGAAGAAGATGGAGGTGGTGGCTGTGGGTGTTCGACATGGGTGGTGGAGGTCGTGGTGGTGATGTCGGCTAAAGCATGGGGGGAATGGGTGTTGTGTGTGTGTTTGAAAATGAAGAGAGAGAGTTATAGTGTGTATATATAAATAGAAAGAGAGAGAGTGAGTTAGAATAGAGAGAGAGAGGAAAAGGAGGTCGGCCACATTGGTGGGGGGATGTTGTGCTGGCTGTGATAGGGAGTGAGGTGTGTGAAGAGAGAGAAAGATATATATATATATATATATATATATATATATATGTATGTATGTATATATAAGAAATAAAAGTGAGATATTTGTAAAATAGAGAGAGGAAGAGATATTTTTAAAATAGGAAAAAAAAGAAATATTGTGTGGGGTATTTGGGCATTCATGAGAGTACAACATGGAGCTTAGGTTTGGGTTCGGTCGAGCTGGGTCGGGTCAAAATCGGCCAGGGTACAATAATTGAATTTAAATAGGTATTTATGATTATGGGTAAATAAGTAACATGTAGGGACTCAAATAAATGGGACACAAGCGTCATGTGGGTAGTAGGCTTCATGTGAGCCATGTCCATACTTTGGGTCGACTAGGTTGGATCGATGTCGGGTCCCAAAATTAAATTAAAAATTAAATCAGGTTTTACGGTAGAAAATAAATTGGCCCAAATTGACCCGAAAGTTGTGCGAAAGAAATAAAGCACAAAATGGAGTGTCTGAGTGGGACACGAAGGTCATGGGTGAAGAGCGTCTCGAGTAGATCATTCATGAGAAGTTGGTTCTGAGAAAACGACTGATCTCGTGCTCCTAAATTAAAAGTCACGGTAACGTGCAAACGATGATCAAAGATAAAAGTGGGAATAATTATTCAACGATTAATTGGTCTAAGTTGACCCGAAGTTGTACGATACAAAAAGAGCACAAGGGAACGAGTTCAAGTGGGACATGATATATCAAAATGAAGATAATCTTGTCTACTACAAAACTCGTAAAGAGAGTTTACATAGATTGGCATCCCTGACGCTCCAGAAGTCAAAGTCACGGGAAGGAACATTAATGATCAAAATAATTAAATAATAAAATATTTATCGAAAATAATTTACTCAAAAAATTTAAAATAAACCCTGAAATTCAGGGGCCTTACATATTGTGATATGCTGGTTTTAGTTCCTAAGTGAAGCCTCCTTTGTGGCACTTGCTCTTTCTGGGATCTGACCCAGCTGGTTTTGTATGGCCAGATATCGGAGCAGCACCAGAGGATCTACCTGTCTTCCAGCCAGATGGTGACCACCAGGTGTAAACTTGGCAACGAATGGGTTATTTTTGGCTCTCCCACTCTATTATAAAATTATTCTTTTGAGACGTTTAGCCGACGAGCACGTGTCAGCTCGATTGCAACTTTATTTACTGTCTGCCTACGGGCTGTAACATGATTGAAAAATCCTAGGGTTGATCATGTATGACTAAAACTCTTACTAGTTCTGATATTTTGTACGACTAGCTTCATGATCATCCGAATATGTAATGTATGGGACGCCTTACTATTGTACATTTGGTGCTCTGACATCATGTGGCTATTATTGTTTGCTTGAGATTGAGACATTAGGCTTGTTCATGACCATAGGTGACTAATGGATTATAGTTAAACCCGCATGTATCTAGACAGCCGTGACCGTATAGCGAGGTGGGTTGCACTTTAATATACGTAGCTGGCTATGTCTGCTCCCGCTCTCCAGTATTCTGGTTCTGGGACGTGACACTTCCAGACTCCCAGACCTTTGGACTTTTTCGATACTGAGCGCATATCTTGTACCGAGGAGCAGACTGAAAACCTGGAGCCGCCACTGAAGATCATCCAAGTCACTGAGGATTCGACTCCTCTGAAGGTTGGAGCCACTAGCCAGGAGATCCAGAATGTAGCGCAAACAATGGAACGAGACAAAAAGCTAAAGCCCAGGAGAGACATGAAGACATATGTCAGAGATAAAAGCTACTTTGGACTCGCAAAGTGTCGCCACACTCAGACAACGCTTCTTCAGTCCAGCGGGAGATTCAGATTCAGCTGATGATTGTTTGTAATTTTTGCTGACGCTCAATACACCACTATGACGAGTGCCGCAAGAGACTGAGCCTATGCTTGTACTACGGATCGCCTGCCCATCAAGTCAAGGATTGCCCGGAGACCATTGATCACACTGCCTAAGGACAAGCACGAGGAGCATCGGGACTACAGCAAGGGGACCAACCTCTCCAGATTCAGCAATCATATTGAGCACTACCTTAAGGGGACCAACCTCTCCAGACTCATCCGGGACTTGCTTGCATCATAAGACCGTCGGGGCGATGCCCTGCAGCATACAGTACAAGATGCTATGGACAGAGTTGGCTATCAAGGGAACAATGTGGCTAACAGCTTCAAGCGCCTGAACCCTCCTTTCTTTGATGACAGTGAAGATGCTATTGCTGACGATGCTTGGCTACAGGATATAGAGGTTATTCTGGAGGCAGCTCGGATTCCAGAGGAAGAGAAGGTGGCCGTTGTGCGTCTGCAGTTATTAGACTTAGCCCGCAGCTCAGATTTCAAATGAAGTATTTTAATGCAGTAGTTCGGTATGATCTGTAGACAAGGTTCAGCAATCTCAAGCAGATGGGAAAGACGGTCGATGGATATGCGGCCGAATTTTCTAGGCTTAGTCGATTTGCTCCCACCTTGGTGGAGACCGAATTGGAACGAGCGCAGCGATTCCAACATGGACTTTACCTAGAGGCCATTCTAGCAGTGGAGCAGTTTGAGCACCAGACCTTTGATGCTATTTTGAGAGCATCTAGGAAGCATGAATATACCTCCCAGAGGATATAGGTCGAACTGGAGGACGAAAGAGGTCTCGTGGTCAGTTATCTCAGTCATCAGCACCAGCCCCGACAGCTAGGGCTTTGACTAGTAGAGCTCCTAGGAGGGTGACCACAGTTTCGTCGGTTTAGCACTCGACACCGACGTACCCTCAGCAACAGAGGCAGAAGCAATCTTCCGCAATGGGCTACTTTCATTGTGGGAAGCATGGGCACGTAGTTTCAGAGTGTCGCAGGACACAGGGATTGTGCTTGGCTTGTGGGGCACCGGATCACAAAATTGGGTCCTATCCGCATAGAACCAGTTCATCTTCATCAATCCTATCAGTCCATCGATTAGGGAACCAGCACCAGTGCAGCAACAGCATCAGCTGTACCATCCTCCGAGGTCGTTACCGCCTCAGGCTCAACAATTTGCTCAGGCCCAAGCTCAGATTCAGAACAGACAGAGATGTCACCAGCAGAGGGGACCAGCACCAAGGGGACAGGGTCAAGCTATGGCTCTGACCGTGGCAGAAGAATTGGCATCAGCTGAGGTGGTGGCAGGTACCATTCTCGTCAACTCTTTTCCAGCATCAGTATTATTTGATTCGGGTGCATCGCATTTATTTATGTCTGTACGATTCACGACACGGATAGGACTGGAGCCCGAGTCATTATCAGTAAGGCTCAATATACTTACTGGTAACGGTTTTGTGGGAGTAGATAGAGTCTTTTCCTCATATCAAATCGTAATTAGCGGTAGAGAGTTTTTCGCTAGATTGATAGAATTTTCGATGGCTGACTATGATGTAGTCCTAGGAATGGATTGGTTGAAGGATCAATATGCAAGAAAAGACTGCCATGTTGGCAGGATTATTTTTGGTATTTCCGGTGAAGAAGAGTTTTTATTTTCTAGAGGCAAAGTAGAACCTTCTCCACCAGTCTTGCGGATGGCGGTAGCAGCAGCAGTTCAGTTTTCCAGAGTAGTAGAAGAATTTTCTGATGTATTTTCCGAAGAGCTCCCAGGCATGCCGCCAGAGAGAGATAGAGTTCACCATTGATTTTATTCCATGGACGGTACCAATATCAGAGAGAGTATACAAAATAGCACTATCAGAATTGGAGATCCTGTACAAGATGATTGAAGAACTCAGAACCAAGAGATTCATTCGTGCTAGTGGATCACCGTGGGGAGCCCCGATGCTTCTTGTAAAGAAGAAGGATGGTACGTCAAGATTATGTGTTGATTATCGTACCTTGAATTCTGTAACAATTAAGAACAGATATCCCCTACCAAGGATAGATGATTTATTCGATCAACTCAGTGGGGCAGCAGTATTCTCGAAGATTGACTTGCGGTGGGGTACCATCAGATCAGAGTCAGAGAGCAAGACATCCCGAAGACAACATTCAGATCTAGATATGGACATTGGAAGTTTCTCGTTATGCCATTCGTAGCGACCAATGCGCCAGCAGTATTCATAGATCTCATAAATCGCATATTTATGCCCTATTTGGATCAGTTCATGATAGTGTTCATAGACGACATCTTAGTCTATAGCAAGAATGAGCAAAGCATGAGCAGCATCTTCGAATAGTCCTTCAGATTCTCATAGAGCACCAGTTGTATGCGAAGTTCAGTAAGTACGAATTTTAGCTTGATCGCATTTCGTACTTAGATCACATCATCACCAGAGGTGGAGTGAAAGTGGACCCCCAGAAGATAGTGTCTATAGAGACATGGCCAGTACTTAGCACCGTCGCAGAAGTTCGCAGATTCCTAGGATTGGCCGGCTATTACCGACGATTTGTGTCAGACTTTGCTCGAATTTCAGCATCATTGATGCAGTTGACCCACAAGGATGTACAGTTTGCATGGACAGCAGAGTGTCAGAGTTCATTCGAGAAGTTGAAGCAAAGAATGATGACGGCACCCATTCTCACGCTTCCATATAGAACTGGAGGATTTTCAGTTTATTGTGATGCTTCAGGCAGAGGATTGGGATGCGTCTTGATGCAGTATGGCAAGGTAGTAGCTTATACATCACGTCAGCTTCGTGATCATGAGAGAAAATATCCAATCCATGACTTGGAGTTAGCAGCGGTGGTTTTTGTACTTAAGCTTTGGAGGCATTACTTGTACGAAGATCGGGTAGAGATTTTTACCGACCACAAGAGACTTAAGTATGTATTTACCCAGAAGGATCTTAATATACATCAGAGAAGGTGGCTAGAGCTATTGGTAGATTATGACATCAACCTACAGTATCATCCTGAAAAGGCCAACGTAGTTACAGATACGTTTAGTAGAGGAGCCGGAGCTTATTTTCTAATAGCACAGCCAGAGTTATTAGCATATCTTCAGAAAATGGGAATAGAGATAGTTCACCCTACCAATGTGGCATTGATGGCCAGTATGCAAGTTCAGTCCAGTATAGTTGAGAGGATCAAGATAGCATAGTCATCGAATTCTAAGCTTCAGCGGCTTAGGGCAGAATGTGTCACCCTCATTTTATGTATTTTCCGTATTTCGTATTTATACTCGTATCTGGATTTTTGGCATGTATTTTTATTTTTCTCAACTTATGGAATTTCGGTATTTCTCGTATTTTGGGTTTTGACCTGGCTCGGTTTAATTGGTTTGAGTTGGTTTGGTTTGGTTTAATGTGTATTGGAACACCTTAGCCTATGCTCCACCTTCATTCCATCACATCCCACCCTCTTTAAAACTCCACCAACCTTTTCTCTCTCCTCATAAACCTCCATTAATTTCTTCTTCTCCTTCCTCTACACAACACTCTTCTTCTTCCTCCACACAACTCTCCACACCCATAGGCAAGTGCACCTTGCCACCACATGAGAACCCTATTTTATTTGTCCATTTGCTAGATTAGGATATGGTGATCAACTTTAGAACTTGGTATTTTGTGATTTGGAGTCTCCATTGTTCTAGATCTAAGTTTTCCCTATTTTCGGTTTTGTATGGTTTTGAGCTATTTAAGTTGGATTTTTATGGGTTTTGATGTTTCTATGTGGAAGAGAATTCCTTTTTACCCAAGTTAGAACTTCGAAAATCTGGATTTGGAGTTCGGATGGCCAAATTATGAACTTTGAAGCTTGGATTCAACCATGGAGTTCTTGCTGTTTGGAGAAGACAGTGAGCAGTGTGCAGAGCTTCTTAGCTTACGCCACTGAGCTGTGCGCGCTCTTTAGCGCTGCGTACACAGACTTGGGTACGCTTCCTGTTGGAAGCGTGTCTCTGGGGTACGCTTCCTGTTGGAAGCGTGTCTCTTGCGTACGCAGACTTGAGTGTGCCTTGGTACGCAGACTTGAGCGAGCCATGGTACGCAGACTTGAGCGAGCCTTGGTACGCAGACTTGAGTGTGCCTTGGTACGCAGACTTGAGCGAGCCTTGGTACGCAGACTTGAGCGAGCCTTGGTACGCAGACTTGAGTGTGCCTTGGTACGCAGACTTGAGTATGCCTTGGTACGCAGACTTGAGTGTGCCTTGGTACGCTGACTTGAGCGTGCCCTAGTACGCAGACTTGAGCGTGCCCTGGTACGCAGACTTGAGCGTGCCCTGGTACGCAGACTTGAGCGTACGCATGACCTGAGTGTACGTTGTTCCTCCTGCGTACGTGCTTTTGTGCGTACGCAGCTCTCCTGCGTGCGTGCTTTTGTGCGTACGCTGCTCTCCTGTGTGCGTGCTTTTGCATGTATGCTCTCCTGCGTGCGTGCTCTTGCACGTATGTCCAACCCCCTGACCCCTTGGTTAACCCTTTGGCTCTTGGAGTATTGGTTTTATTTCTCGACTTGGTTTCTCTTTTGTAGATTTGGTTTTCCTGAGATCTATTCACACAGCACTACTATCTTGACCCGACACGGCCTAACACAATTTTTAAGTAATTGGTTATGACTAGTACGGTTTTCGAGATTTTCTGTGAATTATGATCCTGGTATTCTCTGATCTCCTTGCTAGTGACCCAGTGGGGTGCACACCTAACTTGTAACTTGTAATTAATCCTTGTGACTTAATAACTTGATAGTGGCCCGTGGTGGCGCACTCCTGACTTGTAGCATGACTTGATAACTTAATGCTGTTGCGACGGCTAACACGACTTGACAAGAATAAATGGCCTGGACACCGTGGGTGAATGTGTTTGTACAAATGAACCTGTCTTGTCTTGCATCATGTCTAGGACATGAATCCCTGGTTTCCCACGGTCAGGGATTCATACTGAATATGGCTAGGATTAATAACTAGATTGATCAAATAGTTCATGGAGAATTTCCCAGTTACCCGTTGCCCCTTTGGTCCCGGCCTTATATATAAATATACTTGGGATTTGTTGCTATCCGTCGAGATGAGCGCACTTCCAGCCCGCCGTCAAGTGTGGTACCTTAGGACACATGTATCTTACTACAGTGTGTCTGCTATATCTTGCTATCTTTTCCTTTTCTTGCTGGGATCACTCAGGTAGTAACAAACAGGTAACCGGACTTGGAATTCTCATTGCATCTTGCTAGTAACTAGGCCTGTGATAACCCTAGTTAGTTAAAGTAGCAAGCCGTAATTATTGCTTGGCCGTGATTGATTGGATGAAGTCTAGTCCAGCCTTGTCTCGTCCTGATCCTGTACAATTTCTGACATGACACGCTTACTCGTGTTTTATCTTAATTCTACATCATGAATAATTATATGACCAGATTTTTTATATTTACCTTGCCGATAAATGGTAGGAGAAACCAAGTTCTGTTCAGACGAAGGGTTACAACCTCGGTCCTTGTTTGGTTTATGGGTTGTAACCTGGTTATCTGAATAGTCCCATGGTTATCTCATCGTATATCATCCTGTCATGCTTTCCATATGTTTTGTCTTTTATCGATTCTGTACAAGATTGTCTTTTATATTCACCTATCATGTTTTTTTCCTAAATTATTGTCTCTTATTATGTAATTATATTATTGTGCTAATTTGCTGGCTTTAGTTCTTATTTTGTGGCCTCCTTTGTGGCACTTGCTCTTTCTGGGGTCTGACCCAGCTGATTTTGTATGGCCAGATACCGGAGCAGCAGCAAAAGGATCTACCTGTCTTCCAGCCTGATGGTGACCGCCAGGCATAACCAAGACAACGAGTGGGTTTCTTTTATTCTCCCACTCTATTGTACATTATTCTTTTGAGGCATTTAGCCGACGAGCACCTGTTAGCTCGATGCACTTTACTTTCTATCTGCCTACGGGCTGTAAACATGATTGGCAACTCGAGGTTGATCATGTATGACTTAACTCTTGCTAGTCCTTACATTTTGTACGACTAGCTTCATGATCATCTGGATATGTAATGTTTGGGACGCCTTACAATTATATATTTGGTGATCTGATATCTTGTAACTATTGCTTGTTGGTTGAGATTGAGACAATAGGATAATTTATGACCTGAAGAGACTGATGGCTTGTAGATAAACTCTCATATTTCTAGACAGCCGTGACCGTATAAGGAGATGGATTCCATTTCATTATACGTAGCTGGCTGTGTCCGCCCCCGCTCTCCAGTATTCTGGTTCTGGGGCGTGACAGAATGTTAAGCAGAACGAAGAGCAGAGTTATATATTCACGAAGATGGCACGCTCCGACATGGAAGGCATCTTTGTGTACCCAGTGGTAACATCAGGCAAGAGATCATGGTAGAGGCTCACAGTTCACAATATTCAATTTATCCCGGTGGTACAAAGATGTATCGTGATATCCGTCAACATTTACGGTGGAATGGCATGAAGAGGGATATAGCTCGGTTTGTCTCTCGTTATTTAGTTTGCCAATAAGTTAAAGCTGAACATCAGAGACCAGCTGGACTTCTTCAACCTTTACCGATCCCAGAATGGAAGTGGGAGCACATTACTATGGATTTTGTAACTGGGTTACCTAAATCTCCAGCTTGAAGAGATGCTATATGGGTTATAGTTGACCGACTCACCAAGGTAGCTTATTTTTTCCCTTTCAGAATTGGTCAGTCGACGGATCAGCTAGCAGAGATATATCTTAGACAGATAGTCAGATTGCATGGAGTGCCAGTCAGTATCGTATCAGACAGAGATTCAAGATTTATGTCGCACTTTTGGCGGAGTCTTCAGAAGAGTTTGGGAACTCATCTCAAGTTTAGTTCAGCTTATCATCCACAGACGGATGGTCAGTCAGAGCGCACAATTCAAACTCTTGAAGATATGTTGCGATCATGTACACTTGACTTCGGTGGTTCGTAGAAAGATCACCTACATCTAGTGGAGTTCTCCTACAATAACAGTTTTCAGGCCAGTATCCAGATAGCACCATTTGAGGCATTATATGGCATAAAGTACAGATCACCTTTAGCCTGGGATGATGTAGGCGAGAGGCAGATGCTTGGTCCAGAAATGGTTATGCAGACTATCGAGGTGGTCAGACAAGTTAGAGATCATCTTCGAGTTGCACAAGATCGTTAGCGTCATTGGACCGATTCTCATCGGCGTCCTCTTGAGTTTTCCATCGGCGATCACGTATTTCTTAGGATCTCGCCTACCCATGGCGTCATTCGATTCGACGTACGGAGAAAGCTTAGTCCTAGGTATATAGGGCCATTTGATATTTTCAAGCGAGTAGGTGATGTGTCCTATCGTCTCGCTCTTCTACCGTCATTACGTGATGTACATGATGTATTCTATGTATCCCAATTACGACGGTACATTCCGGATCCAAGCCATATCCTTGATCATTCAGAATTGATTGTTGGTACCAACCTTTCGTATGAGTAAAGGCCCGTAACCATATTGGACAGAAGGGAGAAGATACTCAAGAACAAGACTATTAGTTTAGTCCGTGTTGCTTGGGGTCATCACTCTTTGGGTGAGTTAACTTGGAAACGTGAGGATGATATCCGATCGCGATATCCACACCTGTTTGACTCATGAGGTATAATGTCTTCCTTATGCCTTATACTTTTAACTCCTTGCTTGCATGAATGATCGCTTGATTAACTGCTAGCCATAGATTACTTGTGGTTAGTGTAGCTTGTTCCAACACCTCTAGCCTCTTGATTAAATTCCGAGGATGGAATTATTTTAAGGTGGATAGAGTTGTCACTCCCGTTTCCCGGTATACGTATTTTTATTATACGTATACAAATTTCTAAAATTTGTCAGGTGGATCGTAGTTAGACTTGTCTTGCTTAGCCTAGTCTTGGTTTAATCTTGACTTGGTTTATTTTGATTTGGTTTGGTTCAATTTGACTTGGCTTGGTTTGGTTTGAGATGGAGAGGTTTTGTATAAAAACCAACTCCTTCTCTCTCCTTCATAACTTTCATTTATTTCTTTTCATCTTCTTTATTTGCTCCTCTCCACCTACACCCAAGCCCTAGGCAAGTGCAACTTGCTTCATGATGGACCTCAAATTTTATTGTTCTATTGTCTTCCTTGCTTAATTATAAGCCTCTTTAGAACTTGGAGATTTTAGTTTTGATGGCTATATTTTTGTAGATATAAGTTTATAATTTTTTTTGATTTTTCTTGGTTTTGATCTCTTAAACTTTGTTATTTCGAAAACTACTTGTTCCATGTTGTAGAGAATTCAATTTCATTCAGTTTAGACCTTTATTTTGCCAAATTTTGAGTCCTTTAGCCCAAGTTATGGACATTAAAAGTTTCTAAAACTCCATGGCCAAAAACTTTCTGGTAGGGACGACATCTCGCGCACCTCGCGCACCTTGTATCTCGTGCACCATTTGGTCCGTGCACCTTGCACCTCGCGCACCTTTTGGTTCATGCACCTTGCACCTCGCGCACCTTTTGGTTCGTGCACCTTGCACCTCGTGCACCTTTTGGTCCGCGCACCTTGCACCTCATGCACCTTTTGGTTCGTGCATCTAGCACCTCGCGCACCTCGTGCACCTTGCACCTCGCGTACCTCGTGCACCTTTTAGTTCGCACACCTTGCACCTCGTGCACCTTGCACCTCGCACATCTCGTGCACCTTACACCTCGTGCACCTTGCACCTCGTGCACCTTGCACCTCACGTACCTTGCACCTCATGTACCTTGTACCTCGCACGCCTTGCACCTTGCCCCTTGCGCCTTTTGTCCGTGCGCGAATCACTCTAAATGACTGTTTTTGCCCGTTTAAGCTATTTTGTAGCTATAATCTTAAAAAACTCAAAACATAAAAGTTGTAGATCTTTGTCTTGGCTTCAAGAATCTTCCTATCTCACTTTAATCAGAGTTCATATGTGACTTATAGTTTCAATCACATGGGTGTTCTCGATCTTCTTTGTATGTTTTTTTTTCTATACTTGACCTAAATTGCGACGACCCGACTTGACACTCGATAGTCTTGAGATAGTAACTTGAACTTGACTTGAACATGATAATATGAACCCGTCTTGATAACTCTTGATAAGTGGCCTGTCGAGGCGCACTCCAGACAAGTACTTTTGACATGACAAGTAACCTGACATGACATGTATAATCTTGAAGCGCAGTTACAACAGCTACCCTGACTTGCTAAGTAACTCTTGTCTTGACACCGTGGTTGACTTTCTTGATTGTGCCTGTACAAGCTACCTGTCTCGTCTTGTATCATGTCTAGGACATGGATTCCTGTTTACCATGGTCAGGAATTCACAATGAATCTGACTAGGTTAATGACTATATTGATCAAGTAGTTCATATAGAGAAATTTTTTTTCCAGTTGTAGGCGATCCCGTTATCCTGGCCACACCTGAGGGACTTGTAGCCTGCCGACGAGTAGGACACATTTTCAGCCCACTGTCATGTGGGGCACTTCTTGAAAACATAAGTACTGAAAGTACACCAGTAATTTTGATAACTCTTGTAACTCTAATAAATCACCTCGCCTTGATAACTTAGATAGTTGCAGGGCTTGTGACTGCGGGAACATCTCAACTGCATCTTGCTAGTAACTAGGCCTGTGATAACCCTAGTTAGCTAATGATAGCAAGCCGTAGGACTTGATTGGCCGTACCTGAATGCTTGCTTGTGATTAGCATGGAAATTATATTCCGTCTCTTGTTTTTCCTAATGCAAGCTATTATTTTATTCTAACCCTGTCTTCTTGTCATTTAAGCATGTTCATTTATTTATTCTTCTATTTTATTATCTGCTGGTTTTAGTTCCTTAATGAAGCCTTCCTTGTGGTATTTGCTCTTTCTGGGGTCTGACCTAGCTGGTTTTGTATGGCCAGATTTTGGAGTGATACCCGAGGATCTTTGTCACGCCCCAGAACCAGAATACTGGAGAGCGGGGGCAGACATAGCCAGCTACGTATATTGAAATAGAATACATCTCAACTATACGGTCACGGCTGTCTAGATATGAGGGTTTACTACAAGCCAGCAGTCTCTTAAGGTCAAGCCTATTGTCTCAATCTCAAGCAATTAACAGAGTTACAAGATATTAGAGCATCAAATATATATATAAGGCGTCCCAAATATTACATATTGGATGATCATGAAGCTAGTCGTACAAAATGATAGGACTAGCAAGAGTTCAGTCATACATGATCAACCCTAGGATTTGTTAATCATGTTTACAGCCCGTAGGCAGACAGTAAGTAAATGTGCATCGAGCTAACAGGTGCTCGTCGGCTAAACGCCTCAAAAGAATAAATTTACATATAAGTGGATGAAACAAAAAGGGAAAACCTACTCGTAGCCCGGGTTCCGTCTAGTGTTCACCATTGGGCTGGAAGCTTGGTAGATCCTCGGGAGCTGCTCCGAAATCTGGCCACACAAAACCAGCTGGGTCAAACCCCAGAAAGAGCAAGTGCCACAAAGGAGGCCACAAATAAGAACAAAAGCCAGCATATCAGAACATAAAGAATAAAAGAAGTACAAGTAGTAAAGTACACAGGGCGATAAACGACTAGGGACGTGGAACCATTTCGGGAGCCAGGTTACAATCCTTAAACCAAACAAGGACCGGGATTGTACCCCTTCGCCTGAATAGCTCACTGTCTCTACCCATTTATCGTTAGAGATAAGTAAAACAATCATGATCAAGAGTTCCAGGTACAGGGGCTAGACAAGACTTAGACAGAGCTGGACACCATTCATTCACAATCGGCCAAGCAAGTACTACGGCTTACTACTTTAACTAACTAGGGTTATCACAAACCTAATTACTAACAAGATGCAAGTGAGAATTCCAGTCCCAAGCCCTGCAGACTATCCAGTTATCCTTCCGCGGGTTGAGAGTTATAGGTGGGTACATTGCCCGGGAGACAAATGTACCCTTAGGTGACTTAGAGGGTGCAACAAATGACAGTGTGCTGGAAATGTGCTCTACTCGTCGGCAAGCTACAAGTCCATTAAAGCGCCCAGATAACGAGATTGCCTGTGACTGGGAATTCTCCATGTTCTAGTTTGATCTAATCATTAGCCTAATCCAATTTAGCGCGAGTCCCTGGCCGTGGTACCCAGGAAGTCACGTCCTAGACATGATGCGAGACAAGACAAGTGTATTGTACAAGCAAGCAAGCAGGAGCACCCACGGTGTCAAGTTGATTATACGAGTCAAGTTACAAGTCAAGTCAGGAGTGCGCCGCCACGGGCCACTATCAAGTTATCAAGATAAATCATGTCAGGGTACTGTCAGGAGTGCGCCACTACGGGCCACTATCAAGTCAGGTTGGTCATGTCAGGAGTGCACCACTACGGGTCACTGTCGTGTTATGCTAGTTCCTTGTCATGCCATGCCATGTACAATAGTCATTCCAAACATATTAAGTAAAATCAAGTTCATGACAAAAGGCGTAAGGATATAAAATGGACGTAAAATATCTAATAAAATACCAATATATATATGACTATAGAAGAGCCAAGCTTAAAGAAATAACCAAAACTCCAAAAGCCAATGGATTGCGCAAGGGGTCAGGGAGTTGGATTGCGCAGGTGTCAGTTGCGCAGGGTGCCAAGTGCGCAGGGGCACAGGGCACAGGGGCAGATTGCGCATGAACAGACTGCGCAGAAGTGAACTGCGCATGGGTGGATTGCGCAGGAACAGACTGCGCAGAAGTCAACTGCGCATGGGTGGATTGCGCAGGGGTTACTTTGCGCATGGCTGGCTTGCATATGGATGGCTTGCGCCAGCGCAATCCAGCACAGCACAAAGCACTGGCTGAGGTCATGCGCAATCGGCCCTGCGCTAAAGAGCACAGGCTGGGGGTGCGCAATCGGCCATGCGCTAAAGAGCGCAAGGCAGAGGGATGTTCTTCCTGGCCGAGAGCAGGTCCAAGAACACCAAGAACTTCAATTCTTCATAACTTTGTCAAATCAAAACCAAATCTAGATTTTCAAAGTTCTAACTTGAGTAAAATCGAATTCTCTTCCACATGAAAGCATCAAAACATGCAAAAATCGAAGTTTAATAGATCAAAACCAAAGATTTTCGAAAATGGTTAAAACCTAGATCTAGAAGAATGAAAGCTCCAAATCACAAAATGTCAAGTTCTAAAGTTGTTCTTCATGGCCTAATCTAGTTAATGGACAAATAAAAAGTGGTGCTTATTTGATGGCAAGGTGCACTTGCCTATGGGTTGGGGAGTTGTGTGGAAGAAGGAAGAAGATGGAGAAGTTAATGGAGAATAAAGAGGAGAGAGAAAGGTTGGTGGAGATATAATGAGGGTGGGTGTGTTGTGTTGAGGGTAGAGTGTAGGTTAAAGTGTACCAATTCATATTAAACCAAACCTAATCAAACCAACCCAATTCTACAAAATAAAACCAAGCCGTGGTCCAAACCCATTTACGAGAAACCAAAATCCGCAAGTCGAGAAAATAAAATACGTGCCAAAATCAAATTACGAGTACAAATACGAAATACAGGAAATGGGGGTGACAATCTTCCTGCTTATCAGCCAGATGGTGAACACCAGACGTAATCCTAGCAACGAGTGGGTTTCTTATTTTCCTCTCTCACTCTATTGTAAATTATTCTTTTAAGGCGTTTAGCCGCCGAACACGTGTTAGCTCGTGTTGAAACTTAATTTCTGTTTGCCTAAGGGCTGTAACATGATTGACAAATCCTAGGGTTGATCATGTATGACTTAACTCTTGCTAGTCTCGCATTTTGTGTGACTAGCTTCATGATCATTTGAATATGTAATGTTTGGGATACCTTACTTTGTATGTTTGATGATCTAACATCTTGTACATTTATTTGATTGCTTGAGATTGAGATACTAGGCTTGTTCCTGACCATAGAGACTGACGGATTGTAGTTTAACCCTTATGCATCTAGACAGTCGTGACCGTATTGTGAGGTGGGTTGCACTTTAATATACGCAGCTGGCTGTGTCTGTCCTCCGCTTTCTAGTATTCTCGTTCTGGGGTATGACAGAGATCACTAGAATCGATTAACCTCAGTTTCGATGCACAAATTACGAAATACGAACATAATATAAATTAATTACAATTAATTATAATCTAACAACGTAGTCAGGTGATGAAACAGCCATCACTAACGTATATAGAATGGTTGAATCAGCTAGGATAGCCTACCCATAAGTCCAATTTTGTTCATAGGGGCAAAACAGTAATTTTGAGTCAAAATAGTATCCGCCGTTGGACCCGCTTTGCACCGAAAAGTATGCAAAACCTAAGGTCTATAGTGTCAACAAACTATATGTCTACAAGTCTAGTTTTTTGATACAAACTCAGAAGTATGTCCAATTTTGGATTTTAACGAGTCATTCACAAAAAAGCCTGTTGAATCGGATCGTGGGGCTCGCGAAATGGCGATCCGGTCAACTATTTCAGAATCGGACCAAACTTGGGTACAGGAACGGCACAACGCTGCAAATCCAATGGCACATGTTTCATCACGAGTTGAGGAGCATATACAAAATAATCAAGAAGTTTACAGAAGTACCGATATAGTGATTTTCGACGGATACGGGTCGAATTTGTCGCGCACACGCAACCGATTCGAATTCCGTAAAAGCCCACACGTGCACGAAGTTCTTGCACAACTTAAGATGTATCTGGTTCATGACCAAGTCGTCCGGTTTGTCAGAACGGACTCCGTATCGAAGAATTTTATGTTTTGAAAATATTTTTTATCGAGTTTTCGAACTGATTTTATTTGGAAACTAATGAAGAGAAAATTATGAATAAATATTCATTGTGAAGTCGTTCATGTTGTCTATGAAAATGTTCTTTTAGAATTTTAAATTCTCTATATTTAGTATGAAAATTGGCTTCCAAAATAGCATTTCTGGATTCAATGTCTAGAAATACTTTTTTTCGATTTTGAAACTCGATTTCGTCACGTACATCGCGAATTAAAAAAAATACATAATCGGTTTTGTAGGTGGTTAGGTTGTCTTTTTAACTGTACAATCCGTCCGTAAAATGGATGAACATGGAGGAAAATACATCGTTGTGAAGTTAGCAACATTGTTGTTGCTATTGCGCTGTTCACGGCGGTTGCTCTACCTGTCAGCGCTCGGTGGTACGCGCGTGGCTGGGTGTTGGCTAGGGGTCGCTAGTGTTAGGTTTTTTTTACTTACAAATATATATATGAGAGAGGGGTCGGTTCTCTGTTACTATTCCACAGTTACTGTTCACGTGAACAGTAACCGCTGAATTTTTTTTATAATTACTATTTCTTTTTCTTTTTTCCTTTTCTTTTCATTTCTAAAAAAAATTATACATAATAAAATTCCAACAATATTTTGAATAGTTTAAAAGTATAATTTCCATATACAAATATTATACACAAAATATTCATATAAAAATCTATATTTATTTATTTATTTTATAGCTTATTACCTTTTACTAAATACAATCTACAAGATTTCTAAAGATTATAAAATATTAATATTTATTATTATTATTATTATTATTATTATTATTATTATTATTATTATTATTATTATTATATGTATATATATATATATATATATATATATATATATATATATATATATATATATATATATATATATATATATATATGTAAAAAAATGTATATATATAATATATATAGAATAATATTTATTTATTATTTTATATATTATATAGATACATACATACATACATACATACATACATACATACATACATATATATATATATATATATATATATATATATATATATATATATATATATATATATATATATATTTATATATATATATATATATATATATATATATATATATATATATATATATATATATATAATACTAATATATATATATATATATATATATATATATATATATATATATATATATATAATACTAAAATATATATATATATATATATAATACTAAAATATATATATATATATATATATATATATATATATATATATATATATATATATATATATATATATATATATTTTAGTATTATATATATATATATATATATATATATATAATACTAAATATATATATATATATATATATATATATATATATATATATATATATATATATATATATATAATACTAAAAAATATTATTTAAAATAAAAAATTATGAAAAAATTATTTTAATTCAAAAATAAAATTTTAAATTTTGGGGGTTTACAGTTTGGACCTACAGTGGAAACACAAAAGGCATAAACCATGTTGGTTTTAAATGGGAGTTCGCGAGAAAATGAAATGAGGGGAACGAAGTTGAATAATACAAAGCCCGACTTTAGCACAAGGTTTCTCTCAAAGACCTAGAATTGACTATGTGGAGACATAATCTACAGTTATGGATGTCATTATCCTTAGATATCTAATTAGTCTCGCAACTTCTGAAAACCTTGATATGAGACTTATAAATGTTGTTGTACAGAGACTTGGATACTAATATCTATATGAAAATCCTAAAAGGATTTACAATGCCAGAGACTAAGTCAAAGGGCATATGTTCAACTAAACTTAGACAAACATTATATGGCTTGAATAATCTGGAAGAATGTGGTATAATCATCTTAATATATATTTGACTAAGGAATGATAAAAAATAGTCAAATATTCACGTGTGTCTTCATTAAGAAATTTGAGAATGAATTTTCTATAGTAGTAGTATATGTGGATGCTATCAACCTGATCGGGTCCCCTACACAATTGTATAAAACTTTAAACTATTTGAAGAAATAATTTGAAATGAAAGATTTGGGAAAAATAAATATTTGTCTCAGTTTGCAAATAGAATGAAGTTACAGTGGAATATTAGTGTATCAATCCCGATATATTGAAAGGATTTTGAACGATTCAGGATGGACAAAGCACATCCACTTAGCACACCGATGGTTGTAAGGAGTTTAGACTTGGATACAGATCCATTCTGACAAAAGGAAGAAGATAAAAAAGTTCTTGGTCATGAAGTGCCGTATTTAAGTGCTATTGGAGCACTACTGTATCTAACACAATACATAAGACCAAACATTGTATTATCTGTTTATTTATTATTTAGATATATTTCTGCACCTACATTTAGATATTGGAATTGAGTGAAAACAAATATGATATATCTTCGAGCAACAACTGACATGAGATCATTTTATTTATGTGCTTCCATTGACAATTCTCGTATAGTTGATTATGCAAACTTAGGTTATCTTTTTGACCCTCATAAGGGTTGCTCCCAAATATGTCATGTGTTTATTAATAACCATGCAACTATATCTTAGTGTGATCAACAAAGCAATGTTCAATGACAACTTTCTCTGAACATGTAGAATCAATTATTGCATTCCATGAAGCAACAAGAGAAACTGCGTGGTTGAGATTGATCATTCATCATATACAAGTAAATTATCAACTACCCACAACTACAGATGAGCCGACAACAATATGTGAAGATAATTCGACTTGCATTGCCCAATTTTGAGAGTGATCAATCAAAAGAGATTGAACCAAGCACCTTCCGCCAAAGTTGTTTTATGCACATGAGCTCCAAAGGACATAAGTGATCAAAGTCAAGCAAGTAAGATTAAATGAAAACTTAGCCAATTTATTCACAAAGGCAATACCAAAGTCCATATTTCAGAAGTCGGTACACGGAATAGGCATGTGACGACTTAATTATCGGACCAACTAGCTGTTATAGATCCATTATATTGGGGTTGAGTATGACTTATGAATAATATTTTTGAGTTTTGTGTGTTGTACTCTTTTTTCTTGACTGTAATTTTTTTCAATGATTTGTTCTTAGTAAGGTTTTAATGAGGTAACAAATACGCGTACACCACCAACTAATTAATGATGAACATTCAAGGAAGATTGTTGTAAATATGGATTGTCCACCATAATTGCTTGGACTCCATAACCTATGTCTTTTGTTCATTCATAACCTATGTCTTTTGATTTTTTTTTGGTTTTTTCTAAGGGCACCACCAATATTGCTAGGGGGCAACCCTTACTTGGGGGCAGCCCAAGAAGGTGGAGAATTTGCTAGGGGTACCCAAATTTTGCTAGGGGGCAGCCCAACTCCCCAAACCCTTCATTTTTTTCATTACTCATTTTACACTCTCTCTCCACCAAAAGAAAAAAAGAGCTCTCTCCCTCTCCCTCTCCCAAAACCCTAATTTTTTCTTCTCCACCACTCTACTCCCAATTCCTCCACCAAGATTTCTTCAACAACATTCGTAGATTCGAAGAGATGACACGCAAGTCAAAGAAACCGGAATCTAGGTACGTTCTTTCCTGATTTTTTCAAGAATTTTGTACATTCTATTCAAAACCCTAGAATATTTTTAATTCTTGAAAAAGTATTGATAAATTATGTTTAGAATCTCTTTATGGTTCTCTTCCCTAATTTTCGAACACAAGAAACCCACATTTTATCTTGAAACCCTAATCCTAGAACACGACAAACGAGCATCTCGTTTTGGCCGTTCGGGTCTCATTACAGTAGGGCTGCCAGGCCTGTGGCAGTCCTAATGAAAATCAGGACTGCCACAGGCCTAGCAGTCCTACTGTAATGAGATATGTGGGTGGATAACTGCATGATGCTCATATGCGGGGGGTAACTGCATGTCTTATTTCTGTTTATATTATTTAATAATTGTATGTTGTCCTGCAGTCCACCGACCACTAACAAAAGAATACGGCCCACAGGGCCACCGCGTCAAAGCAGAATGAACGTGCGGGACGTCCTCTCGAGCGTCCGCTAACAATTTCCGAACTGGCGTCCCAAGCTCGGTCTCGAACGCCGCCACCGGCACGTCAAGCTCGGTCGAAGCAACGAGCTCCTACTCCTACGCATTCTTTCGATGACGACGACGACATGCCAATTGGCCGACTCCTATCACGTCAAGGTGTGTTCCATTTGAGGAGGTCGGTCCTTCTAAGGTTGCCAAAGTGACACTAGTGTCACGGTCGCCAACGAGCTTGATCGCATCGACGACGTGGTCGAGTTCCCCTTCATGAATAATAGGGAGTCTCGTTCAAAGGCCCGGCATGATATGTAGTTGGATGTAGAATGATCATTAGTTGGATGTAATCTGGATGTTTTTGTTGTTTTTGAAACTTGAAGGATATATTTGTTGTTTGAAAACTTAAGTTGTTGGGCAGACTTTTGAAGGATATGTAGTTGACACTTATGTTGTTTTTTTAAAGTTGGATATTTTGTCTGATATGTAGTTGTGATTTATGTTGTTATTTATGTACTTGTTGGATATGTAGTTGTCTGATATGTAGTTGTTATTTACATTTAGAAACTTAAGTTGTGGGCCAATTCCTTATATTCTTGATTTAGTATCAGGACTGCCAGGACCCTGACAGTCCTACACTTATGTAGGACTGCCAGGGTCCTGGCAGTCCTAATTGAAACCCTCTGTGATGAGAGTTTTAAAATGAAACTCTCTATCACAGAGAGTTTCAAATAGGACTGCCAGCACCCTTGCAGTCCTACTTAAGTGTAGGACTGCCAGGGGGGTGGCAGTCCTATTTATAACTCTCTGTGATGAGAGTTTCAAACTGAAACTCTCTGTCACAGAGGGTTTCAATTAGGACTGCCACCCCCCTGACAGTCCTACACTTAAGTAGGAGTGCCAGGGTGCTGGCAGTCCTAATTGAAACTTACTTACAGCAAGTTTCAATTAGGACTGCCAGCACCCTGGCAGTCCTACTTAAGTGTAGGACTGCCGGAGGGTGGCAGTCCTATTTATAAAAATCTGTGATGAGCTCCTCAAACTGAAACTCTGTTACAGAGACTTATAAATAGGACTGCCAGCACCCTGGCAGTCCTATTTAAGTGTAGGCTGCCAGGGTGCTGGCAGTCCTAATTGATACTTGCTGTAACAATAAGTTTCAATTAGGACTGCCAGCACCCTAACAGTCCTCGTTTTGTATAGGACTACCAGGGGGGTGGCAGTCCTAATTGAAACTCTCTGTGATAGAGAGTTTCAAAACTCTCATCACAGAGACTTACAAATAGGACTGTGTCACGCCCCAGAACCAGAATACTGGAGAGCGGGGGCAGACATAGCCAGCTACGTATAACGAAATGGAATCCATACCGCTATACGGTCACGGCTGTCTAGATATGTGAGGGTTTTACTACAATCCATCAGTCTCTTAAGGTCATAAAATAGCCTATTGTCTCAATCTCAACCAACTAATAATAATCACAAGATATCAGATCACCAAATATACAATTGTAAGGCGTCCCAAACATTACATATCCAGATGATCATGAAGCTAGTCGTATAAAATGTAAGGACTAGCAAGAGTTTAAGTCATACATGATCAACCTCGAGTTGTCAATCATGCTTACAGCCGGTAGGCAGACAGTAATTAAAGTTGCAAACGAGCTAACACTTGCTCGGCGGCTAAACGCCTCAAAAGAATAATTTTACAATATTACAGTGGGAGAACAAAAGAAACCCACTCGATGCCCTGGTTACGCCTGGTGACCACCATCGGGCTGAAAAGCAGGGAGATCCTTTGGTGCTGCTCCGGTATCTGGCCATACAAAACCAGCTGGGTCAGACCCCAGAAAGAGCAAGTGCCACAAAGGAGGCTTCACTTAGGAACTAAAACCAACAATTCATTAGCATTCAACATGTAAGAAAATATCAATAAGTAACACAGATTGAGGTTTGTGCACTACCAATGCACTTATCCCAATTAGAGAAAATAATTAAGAGAAGCATCATTGACATAAAAGAACTGGAGAATCATGCTAAATAAAATATAACTGGACAATATATGAAGAGAAAACGAAGGTACTATTCCGGAAGCCAGGTTACAATCCTTAAACCAAACAAGGACCGAGATTGTAACCCTTCGCCTGAACAGAACTTAGTCTCTGATCATTTATTGCTAAAGGTGCCAATCATTATCGTGAAAAGGAGAGAGTACAATGACAAAAGTGACAATGAAGAGTGCAATATGCTAGAGTGACAATAGAGTACAATCGTTATAGTGACAATCTGGAGTGACAATCATTATAGTGACAATCTGGAGTGACAATCATTCAATCATTCTGGTACAATTTTTGCAATCAATCAATTCTAGACAATACTATACTGGACTAGACTCCATCCAAGCAATTACGGCCAATCATTGCCTACGGCTTTCTACATTAACTAACTAGGGTTATCACAATCCTAATTACTAGCAAGATGCAATGAGATGCTCCAAGTAGTCACAGGCCCTGCAGCTATCCAGGTTATCCAGGCAATCATTATAGTGACAATTCAGATAGTACAATGCATTAGAGTGACAATAGAGTTCAATTATTTAAGTGACAATCAAGAGTGCCCCACATGACAGTGGGCTGGAAATGTGTCCTACTCGTCGGCAGGCTACAAGTCCAAACATTTGCGGCCGGGATAACGGGATCGCCTGTAACTGGGGAACATCTCTTCATGTCTAGTGAATTATACTAGTCATTAACCTTAGTCCATTTCAGTAGGTACTCCTGACCGTGGTACTCAGGAGTCCCCTCCTAGACATGATGCAAGACAGGACTGGATTATTTGTACAAGCACAATCGCCCACGGTGTCAAAATCAATTATACAGGTCATGTCATGTCAGGTAGCCGTCGCAACAGCTATTCAAAAAATCATGTCAGGTTATCATGTCAGGTGTACTTTGTCAGGAGTGCGCCACGACGGGCCACTATCAGGTCATGCCAGGTTATCATATCAGGAGTGCACCACTACGGGTCACTATCACGTCGTGTTCAATTATCAATTCCAAACATACAAATGAATTCATGATTTTCAAGTTCAGGACAAAAGGCGTAAGGATATAAAATGGACGTAAAATATCTAATAAAATATCAATATCCAGGGCTATAGAAGAGCCATGCGGCTAAAGCATATGCGGTCCGGAAGGGGTAGGCTCATGCGGCTAGAAGAGAACAGCCCATGCAGCTGAATTAGTGGTTCCATGCGGCCAAGGGTTTGGGTTCAACATGGAGCAGGCGCGCGGCTTCATGCGGCTAGAAGAAAGCCCAAGGCGCATGCGGCTCAGGGTTGCTGGAAGTCCATGCGGCCAGGAAGGACTGGGACTCATGCGGCTGGCTAACACTCAGGAATATACGACCGGGCAAGTGGAGTTCCATGCCGCTCGATGTGGTGGGCGCATGTGCGACTGCAAGGGCAAGGGGCGCATACGGTTGAAGGAAAACCGAACCTATGCGGCCAGGAGCATTGGAGTCTATGCGGCTCAGAAGGGAAGAGTGCTCATGCGGCTGAAGGATCAGGGCCTATGCGGTCCACAAGTGCTAGAGTTCATGCGGCTCAAGGAGATGGGCACATATGCGGCCGATGGGGAATGAGCCCATGCGGCTCAGGAAATTCAGAACTTATGCGGCTGGGAATTAGGGCGAGTCATGCGGCTAAGTGAGTCCGACTCTCATGCGGCTCAAGAACTTCCAGTCATGCGGCTGGATAGAACACTTGCCGCGTGAATATTCATGCGGTCAAGTCAAGCACTGTTCATCTTCTCCAAAATTTCGGAGAAGAAGAACACCATGAGAGCCAAGTCCTCAAGCTCCATAACTCCATCATCCGGAGCCTAAATCCGAACTTTCTTAGGTCAAAATAGGGTAGAACGAGATTCTCTACAACATGGAACCATTAAACATAGAAATAACAAGATTAAGTAGATCAAAACCCAGGAATTCGGAAATAAAATAAACTTAGATCTACAAGAATCTTGCCATGGAAATTAAAAATGTCAAGTACTAAAGTGCTTTAGAATGCAGTAAGGAAGAGAATGAAGCAATAAAATTTGGAGTTCCTCCATGAAGCAAGTTGCACTTGCCTAGACCTCTCTCTCCTCACTCTGGTAGGTAAGGAAGTAAATGAGGAAGAAGAAAAAGAGTAATGAAGAGAGGGAAAGAAGAAATGGCAATAAATACTATGGGTGGTGGTAGGTAGGGGGTTCACCTTGGGTTCATCATGAACCCAATCAAAACCAAGCCAAGCCGAACCAACCAACCCGAACCAGGAATAAACCAAGCCAAGAAGGAAATTATGCAATACAAGAATAAAATACGTACACGTATTCCAAGAAATACGTAATACAAACCACAGGCATTACAACTCTACCCACCTTAAAAGAATTTCGTCCTCGGAATTTAATCAAGAGGCTAGAGGAGCAATGACAAGCTACATTAATCACATGCAAGCTATAACTAGGCAGACAATCACTCATTCAAGCAAGGAATCGAAGGCATGAGGCATAAGAAGATATTATACCTCACGAGTCAAACAAGTCGGGATAACATGATCGGATATCATCCTCACACTCCCACGTTTGACTCTCCCAAAGAGTGATGAACTCAAGCAACACGAACTAAACTGATAGTCTTGCGCTTGAGGTCTCTCTCTTTGGTCAAACAGGGACACGGGCCTTTCCTCATACGAAAAGGTTAAAGGCTATTGGTACCAACCTTTTCGAATGATCTAGGAAATGGCTCGGGCCCGGGATGTACCGTTGTAATTAGGATACATGAAATACGTCATGCACCCCGCATAATGATGGTAGAAAAGCAAGATGAGAGGACACATATACCCCTCGGTCGATTCTGAACCTGAGCCTGGGCTAGGGCAAACTGCCGCGGGTTCTGCTGCTGGAAAGTCTGGGCCTGAGTCGACAATGGCCTCGGGAACAGGAACTGCTGTTGCTGGTGAACTGGAGCTGGTACTGGTGCTGGTGCTGGTGCTGGTCCCCTAACCGAGGGACTAGATACTGTCGATGCTGAATCAACTCTGAAAGGGCAGGACCCCACCCTATGATCCGGTGCTCCACACAATAAACACAATCCCAACACCTTGCGACATTCTGCTACCACGTGTCCAGGCTTCCCACAATAAGAATAGCCTGCGGCGGAAGACTGTGCTTACTTCTGTTTCTGCTGAGAGTACGTGGGGGTGAGTGCTGAACCGACGTAACTGAGGTTGCTTGCCTCGGAGTTCCAATAGTCAAAGCCCTAGCTGCCGGGGCTGGTGCTGAAGACTGATTTATCTGACTATGGGACCGCTTCCGACCTCCGGTCCTGTCCACTATTTTCTGGGAGGTATACTCGTGCCTCCTTGCTGCTCGCAACACCGCATCATAGGTCTGATGCTCGAACTGTTCTACTGCCAATATAATCTCCAGGTGAAGTCCCTGTTGGAACCTCTGCGCTCTGTCAAACTCGGTTGCCACCAAGGTGGGAGCGAACCGACTGAGTCTGGAAAACTCGGCCGTATAACCGTCGACCGTCCTCCCCATCTGCTTAAGATTACTGAACCTGGTCTGCAAGTCATATCGAGCCACTGCATCATAATACTTGGTCTGGAACTTTTTGCTGAACACTGCCCAGGGGACAGGTGTTGTCAATCCCACTGCTTGTGCGGCCCACCAACTGCGGGCTAGATCCAATAACTGTAGGCGCACCACAGCCACCTTCTCGTCTTCAGGAATCTTCGCGGCTTCGAGAATCACCTCTATATCCTGTAGCCAAGCATCGGCAGCAATGGCATCCTCGCTGCCATCGAAGAACGGAGGGTTCAGGCGCTTGAAACTGTTGACCGCACTGTTCCCTCGGGGTCCACTTCTATTCAGAGCATCTTGTACTGCTTGGTGCAGGGCATCTCCCTGACGATCTTGGGATGCAAGCAACTCACGGATGAGTCCTACCAAGCCTCCATCCTCTGACCCTGCTGGCTGGACGGGCTGAACTGGCGGTACTGGTTCTCCAGGAGGCACGGCTCGGGAGGCTGCTGCTGAGTGATGGGCCTGATCTTCTGGTTGCTGCTGGTCCACGGGAGGTGATCCGCCTTGCTGATCGGCAGGTCCAGGCTTAATGCCGCTGAAGAAGACGACATGGGAACAATAAGGAAGGACCAGGACAGATCAACGATTACAAGCATGTGATCAGGACAAGAATTTTTAGGAATCAAGAGGATACGAGCAGAGATCAAGGGCGAGTACAGATTGAGACATCTATCTGGTAAACCCTCACACATCTTGATTAACAAGACCTGCATGGGCCACCACTTAAACCATGTCACGCCCCAGAACCAGAATACTGGAGAGCGGGGGCAGACATAGCTAGCTACGTATAACGGAATGGAATCCATACCGCTATACGGTCACGGCTGTCTAGATATGTGAGGGTTTTACTACAATCCATCAGTCTCTTAAGGTCATAAAATAGCCTATTGTCTCAATCTCAACCAACTAATAATAATCACAAGATATCAGATCACCAAATATACAATTGTAAGGCGTCCCAAACATTACATATCCAGATGATCATGAAGCTAGTCGTATAAAATGTAAGGACTAGCAAGAGTTTAAGTCATACATGATCAACCTCGAGTTGCCAATCATGCTTACAGCCCGTAGGCAGACAGTAATTAAAGTTGCAAACGAGCTAACACTTGCTCGGCGGCTAAACGCCTCAAAAGAATAATTTTACAATATTACAGTGGGAGAACAAAAGAAACCCACTCGATGCCCTGGTTACGCCTGGTGACCACCATCGGGCTGGAAAGCAGGGAGATCCTTTGGTGCTGCTCCGGTATCTGGCCATACAAAACCAGCTGGGTCAGACCCCAGAAAGTGCAAGTGCCACAAAGGAGGCTTCACTTAGGAACTAAAACCAACAATTCATTAGCATTCAACATGTAAGAAAACATCAATAAGTAACACAGATTGAGGTTTGTGCACTACCAATGCACTTATCCCAATCAGAGAAAATAATTAAGAGAAGCATCATTGACATAAAAGAACTGGAGAATCATGCTAAATAAAATATAACTGGACAATATATGAAGAGAAAAGGAAGGTACTATTCCGGAAGCCAGGTTACAATCCTTAAACCAAACAAGGACCGAGATTGTAACCCTTCGCCTGAACAGAACTTAGTCTCTGATCATTTATTGCTAAAGGTGCCAATCATTATCGTGAAAAGGAGAGAGTACAATGACAAAAGTGACAATAAAGAGTGCAATATGCTAGAGTGACAATAGAGTACAATCGTTATAGTGACAATCTGGAGTGACAATCATTATAGTGACAATCTGGAGTGACAATCATTATAGTGACAATCTGGAGTGACAATCATTATAGTGACAATCTGGAGTGACAATCATTATAGTGACAATCTGGAGTGACAATCATTCAATCATTCTGGTACAATTTTTGCAATCAATCAATTCTAGACAATACTATACTGGACTAGACTCCATCCAAGCAATCACGGCCAATCATTGCCTACGGCTTTCTACATTAACTAACTAGGGTTATCACAATCCTAATTACTAGCAAGATGCAATGAGATGCTCCAAGTAGTCACAGGCCCTGCAGCTATTCAGGTTATCCAGGCAATCATTATAGTGACAATTCAGAAAGTACAATGCATTAGAGTGACAATAGAGTTCAATTATTTAAGTGACAATCAAGAGTGCCCCACATGACAGTGGACTGGAAATGTGCCCTACTCGTCGGCAGGCTATAAGTCCAAACATTTGCGGTCGGGATAACGGGATCGCCTGTAACTGGGGAACATCTCTTCATGTCTAGTGAATTATACTAGTCATTAACCTTAGTCCATTTCAGTAGGTACTCCTGACCGTGGTACTCAGGAGTCCCCTCCTAGACATGATGCAAGACAGGACTGGATTATTTGTACAAGCACAATCGCCCATGGTGTCAGGATCAATTATACAGGTCATGTCATGTCAGGTAGCCGTCGCAACAGCTATTCGAGAAATCATGTCAGGTTATCATGTCAGGTATACTTTGTCAGGAGTGCGCCACGACGGGCCACTATCAGGTCATGCCAGGTTATCATGTCAGGAGTGCACCACTACGGGTCACTATCACGTCGTGTTCAATTATCAATTCCAAACATACAAATGAATTCATGATTTTTAAGTTCAGGACAAAAGGCGTAAGGATATAAAATGGACGTAAAATATCTAATAAAATATCAATATCCAGGGCTATAGAAGAGCCATGCGGCTAAAGCATATGCGGTCCGGAAAGGGTAGGCTCATACGGCTAGAAGAGAACAGTCCATGCGGCTGAATCAGTGGTTCCATGCGGCAAAGGGTTTGGGTTCAACATGGAGCAGGCGCACGGCTTCATGCGGCTAGAAGAAAGCCCAAGGCGCATGCGGCTCAGGGTTGCTGGAAGTCCATGCGGCCATGAAGGACTGGGACTCATGCGGCTGGCTAACACTCAGGAATATACGACCGGGCAAGTGGAGTTCCATGCCGCTCGATGTGGTGGGCGCATGTGCGACTGCAAGGGCAAGGGGCGCATACGGCTGAAGGAAAACCGAACCTATGCGGCCAGGAGCATTGGAGTCTATGCGGCTCAGAAGGGAAGAGTGCTCATGCGGCTGAAGGATCAGGGCCTATGCGGTCCACAAGTGCTAGAGTTCATGCGGTTCAAGGAGATGGGCACATATGCGGCCGATGGGGAATGAGCCCATGCGGCTCAGGAAATTCAGAACTTATGCGGCTGGGAATTAGGGCGAGTCATGCGGCTAAGTGAGTCCGACTCTCATGCGGCTCAAGAACTTCCAGTCATGCGGCTGGATAGAACACTTGCCGCGTGAATATTCATGCGGTCAAGTCAAGCACTGTTCATCTTCTCCAAAATTTCAGAGAAGAAGAACACCATGAGAGCCAAGTCCTCAAGCTCCATAACTCCATCATCCGGAGCCTAAATCCGAACTTCCTTAGGTCAAAATGGGGTAGAACGAGATTCTCTACAACATGGAACCATCAAACATAGAAATAACAAGATTAAGTAGATCAAAACCTAGGAATTCGGAAATGAAATAAACTTAGATCTACAAGAATCTAGCCATGAAAATTAAAAATGTCAAGTACTAAAGTGCTTTAGAATGCAGTAAGGAAGAGAATGAAACAATAAAATTTGGAGTTCCTCCATGAAGCAAGTTGCACTTGCCTAGACCTCTCTCTCCTCACTCTGGTAGGTAAGGAAGTAAATGAGGAAGAAGAAAAAGAGTAATGAAGAGAGAGAAAGAAAAAATGGTAATAAATACTATGGGTGGTGGTAGGTAGGGGGTTCACCTTGGGTTCATCATGAACCCAATCAAAACCAAGCCAAGCCGAACCAACCAACCCGAACCAGGAATAAACCAAGCCAAGAAGAAAATTATGCAATACAAGAATAAAATACGTACACGTATTCCAAGAAATACGTAATACGAACCACAGGCATTACAGACTGCCACCCCCCTGGCAGTCCTAAATCTATGTTTTAATACTGGAAATGGCCATTCTCCGTGCTAAATTACACGTTGAAACTTTGAAGGGCCATAACTTTTGACTGGGAGGTCGAAACGAGGTCCGGTTTGTCGCAAAATGAGCGTATCTTCGAGGAGCATAAGATTAACCGTTTATTCGTTAGACGGCCTTTCGAAATTTTAGAATCGCAAAAAAATGATGTTTGGACATCCGTTTTAGCACTTTTGTCGTTTGTCTCGGTCTTTCTGAAATTTTCTGACGAGTTTTTGAAAATTTTTGAGGAGAAAACCTAGATTTGAAAGTGAGCAGCGTATGAAAGAAGATGAAGTATCTTCACAGAGAGTTTTATACAGGACTGCCAACACCCTGGCAGTCCTTTATTAAGTAAGGACTGTCAGGGGTCTGGCAGTCCTAGATGAAACTCTTCACAAAGAGTTTCATACAGGACTTATAGCCCCCTGGCAGTCCTTCATTAAGTTAGGACTGTCAGGGTACTGGCAGTCCTGTATGAAACTGGACTCTCTTCTCTTTTTTTTTTCCTTCCTTTTAAGTTTCCCAAAATAACTATTATTTTCTTTGGGTGAAAAATTAGTATTTTATTTTCTTGTTGTTGTGGTGGTGATTTTCTTCTGATTCTTGGAGAGGCGGCAATGGAGGAGATGAGTTTGTTGAGCTCTGTGCTGGGTTTTGTTGGATTCGGAGTTGAAATCTTTGTTGGGATTGTGATTGGCTATTTTCTCTTCATTTACTTCCAGCCCACTGATGTCAATGTGCTATTCTAGAAAAATTTGGGAAAAAATTTGGACTAGGGTTTAGAATTTTATGACCTAGAAATGTGGAGAAGGAGAAGAAAAGAGTAGAGGGAGAAAGAGTAGAGGAAGAGGAAGAGGAAGAGAGGAAATGAAATGAAGTTGGTATTTATACCATTCTTTGGGCTAGCCCCAAGTAAAAAAAATTGATGACAAACTTGTAATATTTTTGAACATTTTTGGGATAGCCCCAAGTAAAATGTGTGGTGCCCTTAGAAAAAACCTTTTTTTTCTCTTGTTTGTCGATAAGCCAATGAATAAACAATTTTCTCTATTTTATCTCTTTACATTACTAGAACTTTATAATATTTCTTTACTTTACAAAAGAAAAAAAAAGTCATTTTCGATTTTCTATGGACCGGGTTTAGAGGTGCCGGTTTATCTAGGTCTCAATTTTAGGTTTAGTTTTTCCTCTGTGTGTTCTTTCTCCTCTCTCTCTCCCCCTCTCTTCGTTCCAGTCCGACTGCGGTCGTGGTCGAAGCAGGAGAGAGCCCTAGAAACCCTAGATTTCCCCCAATTCCCACCAGGAAGCCCTAATTATTCCCTATTTTTCGCGGGAAATCGCGCGGATCGTCGCAATTCGGCTCCGATCTGATGATCTGCAGGGAATTCTGAGGATTCCGAGGTAATTCTCACAAGAATCTGTTGATCCAATAGATCTCCTTTTTTTACTTCGTGGATTCCTGCAGGGAATGAGGGAATGAGGGAATGAAGGAAAGATTGGATTTTGGATTGCCAAATTGATTTTTCTTCTTCTTCTGGTTCTGATTTATGGTGTCTTTGATTCATTAATTGATGAAAGTTTGGATCTTTGGATGATTTGTATGCTTTCATAGATTCAAATTGCATTGTGTAACTGATTGAATTGTGAAGATCATTGTTGATGAGTATGTTGATAGTTTAGCTGACTAATTCTATTAGTTGATATACTAAAGTTCTATTGATCCATGCCTTATTTCATACTCGATAGATACAAGAACTTCTCTTAATAGTTGTTTAAAACAGTTGTCTTATTGTAATTTTTTATTCTTGGACAGCTTTTATGATTGCAGTACTGGTTTAGCTTCACAGTAGGAGTATAGGTCCTGAGATGACTGCAGTTATGACAATTTTATTCTTATCTGTGCATTAGATGCGTACAACTGTTCTTCGCTCGCAGCCATTACATGTGGATCAAAGTTGCACGTAAACGAATACGACACATATACAACATCGGCTTTGGTGCCTCATAATATATTTTAGTGTCTGTCGTGGTCGATACATATCCAACACGACCAATTTTCGGTGTCCGTGCTTCCTAGATATGGATCATTGTTGACTTATAGCGAAGCAATATGATGATCATTATGTCAAATACCCTGGTTCAACTGCCTTAGTATTAATAAAACAACTACATATCATATTTAACAGTTTTTTTATTGAGTTACATGAATCCTTCTCGTCCGTTAGGTCTATCCAGGGATTTCTTCGGTTTCACTAGTAATCAGAAAACAACTACAGAGCCTATATAGAAGTTTATTTAATGAGATATATAATCCTTCTCTTCGACTGGGTTTATCAAGGGCTTTCTTATATGTACTATAGCGACTTTGTTTCAGAAGTATCTAATTTATCATGTTTCCCTGTGTACTTTGGTTATTCGAACATTAAATAGCTCCTTCTTAGTGATCTTTGTTGAGGTTTTGATAACCTCAAATGAGTCAAAATGGTTTCGATGATACCTTTTCTGGTGGCTGGCCTATGGAAGGCTTCATCATAAATTATTACCCACAACATCATAAGAGCTACCTATCAGTTAATGAGCAGAATATATATTGGATACTGTTCTTCCAAATACTATAGTAGCTAAACATTTCACCTGCTTCCACTCACAGTTACAAAGTCGTTTTTAAATTCTTCTTTTACAGTGTCAAGGTATAAAAGAAGAGATTAAGGGTATATAGGTTATCATAAAGATTTATGTAGGTAATGAAGTCCATTGTGCATAACTGTTTGAATTTTGTTTATACTCTTTTTTCTTTTTCTATTGAACAGGATGTAATGGTCATAATCATAGCTAGATTTAGTATATTTGGCCTTTTCATTTTGTCAATGCATAATTTTGTTTTTCTTCTTCTTATTTCATCTTTTTTAGTTTTTATTTTCTTGTCTAAATTTTGGTTAAAGTTTTTGTCTTGTATTATTGAGGACTGGAATTTGGAATATTCAGGAATGTTATGTTAAAATAGAGAATGACGCAACGTTGGTTTGATGATACAAAGTTCTCTACAACGGCTTCATCAAGCTCGTGCCCTTCATCTTCCCAGTCAGCGACATGTTCTAGCTTGAGGTAGATGCACACATCTTATGATTTGCCTATAGTTTTTTAACATACATTTTTATATTGTTTCATGAAGTTGTCCATATTGATATAGTTCAGTTGATGGTGATGCAATTAAATTTATTTGTTATATATGAGTTGCATGATAAAGAAGTGCAGTTCCTGAAGTTAGCGCTAAATGTGTCCCATTATTTGTTATATATGAGTTGCATGATAAAGAAGTGCAGTTCCTAAAGTTAGCGCTAAATGTGTCCCATTGTTCTTATATGCGCAGTTAGTCTTAGTGATATTAACAATGACCAGAACTAATGTTTCTTATTTCTTGGTTGTTTGTTTGTTCTTTATTGGATTCATTAATTTATCTTTTATGAAGTTAAAATCTACATTTACTCTGTTCATCTTCTTGCGCTCTAAAATGTTAAGTAATGATCATGCTTTATCTTTTCTTGTATTATATGTTAGATAGGGAACACCTGCAGTCAGGTGAAGCAGTTGTAATGCAATTCCATAGTATATTTTTATGTGCAATAAGCAGAACAAATAATTATGACTGCAATCCCATATTTAAATAAGGCTCCAACTATGATTCATAAAGTGAGTTAGATGCAACTACAACCACTGGCCCACAGCCAGAACAATGACATCAGCAACAAGTTATTTTCCAAATTTGAGGCTGATAAACTGATTCTTTTTCTTATTTAAGGGCCATTGCTTGGTAATATTGGAAAAAATGGTAAGCAACCATGAAACTTGTATTTTGACAAACCAATCATGATTATATTGTTTAGTCAAGATTTTAGAATTGTTACTTTTCTGTTTTCCTGTTTTACTGATTACGAACCTCCTCTATTTATTTCATAGTTTGCATTATCAACCGATAACGATCCAATATGGCCGATACCGATACAGTTTGGCATGTCCCGATCCAATACCGGTCGATATTGATATTGACTGATATCGACATTGTGGGTCATTTTTCAGTCAATTTGGCAAAGAAAATTGAACGAAAAAGACCAATCGACAAGGGTATAAAAGTATAATAAGGTTGTAAAAGGCTAAACTATGTAAAAGAAGAAAACTTATCAATCGCAGGTAAACCAGTCGGCAATGGTGACTACTATTTCATTCAATTTCAAAATTACTAAGAAACAACACATGAAATACTTAAAATTATGCCTATATGTATTAAACATTTTCCCCCTAGATTTTTAATAAATTTATTAATAATTATTTGCTTTCCGATACCAAAAAATCCGATACTCCAATCCGAAACAACCGATACGCCAATTCCAATGCTCATAGGAAGAGTCCGATACTGAGACTGCGAACCTTGATTTATTTTCAATAAAAAGGGCCTAGATTATATGATAACATGGTTGAGTTCTAGTAGTTCACAGTCCTAAGATTCAAACTGTTAAGCTTGGCATTTGACTTCATTGTTGGTTTCATCAATGTAACATTCAGAATTAGGCTTTTCTTGTTCATTGAAGTTTAACAGTGTCTTAAAATGTTTTCTTATTGATGGCATTTTGGATGTTGGATGTGGAAATCTATTTTTTTTTATGTGATGGTGATATAAAGCTGGTGAAAGCACATTCTTAATATTATTCTTGAGATCCACTTCTGGAATGAAATTTTAATAACTTCGGAGAAAGAACATGGAGATTGTGCGTGTACTAATTGCAAGAAAACTTTGGGTTGCAAAATACGTGGTAGAAAATGTGCGCCTGCATATGCTAAAAAATTTATGTGCCTAGCTTGACTTGAATGCTAGAATTACCTTGAAGAGGAGCACGTTTTAATACCAACTCATGCTAGGTATCACTGTGAACTACAATTAATCAAGATTGATCAATGATATAGACAAGGGGAATTTTGGGTTGTCATTGCGCTATTGTTGTGGACTTGTAATATATGATGCATTTACCAACTCATCTTTTGTGCGTCAGTATTTCTCCTGCTATGCATCCAGCTGTCAGCATGGGCTGGCATTGTCTTTAAGTTACTTTTTTTAATACGAAACAGTGTCAAGTCAGAAGAGATACTATTATGCGAGAATAGTGCAGAATGCTGCAGAGTATTGACTATTGAGAGAAGAAGTATGGTGTTCATAATTCATTAAATTATTCATTATTGTGTTAAAAATTGCTGTGCACAACAGGTGAGTGTACTGTTAGGTCTTATGAACTCATTGTGTTTGCATCAAGCTTTTCATTTTTAAGTACAATGTCTCTTTTTATTGTGAGAAAAGGTATCAGGATTCCTTTGTTTCAGAGAGGTGATTGTATTGAGTACTAATAACTGAGGTAAATCAAGGTTTTACAATAGAGAGAAAGAATGTGCAGCAGGTGGATGCTGATGATCAACTATAGAAGGAAAAAGCACGTAAAGACATGGATAGGACCTAACTAGAGTAATATGTATTGGCTATATCCTTTTGTTTCGATCTAGTAGTTACCAATCTGTGATTTTTTTTTTTGAGACTAGCTCCTAAACAAACACAAAGTCCAGCCCTATATTACCTACAAAGAAGGTTGGGTGGAAATTAGTCATGGTTGAACTTCCCTTCAAGTCATGTTAGATAATTACCATGTGGTATTTATTTAATCTGATATGCTCACAATGTTACATCGAATAATTTTGTTTTGATATGGTAAAAGTAAGAACAATTTTGTTCCGAAATGGTGAATATAAGATCCATGGAGAAAAAAAAGGAGAAATTAATCGTATATGCTAAACACTTACATGATTGCTTACGTAAGAATTGCATTATATATATATATATATATATATATATATATATATATATATATATATGTTAGAATCTATGCCTCGGGCTAAGTCCTATGCCCCGAGCTAAGTCCGAAGCTTATTTCATCATCATCTCTTTCCGGTCTAGTCTGTATTTCTGCAAGCTGATCCTCGATTTTTTTTTTTTTTTGCGTTTGATGCATGCTTTCTCAATCCATTGTTTAGGCTGATCTTAATCGCACTCGCCGCTCGGTCTTGAGAATCAACACCACGATCTTCTAGCCTACAAGACTGTTCTTCTAGTTTTGGCTCTCAATGAGCCGCTACCTGAATTTTTCTGTTCCTCTTCCTTTAATATTTAAGTGCATCACGTCCAAGAGATTCAAACCTCCGATCCGGTTTCTGGGTTCTAATGTCTTCAAGACTTGACCACTTGAGCCAATGCTTGACATAAACACACACACACATAATAGATCAAGATTTCCGCTATTAAACATCTCAGAATGTTCTTGAAATAGCAGCCGATGGATCTATCTTTTACCTTACATATTAGATCCTTAGACTACCCAATTTTTCGCAAAATTTTGAACTAATATAGATGGTCGAAGAAGATAGACCCAACGGCTGCTATTTCGAAAACATTTGGAAGTGCTTAATAGCGTGGATCATATATATATATATATATATATATATATATATATATATATATATATATATATATATATAAGTTAGGAATAACATTTCCTAAGATGGCATTTAGGAAACTTTCTACAGTGGAGTCTACGTGTCAAAATCTGGATGGTTCATCATATCTCCCTCCGGATAACTACCGTTTATTCCATATATTTAGTTAGGATATGTTTCTATGCATGTGGGCATTGGTATGCAATTAGAATTGACACGTGGAATCCCTTAGGAAATTTCCTAAGAGGCCACCTTGGAAACCTTTTTGACACGCATAGTCTTGATTTTTTTAACCCCCTCCCCCAAAAAAAAGAAAAAAAGAAAAAAAAGTCCGAACTTTTTAACCCATAGATAATTTGTCTCATTCGTTATCGTCTAAATCATTAAAAAGGGATTAACTTTGATTCATAGGTTCGAAATCGCTAAACCACATTTTTTGGTCCATGCATGTTTATGATATGGAGATCATGATGAACGGTGTGGACCTCCATTTTGCATGGCCAACAATGAATTTTTATAGCTTTTGCTTATGTGACTTACGCAAGCCCTTGTCCTTTGGAGCTCTATTCTCTTTCTCATATATGTCTGCGTGTGTGTTTGATTTGTTACTCTCTGTGTAACTAATTTAGTTACACAGAAAATATCACCATTCTCAGAGAGATTCTCGGACCACAATACCTCAATTTACACAATTTGTTAATCACCAGAATATATCATATATGGTCCATTGGTCCAGACCATTCCTATAGGGTATTCAGCTTTAGATATGGAACCTGATCAAATAATATTCCTCCTAACTGGATTGGGTCAGGTTTCATGTTTTTAATATGATTGTATTTTAAGTTATGCGGAAATATTCTTAACGTAATTATTGAAGAGATGCAAAATATCAATTTATTCGATTGCTTTTACTTTTCGATATTATCTTGGCGCTTTTACCTTGAACTAACTAGTGAAAACATTATTAAGTGGAAATTGTATGGAGTTTGATGGGTCATTTAGAATTTGCTAGAAGATGGTTGAGAGGAACATGATATTTAGCATGTGTAAATTAGTATTTGATTTCTTATCTTGTATCAAGTTCAGAAGAGGTCATATCCAAAGTCCAAACCGTATTTCGAATAATTTGACTTTATTTTTGTAGTCCAAATTGTATAATGATTGAATAATCTGATTGGGTTATCAATTACCATGATAACCTTTATACCAAGTGGTACTTTCGCACACTACAACTTTCTTGTTTCACACACTATAGCTTTCTATATTTTTCAGAGGACATGTCCAGTAACATAGCTGAATGAAAGAAAAGGATTCAAGCAGTTGACCCTCATAATATGGGATGGAGTGTTGTATTCTAGTATATCATTCTATGTTCCAGATAAGATTAACATGGGAACTACATGTATGTGCTATTATTCCTGAGGACTTACATAATTTAGAATTTACTTGTAAAATTTTCTAAAACCTAGTTTGCTAGTCAATATGATCCGGCTTGGGATATACTTCGTGAACATCAGAGTATCGGAGCAAGATTTATATGTACAAGCAAAGAGAAACAGTCTAACAAATCAAGGGTAGAGAGAGAGAGAAAAAAACACTGTGGGGATGTTACGAGAGAAGATATGTTTTCTCTTTAAGATAAATCACTTTTTCTCTAAATTAGTAGTTTTCATGGTTATCCAAACCTATGGCTACAGTAGTGCTGTGTCGACCTTGGCATGTTTAAGCCCGACTCATCTATTCTTGGAAATTATTGAGCTGAGTTCAAGCTTGAAAGACTATTTTCCAGCTTGAGATCAGGTAGGCTCATGGGCATTTTGAAGTTTTGAACTCTGGTGTAGTGTACTTGATGTAATGACGACCGATTGCTTCACAGCCATGAGATGAGTTTGGGTCGAGGAAGGGGATGGCAAGGACAAGTTCATGGTGTTGCACAAAGGGGTTGACATCGTGGGCTGTCACTCGTGATGCCGATGGAGGCAACTTCGGCCGTACATGCCATTGTCACCTGCTTGCATTCCTTGAATGTGATAGCCACCAACACCTTGCATGTGACTGTCATGACTCATAACACAAACATCAGAATGCTAAGTAGAGCTAGCTCCTTTGCTTTCTCTTCAAGGATGCCATACAAGGTTAGCCAAGAACACCTATAAAGTGGTGTCTTTTGGATTGAGAGGCTTGTAGCAGGTAGAGATTTATCTAGGATGGAGAGACACTCACTGAAGTAATTCCCATACAACGTGTAGTATCCTTTCTATGGGGAATACAGTTAGACATCGAAGGAGGCGCTACCAAGACTGTTGACTGATAGCATTGGGCTTAACTGTGATTCCCGAATGAAAGGGGAGCCAGGCATCTAGAAAGGGACGATTGTGTCAATCATACTGAGTAAAGAGGGTACTTATCTTTTGGCGGGAATTCAATCCCCTCGAAATGAGAGTGTCGAGTCTTGAAGCTTGCAAAAGGTGAAACTTGTTCATGGATCCCTCATTTTCTTGCTGTTGCTATAAAGATTATGATATGATCTGCTTGAATAGAAATATAACATAATCTGCTAATGCATGTTATTACTTGTTAGAAGGCTTCTGTCTTGTCATTTATGTGCACATTTTTGTCCTGAATGGCTGATACTGTCATCTCTTAAATAGGTTTGTATGTGGCGGTAACTGCTATTTTACTCTATTGCTAATGATATTCTGTGCATTTTATGGCAATTTTTATTTAACATTGCTAATGATACAATTTCTGATGGTCAAGATATTTTGCAATTTGATCATATAATGTGCCTCTTGTATGTAGTCATAGAAATGTCTTGCGGCTGTTAGCATTAAGGGAGATTTCTCCTCGAGCAAAACACTCGTCCAAAAGATTGTGGGCTGAAGCTGAGAAGCAGAGATCAAATTGCATTGCACAAAGATGTGCCACTATAGATGCAAGACATGCCCTAGTTTCTTGGTAAGTATCCTTCACAATACAGTGTAATATTACCTTGTTACTAACTTGGCAATCAATGTCATTGAAAATTTTGCCTGTTGACCTGGTAAGGCTAGTCCCCTTCAAGTTAAAGTTTTGTAGCCATAGCCAATAATGATTGTGGTACATTGATTTCTTGATTTCTCGATTTCTCAGGGTGGAAGCAGAGTCATTGCGTCATTTGTCGGCCAAGTACTGTCCTCTTCTCCCACCTCCTAGGTCAACAATTGCTGCTGCATTTAGTTCCGATGGGAAAACACTTGCTTCCACTCAGTAAGTAGTTGCTTTCCCTGATTGATCATAAGGATAGCTTAGATAGGGTATCATGTAAACCTAGTGGATAACTATTTGAGTACATTTCCAGCGGCGATCACACTGTTAAGATTATTGACTGTCGGACTGGGAACTGTTTAAAGGTGTTGAGTGGCCATCGACGAACACCATGGGTGGTATGTCTACAGCTATTGTTGTTTAGTGAATTGTTTCTTTTATTTCATTCCTAGAGTATTTATATGTTCGTCATCTTATTGTTGACTTAAATTTCTTGTTATGCGTTATTGAGACTTCACTACATTTTATTGTTAGTTCAGCAATAATATTCTCTAGGATAATAAAATTGCATAAGTTCGAGTTATAAGCCAAAATAAACTGTGTCCATGTCACTAGGACAGCAAAATCAGTACTTTCTCTGTCTTGTCGTGTCTGTATCCTTTATACTCGTTTTCATGCAACATAGCTCTGGGGTTAGCTCTACTATATTCTGAAAGGTGCATCTATCACTTTATTATGATGAAAATGTTTGATCTGTGTTGCACGAATATGGACATGGATAAGGACACTACATGGATACATCATACAGACATTTCAGTTAAGTACAATAAGTACTCACCTATATTGCACGAATACAAACACCATTTTTTCCCATCTCCATACAACATAGTGTAATGAGCCGTTTCTTCCTTGGGATATATTGGATTCTCAATTTGTCCTAATTTTGCTTTTCGTGTGTAAAAGAAATCTATATTAGCAACATATCTAGATACTTGTGATCTGAAATGAGCTCATTCATTTGCTTTGACACTCAAAGTTGTTTCAACGTACCCAGTAACGTGCAATGAGTGATATGTTGGGAAATAGTGTAAAAAAATATAGCCGTCTGTTTGACGAACACATAGCTGTGTCAGGTTATCTTCCTGACCAATTCAGCCTTGTGACGGACCACAAATTTTGACCATTTCGTGGTTGATCTCTAAGAACTAAGAAGAGGAACATAAAAGGTTACTTAGACTCAATTGTTATAGGAAGTGGTGTCTGTCTGGAGTGTGGGGTATTGGTTGTCCTTAAGCTGAAGCTTGTACAACATTTATCCTAGAAAACCCACAGTTCAATCTGCTGGCTGAACTGGAGACCAGATTTACGAGATGTGCGATTCAAATTCAAATAAAACATGTGCTGAAAGAAATATTGGTATGGAAACTCTTACCTGAACTGAGTAGAGAGGACTATATTTGATCAAGACAAATTTCTGCAAAAGCAGCTAATATGATAGTTGTGAAAAGCAAGCGTGAGGTGCATGCACCTCAGGTATGAGGATCACGAGGCTCATCCCTCAACGCTTCAATGTAGGTGGAGCGAGACTCCCTCCATGATGCCCACATCTCGCAGCGCCTTAGTCAAGCTTCATGTGAAGCGCACCTCATGCATATTTTATTTTAGATGTTATTTGTACTATGTTTCTTTACTTATTGTTTGATTTTTTATATATGTAGAAATCACAATTTATCTATCTTTTAATATTCCTTTCGTAAGAAAAGGATGAGAACAATACTATCATGACTTACACCTTATGACCTTTGATTTTGAAGCAACTCAGTCATATCTCAATACAATATATTATTTTCCTCTTTTTTCTTCTCTTCTCTACCTCTTCTTTGATTCTTACCATTCTCTGTCAATTTTGGTTTGAGGGAAAAAAAAGGTTTTTTATTGAAAGGTAATTACTTAAATCCCACCTTTTTAACTTAGATTCTTAGTACTGCCATTAGAGTATTAGTATGCTACTGTATATAGTTCATAAAAAACAACAACTAATCATTTTATTGTGTAAAAAAGAAGCCAATAAATAATTTAGTGTTCATTTACTTACATATAATATTTATTACATGATTACGAATTATTCTTACACAATTTGAGTAAAGTTGTGTCTTGCCTTCATGAGGCTTTCATAAGGCTCGCGCCTTAGTTCCAAACACTATATGTGCCGCAATGTGCCTTAAACTTTTAATAACTATGCTAATATAAGTTACTCCCTGTAGGTTATATCTCGTAAGAAACCTTTTCTCTTATCAGTTCCACTTCAAGATTTGCTACCCTATATAGTTTAATGTGCACTTCAGGTAGCATATGCACTCTCTACATTGAGGTAGGTAGTTCAGGACTTGCCGTACCCCATAGTGGCCGGGAATGAGAATCTGAGAATCATTAAGACATAATTATGAGAATACAACTCTTCTCTTTCAAGTATTGTCAAGAATCTTAATTAAGAACATATTACAATATCACTGAAGTAGGGCTTCTCTCTTCTCCAGTTAGACATGGTCTCCACCCTAAACTCTAGGGCATCTATGATTCTATCACATTCTTTGTTTTTGTGAATTTTAATTGTTAGGAAACGTTAATTATAACCAAGTAAAGAAAAATTGCACTTCATATCTTTCCTTGTCTCTGTTATTTCTCCTTTTTCTTTATTTTATTTTTTTTATTTTTGTGCTGCGCTTAATGTCTTATGCTGTCCCAAGTCCGGATTAAGGAGGAGTGTTTGCGTTAGGTAGTTGACAGCCAGCCTAAAACTTTGCTCGATTTGCATTTTATTAAATCTACATAATACATGTTGGTAAGTTCCTCAGTATAAAGGACATGGCCCTTCACATAGTTGAATGGAAGAAAAGGATTCAAATAGTCGACCCCAAGATTTGGACAAAGACTGTGTGGTGTGGTGGTTGTATATTAAATTTTTTTTAATATCATATTCAAGATCCACCCTATTTTTTATTCTTTCATCTTTGCCGTTTCTCTGCATCCTTTCCTTATCTCCTTTGTTGCCACTGTACAAAGGCTCACAATCTTCTTGGAACCAAGGTTAACAGTATCGGAATCGGTACCAGACCATTCCTATGAGTATCGGCAATATCGGTGGTTTCGTATCAGAGTATCGGAAATCAAACTATTAACTTTATACAATTAGACATAATTTTAAGTATTTCTAGTGTTGTTTCTTAGCAGTTTTGAAATTGAATAAAATAATAGTCACTCTTGGCAATTGCTTACATGCGATACATAAGTTTTCATCTTTTACATGCTTTTACAACCAATGTTGTTAAACTCGCGCGATAGATCGTGGGATCTTACGATCCTACGCGTTTTATACGGAGCTTCGAGGCAGATTGGTGGCCGGCGCGGCCGGCGCGGCGGCGGCGAGGAAACGCGTGGGATCTTACGATCCGTGTTACGATCCCACGAGTTTGTGACTTATGATTCATGTATGACATTTTTATATTAAGGTTATTTTGGTTTTTAAGGTTACTTTTTCTTATTTATGTTATATAAATAATATATAATATATTAAATATAATTTTGTCTTTCTGGTGGGATCTTACGATCCGTGTTACGATCCCACGAGTTACGATCGTTCACCCTTCGAACGATCCTTGGTAGTATCTCGAGTTTGACAACCTTGTTTACAACCTTACAATATTTTTACGCCCTTGCTAATTGGTATTTTTTGTTCAATTTTCTTTGCCGAATTGACCGAAAAAGAGACCTCCAATGTCAGTATCGGTCGGTATCGGGTATCGGTCGGTATCGGATCGGGACATGTCGAACCGTATTGGTGTCGGCCATATCGGATCATAGCGGATCAGTATCGGCCGATATTGCAAACTATGCTTGGAACTTGTTATGACCACACTGTTGTTAACTATTTAATTATTTGATGTAATTATGTTATATAGCATGTATACGGCTTGATATTTGGGTATCATAGCTAGTCAAATATAAGGATAAAATTGGTTTTGACAGAAGGATTGTTAATGTTAGTTTAGGACCATAGGATATATATGCTCTATAGAAGTCTTGCCATCTATATATATCTGAACGGTTTAACTATGCCCCTAAGCAGCCAATTGTGTAGGCTTCTTTGTACTAAGGCTTCTTCATACTCATGGTTAGATGGGAATAGATGGACTGTTTGACTATAAGGAAATGATTATAACATGCACCTGACACTGCCTCTTCTCCACACTCTCCCAGCACCTGACACAGCCATCCTCTCCTCCACCACCCCCTTTTCCACACCCTTACAAACACGAGAATAGGCAGACTGTATATATGGAAATAATGATGACATGCATGGTTTTGTTTGAGATTTAGCTAATATCAGACTCATCTTCCATGTGCAAGCAAGCATACGTAGAAGTCTATGCCAAAGAGTGTGTACACAAGTGTATGTTCTTGTCCCTACGAAACTTTCTTCATTCAGTTTCACTTTTCAATTGCTTAGTTTCAGCATGAGTACATAATGTGCATATAAGTCTGTGGCAAAGCGTGTATACACACATGTACATTCTTGTCCCTACGAACCTCTTTTCATTTAGTTTCTGATTTCTTAGTTTCAGCATGAGTACATAATTTGACTTCATGCAATTATCATGCTGACAATGCAAAAAGACATTCTTGTTAGCATTCATTCAGAACACAGTAACAAGATCAGCGGAATAATTTAGTCTAGTTTGTTCGCTTCTTGGTTGGTATTCAATGCTTCTTCGATGATTAGTACTTGTTTATACCTTCAGTTTGTTCTCCCAGTTGGTATCAACATAAAGAAAATTGAAGGGGAGAATGCTATCTTTCAATTGCTTGCAGATACATTATGTATTCATTGAATATCAAGTGTTGAAGAAAATGATAATGGAAGTGTATATAAGCAGAACAACTCTGTAATGTTGTGATAGTATACATAATATGATGGTTGAATTTGAACTTAGAGCCTGTCCGGCAACCAGAAAGTACCATGGAAACTAGGAATCTAGTCGAAAGTTCTAGTTTTCATTTGATGTGTTGTTTTGTTCTTCGAAACCAAGTTTAGAAACTTAGTACCACATCGACAAAAAAAGGAAAATAGGGGCTTATCTTTTTCCATCGATAATGGTGGAAGTCAAGGAAAGTAGAGGGGACAACATTTATTGTCAATTTTTATTTTTAGGAGTGGTCCAATCTAATTAACATGTTCTACAAATAAGTCATTTAAATAGTGACGTGTCATCAAATTGCTTTAGTTTCTGTACTCTACTTTCCAGCAAACAAACAGTTTTTTTTTAAGTTTGGAAACCTAGTTTCTTTAGTTTGTAGAAACTCAAAAGAAACCAAGTTTCTGACTTTCTAATAGTTTCATGTTGCCGAACACGCCCTTAGGCCTCGTTTGGTTCGCGGAATCTCCCGGTTGGAAAAGGAAAGTGATTACTTTCTTGTTTGGGTGCCCAAGGAATTGAGGAGGAAAGGAAAGTGATTCCCAATGGAAGGGAAATTAGGGGGGAAAGTGATTCCATCCATCCAAGGAAGGAATCACTTTCCCACATTGAAGTATTCACTTTCCTTTCCAAATTTCTTGGCATTGCCAAACATCGGAAAGGAAAATCAATAGGAATTAAAGTTTCCTAAAGGAAATGAAATGACAAGGAATTGATTTCCTTTCCCTTCCATTCCGCGAACCAAACGAGGCCTTAACGTTAGACGGGAGATATAAACAGAAGAAAGACTTGATATAGATGGGGAAATGTTCTTAAGTAGTCAATACGTAAGACTTGGATTCCAACTATGTTAGTTAGTCAGCTCCAACTAAGAAGAAATGTCAAGGGTGCTGAATTGAGCGTTGCATCATTGAGGGCGGTATACCAGGTTGAGAAGAGGGTGATGAAGTGGTGGGAGGCTGATCTGGTGTCAATATAAAGGCAGCTGGGGTGTCAAGAAGGCGGGGCTTGTTAGACAGAAGGTTCTGGTGTTGGAGGTTTGAGAAGGAGAAGAGATAGTAGCTTACTATTTAGGATATTTAACTGTATAAGATTTAGACTTTAACCAGTTTTTAAGTATCGGTGGAAACCGACCATTTCAAACCTGAAACTACTGAAACCCAATACTCATACAAACGGTCCAAAACTGATGCCGGTAGGGAACTTGGTTTGAACCATGTCCTCTGTATTTGTGCACGTGCAATTCATGATGAAACTTGAAGAAGAAGAACTGATTCTTTTGTATGGTTTTTTTTTGAAGTTTGAGTCTTTTTGCAAAAGCTGTTTTTGAAGTTATAAGTACCTGCATAGCGGCTAATTTCCTAATATTTTCTCAGTATATAATTTTGTATTAAATCTTATTTTTGATTGTATGGGTCATTTACAGGTTAGATTTCACCCACTTTATTCAGAAATACTTGCTAGTGGCAGTTTGGATCATGAAGTTCGTCTCTGGGATGCACGTACTGCTGATTGTATAGGGTCACGTGATTTTTGTAATCTCTCTATCATATTTTTTCTGTAATTATTATAAGAATTAAATTATTGCCAAGTCCTTTCATATTTGCACCTCCAATATTGGTTTTCTTTATTTGAGCTCTCCAGAGGATTTAATTTTTATATATATTTCTTTTCCGACAAGCAGATCGTCCTATTGCCTCTATTGCTTTTCATGCCCAAGGGGAGCTTCTTGCTGTAGCTTCAGGTCACAAGGTAACAGTCCTATTGAAGGAAGCAAGGGAACTATGTAGATTTTTCTTGAATTTAGCTTTTATTTCATCACGCGACTTAAAGTTGGACATAAATCCTTGTGCCCTTACTCTTGAATTACGTCCTCTGCTAGCTGTATATATGGAACTACAACAAGAGGAGAAGCATCTTCACCTACTATTGTGCTCAAAACTCGGCGTTCGTTGAGGGCAGTGCATTTTCATCCTCATGCCGCCCCATTTCTGTTAACAGCTGAGGTGGAATTGTTTTTGGCTTCGCATTTGCATCATTTTAGCAACTAGTTGGGAAAGGCTTGAATATGGTTATGGTGGTCTGTATTGTTGTTTCCCATTTTGATTATTTTAGGAAGCCTTATTTAGCTGATTTCTTTTGCAGGTCAATGATCTTGATTCTCCTGATTCACCACTGACTCTCGCTACCTCTTCTGGTTATTTGCAATATCCTCCTCCTGCCGTCTTTTTTGCGACCATTAATTCTAGTCTCCGTGAACACCTGGAGACTAAAGTGCCTCTAGTACCTTCTCCTTGCTTCTTTTGGCCGACGTTCGTAAGGGATGATGGAAGATCATCTTTGCAGCTGGCTGGCAGGGCCACTGGCTTTCTCAGTGGGCAGCAGCAAGCAGAACCTTCTCCTTTGACTCAGCAACAAAATTATGCAGGTGGTGAAAGACAATTTGAAGACGTAGTGACCCCTATGGAGGTGTCACCAGGAGAACCTTCTGGTACAAACAATTTTACATATGATGCAGGTTTTATTGTTTTGCTGATTGGGATGAGAACTAAATCATCCAATTCTTTTATGGCAACTGCAGGAACCACTAATGGGCCTATTACTGCCGGGTTGCAGCAAAGGTCTACTGGCATTCTGGAGAGATCAGATATCGCTACCAATGTATCATCACCTAGTTTCCAAGCCAATGTGGGTATCAGGTTGCCTATGAGTCAATCCAGGCCAGGTGCCTCGCACCCTTCTGGCAGTGCTGACCTTCAAACTCTCTTAAGAAATGTAGAGGGTGGACAACTTCATCAATTCATTCCTGTAAGTGATCCAGCATGTTGGGACCTACACCTGCCTTTTCTACAAGGTTGGTTCATGGGTCAAACCCATGCTGGCTTGCGCACAATGCTGCCTGTCAATGGTAGCCTCCAAGGAATCCCTCCATAGCTCATGGAACAGGGCCTGAGTTCTTAACATCTGACTTATTGTATACTCGCAACGTGGAAGCCCTTTTAGCTTCTTCCGCAATAACAACCACGACTGGCCAATCTAGGGTTTCTGGTAGATCTGGTTCTCGTCATAGGTCACGTTCTCGTATGATGGCTCCAGTAGGTCCCGGAGAAGGTGCTTCGTTTGTAAATGCTCAGAATGATGAAAGTGAGCCCCATCCGATTCCTATTCCCAGTATCATTGAGACTGAAATTTCTACATCACTGGCGGCAGCAGCAGCTGCTGAATTACCTTGTACTGTGAAGCTAAGAATTTGGCCTCATGATATACAAAATCCGTGTGCCTCTCTCGATCCAGAGACATGCCGCCTAACCATACCCCATGCCGTCCTATGCAGGTGTGACTGATTTTTTGAATGTGGAAATTTATAATTTCCTAACAATTGCTCGACTGTAAAACAGCATCACCCTCTCAGTACATTAGTTGTATTCTTTTTAGTCAGTGGAATATAATCTAGTATTTATCATTTGCACATGCCCTTTTCTGCTTGCTCTAACAACTAACAAATTGTCAATGAGCTGTTGAAAATTTAGGTTCAGTTTTTCTTAAAATTCCTTTTTTGTAGATTTGATTCTCAATTTTACTGGGTGTATTATTGCTTGTGGTTATAATTTAGTTGTCTTGATTAATTATATTATTTCAATACGACAGTGAAATGGGTGCACACTTTTCTCCTTGCGGACGGTTTTTAGTAGCCTGTGTTGCATGTATGCTTCCTCACATGGAAGGTGATCCTGGACTCCAGTCTCAAATGCACCTTGATGCCACAGGGGCTGCAACGTCCCCCACTCGCCACCCTTGTTCAGCTCGCCAAGTGATGTATGAGCTTCGTGTCTATTCACTTGAAGAGGCAACGTAAATCCTTCCCCTTTCACTTCTTTGTATTCATGGGATTGAACATCTTGTGCATGAAATATTGCTTCATTTCGGAATTGATACTCTTTTCCTTGCAGCTTTGGTTCAGTATTGGCATCAAGAGCGATAAGAGCTGCTCATTGTTTGACATCCATTCAGGTTAGCACCGAGTATCTTGATCTGCTTTTCACTTTCACATGTTACCCCCTATCCATTTTTTTGTGTTGCTATGCTGGATAAGAATGAGCTAATAGTTGCATAAGTTCTTAGTATTTTATCATGTTTATTACTTTCTTACTATGTATTTGTTGCGATGATTATGCTATATTCTTATATAGTGGGAGACATTGACATGGAAGTTGATGTTAGAGGTATTACTTAATTATACTTTGACCACAGTAGAAAGTATATGGAATTTGGTTCATATGAAATACATGCTGAGAACTAGTAAACCAAACTTCCTGCAACTCTTTAGACGCCAAATGATTTAGATCCAAAGATGACTTGGAAGAATAGGTATTTTTGAAAATTACACAATCCATGCAAGTACAAAGAGAACGACCAAACTAGTGTAGTGTGATTCCAGGGACATTTAAGTACTAATTCGAATGTTTAAATTATGGTTTATGTAAATCATGGCGAATGACAGAGGGAATAAAATGTCACCAACTACTCAAATGGCTGGAAGAGGGAAGTGTACAACATGATGCTCAACTAAATGAGCTTATTGACTAGAATCAGTCATTTTAGGCATCAACTGATTGACTTACATGTAATACTGATTGCGTTATATATGTCATGATTCATTATTTCTTTAACCCAATATGGAAGACCTCTTGATGAATGATAGCCAGGCTGTCCAAACATTGATAACTGCAGCATAGTACATTTTCTTTCTTAAGGTATATATGAAGAAAGATTACCTTTCATGGATTTAAGAAAATGGGGTGAGGTATCTCTCTCTGAAAAGATAATTCTGCTATGTATGATGAATATTGCATTATCATGGAGATACTGAGAAAGATTGGAAAATAATGAACATACAAATAATCACCAATTGATTCTTGATTTCATTTCAAATGAAATAATTATATCAACCTCAGAATGGTTTTCATTAAATTAAGATTAGTGATACTGGAATAGTCATCCACAATTATTAGAAACTACTACTTAAATACCAAATAATGACCTGTTTAAGGGTTTCTAGACATCAGAATAAACAAATGGAAATGTCTAAAGAACAATTTTGGAATGGCGTGCTTGTGCACGCGCGCACACACACCAAACACATATATATCGTTATCATCCAAGCCTTCTACCATTAGAATGTGGGCAATTGTGGTCCTAAGGAGCATGAGGCTCACAACGAATTGAAAAGTTTTTCATGTCCGACTGCTAACTTGGCGTCAACTTCTATGTTGGTGTGCAATTCCTAACAATAGTAACTATGAGAAAGAGAAGGCCATGCTATAAACCTGGACAACTGGCAGCTAGGTAAAAACTGCCTTTTTCAGTCCTGCAATTTAAACTCATGCAACCCGAGGGGTTCTTTCTGCCACCAATTTTCTTTAAAAAAAGAAAAGAAAAGCTCATGCAACCAGGAGCGCCCTTGAGTTCCTCTAACCAGAAAAGGGTCTGATGAAGAAATGTGACATTTTTTCACACTTTGGCTTGTTCCTAGAGAAGTATGGGTTGTTAGGTTGCGGAATGGTCGGCACTTTCAAAAAATGCGTATCTTGCCTTCCATCCTTTGATTTGCTAAAAAATGAAGATCCATACTGTGCACTGTGATATCCATGTTCTAAAGAATGTATGTATTAAGTTTTAACATGCAAATGCTTTATAATATGATACCACAATGCAAGAAATAGATCTTCGGGGGGGGGGGGGGGGGGGGGGGGGGGGGGGGTGGGGGGGGGGGGGGGGGGGGGGGGGGGGGGGCGTTGGAGAGCGCTCTCTCTCTCCTCTCTGTGAGCAATATATATATATATATATATATATATATATATATATATATATATATATATATATATATATATATATATATACCTTGTCCTTTAATGTTTTTCTTATTAATCAGTTGAACAAAAACATGTGCTAATTGTTGTTCTCTCAGCATATAATATATATATATATATATATATATATATATATATATACCTTGTCCTGTTTAATGTTTTTCTATTAATCAGTTGAACAAAAACATGTGTTAATTGTTGTTCTCTCAGCATATGTTTATTTGTTTTTCCCACAGTTCTCTCCTACATCAGAACACATATTATTAGCATATGGTCGTCGCCATAGTTCACTTTTAAGAAGCATTGTCATTGACGGGGAAACTGCAATACCCATTTACACAATCTTGGAGGTAAATCATAATGTAGTCGTATGTGGTTTCTTGCTTGGCTCCGACTGTATATTTCAAGTTTTGGTTCAAGGATATCTTATATTGCCCAATTAACTAAGTGCATGTCTACACTCTTATTATAGCTTGACATATTGCATATATTGGAAAGGATGACAGAGCCTTCTATGTGAATTTTAACTAAACAAATGTAGATATTTTTTCTTCCTTGTTGAATCTAAATTTCAAATGTGGTTTAGATAAGGGGAAAATAAGGAAATAATATCAGGATATATATGATTGAAAGGAATTTTAACAAACAAGATTCTTGAATTTCACAAAAGATGTCTTCTATACACCACTGATGAAAAGTTTTGACCTTTAGGACCTTTTCGGGCCACATTAATTATGACATCATTGGATGGGCAAAGTTCTTGGGATTGCCATCCCATTTCATGTGCTTGATTGAGACATTAAAATACAGGGAATTGCTATTCATGCATTCTCTGGGTAGTGATCTCAGCATCCACTTTGTAGACAAAAGCATGAATTGAAGTTCTAACTAAAAATTCAAGTCCGTGAATTCTCAGCTAACAAAAGTGATCGAGTTTCTCCAATACCTTGAATTCAAGCTCTACCATGGAAGCTAACCCGACAAGATGGCCCTTGGGATTAGTTACGTTGTAAAGGACCAGAAAGATTAAGATGTATGAGCTTGTGACGAACTCCAATATTTTAACCGACAGCCTTGGTCTCCCAAAATATGTCCACGTACTATGTAACCCTGAAATTGCATATTTTTGCTTGCTAATCTCTAATGTTTTAATGCCAAAGCCTTGTCTATAAAAGACATCCGTCTCCCACGTGAGATGAGAGTCTGTCATAGTACAACATCAAAGCCTTAGCCTCAGGCCCTCAAACACATGCATGTATACCCAGCACAACAGGGAAATATATTTATTTCTATAGATATTCAATTCTATATTGGAAAGCCTGCCCTAGAAACATGGCCATTTGCCAATGACACATGGGAACTTGAAAATTTTATTGGTTTAAAGTCAAGGCCGTGGCTTCACCCATTTCATTGTGCCAGTGAGATCTAGTTCATAACAGTAGAAAGGAATCAAGAACTTAACCATGCCAATAATATTACCAAGTTTCCCTTCCATGAAAACTCCCTGCACAATTAACGTTCTGCAATATACTTTATATATTGATATACATAAGAAGTTGCATTTGTGGCTTTCTCTAGGCCTCCAAAGTCTGAACAATAGCTTTGGAATCTAACACACCATCTGAATCATTCATATATCAATACCTTTTAAAAATGTTGTTTTTTCTGAAGATTCTGTTGCAGTTGCATTGTATTGTCCATAATCTAGTTCAAAATAAAGCACACTTTTCTCCATGTGTTTGCATCACCTGAATGTGAATTGTGTTTGGCAATAATCACAAAAATTATAGTCTCATGGTTGATGTTTGATATATCACTAATGCTTCAATTTCAACATTAATGCAACACTACATATTCACTGCAACCTTTACTCAATATTGCCCCAAGTATTGTGAATCCTAGGAAGTTTCTGAGGACAGGTTGACATCGGCAGAACGTATAATTATGAGGATCCATTTATTAAGTACTAATTTAAAGACATATATGATTGGAATATGTTAACAACAGTTCATGTGAAGCCGACTTACTTCCTAATTACGCTAGCTATCTAGGTTCCTAGATACTCACCAAGTTACCAGTACTAGCTTATCTGTTTTAACTTTTAATGCCTATCTGACTAGGTAGCTAGCTTCTGCCTGGTTTCTTCTACTATGCATGTGAATTTTTTTGATGGTCCTGTGCTGATCTAAATTTATTCAGGAAAATACCTTCATTATTTTTTAATATTTGCGATCCAGGTATATAGAGTTTCAGATATGGAGCTTGTAAGAGTTCTTCCTAGTGCTGAAGATGAGGTTAATGTTGCATGTTTTCATCCTTTAGTTGGTGGAGGCCTTGTTTATGGAACTAAGGTAAGCAAGAAAGAGCTGACTAGTTTTCTTTAGGAAACTTGCACTTTAAACATGAACTCATAGAAACCTTCTGTGTTGAGTGAAGGAAGGAAAGCTCAGGATTCTTCAGTTTGACGGCGCCCAGGATACAAATTGTACGGGACCAAATTATTGCCTTGAAGAGAATATGATCGAGGTAGAAATGTTGGATCCATATCCCCTTCTATACTATCAATAAAAGTTACCTCAAAAGGATTCTCACCATATCCACCATATCCTTCTGGTGAAATTCCACAACCACGTTCATGCCAAAGCATTCACCAGCAAGTGTTTCAATGGTTGTTGTGATAAACATGTCGTTATGTGTGTAAATGGCAATCTAGCCTCGCTCTGTACGCAGAGGTTTCTTGGTAGTTTACTATTCAAAGTTACCAGAGGAAATAGTCTATGCTTTCAAACATGATATAAGCTATGGGTTCACTTGCTAGTACAAGTCTCTGCCATGTGCCAGAAGATCAATTGTTTCTAAAAAAGTGGTATGGACCGTGTCCATTTTCAAAGGACCACTTTTCTTGAAACACGGCCCTCATATCTTGTTTTCGTAATATATGTACATATTGGTATCGGTTGTTAGCTACTTTATCATTTTCCAAAAAGTGGAGTGATATATCAATATTAAGATTGATAAGTGGAATCTGGTACTGTTTTTGCACCTAACAAACGAGACAAAAACACGATGAATTAAGATAAAAGAACAAAAATTATTCATTTCACTTTTCGCAAATAGGCTTGAAGTTTTTTTTGTACATCTTCCCTACCAATAATAGTAACTGGAAGGGACTAGATACCATTATTTACAAATATTGGCAGTTAATAGAAACTGTTTGGGAAAATATCCAAGCTACTCAAATATAAACATCAATCCTTCACCGTCATGTTCTCTATCTGTTTATACTTGTTTGGCGACTCTTTCAAATTAATTTAAGATATGAACTATGATTTATCACATGTTTGTCTGGGATTTATATGTATTTCATTGTTTTCCTTTACTTGAAGACAACCCGAAGATGAATGTATGTTGAAGTTAGGGTTGTGCATTCTTTGGTTATAACTGAATTACGGAAATCAAACGGACCAACTCACTCTCTTTTTTTCCTTTCCAGTTTTGTCGGTTTGTATGTTAGTTTTCTATTAATAATTTTGTTCCGGTTTAGAAGGAAAACACAAGCCTTAATGACCAAGAAACCGAATTGAAAACAGAAGCATCTTTAAACTGTGTTCTTATTGCTAGTTTACCCTTGTCTGTAATCTAATTCGAACCTACCGTAAATAACAAAAGCACAACAGCTTCCCCATATGTTTTGTCAGTGTGGTTACTGCAATTTACCCTAATATAAGTTAGTTCCGTCCCCATCTCCTTGACTTCTGCCGACTCCTTTTGTTTCAAGGATTTCTGCATACTGGATATAACAAATGATAATTCCATGATTCTTCATTCTGCAATGTGCTGATTGGAAGGATCATCTAAACTGTATGACATATGTACCACCTATGTGGAGGAGGAATATAGACACCTTGTACTAGATTGTTTCAGAATGGTGTTGTTGTTAATTGATGCATAAGTGTACACATGCTAGCGGTTTTTTACCTGTAAAGTGTGGTCTTCGTAGTACTTTTTGGGTGAAACGGGTTGTTACTTGACTTTTATTCAGGTGATGGCAGTTTCAGATTTTCTTGAACTGGGTCAGGAGAATGATCAACTCTGATTAGCATACAAGTTAAATATGTAACTGGGTACTGGTATTGGTTGATGGCAAGGTGCTGCTATGCATTTTTTTTTTTTACATTAGTAACTACTTTGGTTGCTTGGGAACTTCACATATTTCGTCAAACTTTAGGTCCATTACTTTCTGCTTGGTTACATCCTTCTTGATGATTTCAATTCTTTTTTAACTATTACTTCTTAATGTACTTTGAGGTTAAAATTTAACTGTGCATCATGCAGTTTATTGCACTTGTTTGTTTCTTGCGTATTTGCGGATGCTTATGTTATGTTGTAACTTGTCCTTCGCCTACAATTTCTTCACCAATTAGCAGCCATTTTTTCTTCATGCAGTGGGTGCATTTTATTTTATTTTTCGTGACAAAATCTAGCAACCCGTAATTTTTGTTAGACTGATTGTGGTTGTGTTAGTTTTGTAGAATAAGTACTTACATAGTAATTGCAGCTGCATGAGGAAATTTAATTACTTCCTTATGGCAACCTTGCTTTCTATCATGTTGTAGGTCCAGATTTTTGTTTGAATTGTTGAACATTATGAACCGCTAGCAGTATAACAGTTTCCTATTTGTTATACATGGTATTGCTTTATCTTTCTTGCATGACATGTAGCCTCTGCTGTCTTTCAGAAGTTGTGATAGGCCAGACCGCTGCATCATGCTATGCTGGTTATTAGAAAGGCAACACTTGCGTGAAAGGATTTTGCCAAACTAGTTTCGTCAAACTAGTTTCTTGATCACATATTGGCATAAAAGTTATATTTCATTCATTGCATTTTCTTTTCCTGATGGTTCAAGTTCCTATGAGATCTGATGGATGATTTATGATTTCTGCAATCTGAGAGTTTCTTATTTCAAAAGAAAAAAATGCATTGGTGATGGGTGATTAAATTAAAATCCTGGATTAGTGATTGATCTTCTGATTTTGCTTTTTGCAGTCTTAGGGCTAGTGGTTTCTACACGGAAAAAGCTCGCTGACAAGCTCCTGGTGGTTTATCCTTCTCCTCTTGAATTCTTGTTCTTGTACTTGGAACTCTCCTAATATTTCTTTTGGAGTCCTCTCCTGTGAGAGGGAATAGCTCCTCGATGGGCAGTCGGTCTGTATATTATCTATCATGTATCATTATATTGTAATGCTATGTTTTTAACTCAGGTGGACTTTATATGCTGCCAAGTGTTTTACGCGAGATTCAATTCAAATTTCATAAAGATTAACTTCTCATGTCAAGAAATGCAATTTTAGCCAATATTCAATATATCACATGGAGGTTCCTTTATTTTTCTGCGGAGGGTAGACATTTACAGATATTGAACTTATCCTGACCACTTTGAGAAGCGTTGATAAATATTATTGTTAACTATGTGCCCTAAGGGCCGTTGTTAACATTATTGATAAATGTGTATTTTATATGAGTACTTTTAGCACATTTATCATTGGATATTTTACATTTATTAATACAAGTTTTAAGTGAAAGATGCACTGGTAATTGTGTTGTTGAGGTACTCATAAAATGTATATTTATTATGTGCGAACAAGTGCCGGGCCATGTTAACATAATCCAAGAAAATATGATTGTGTATCAAAATGTTATTGTCAATTAACATAATCCAAGAAAATATGATTGTGTATCAAAAGGTTATTGTCAACAGCTATCGTTCTTCTGTGACTGGAACGGATTACAGGAATTTTGACCTATTCACTTCGTTTTGCTCAGATGAGATGTGGTCACGGCAGTAAAATTCTTGGAAACTTTGACGGACACCACAGTGGAGGAAGCAAAGTTTTGATACCTCCTATGTATGCTGCTCTCTCCTATGTATGCTGCTCTCGGAAGTTTCAAATGAGGTATGAGCATCCCTATGATGTGTGTCTGACATATAATGCAGAGGTATCAAGCCTGTCATGTCAAGTACCATAAGTCTAGTTGTCCGAGCATGCATTCTCTCATGACTGGCAAAACTAAGAAAAGTTGGTTTTACCTTAAAATTTTTTTTTTCCAAGTATGTTCTTAACTAACTTTAGTAATTAAAATGTTCATTAAATTTAGGCTTAATTGTAATTTTATACCCTCAATATGTCGGTTTTTCAAGTTGAGGAAGAGGTTGGGGTGGGGGGGGGGGGGGGGGGGGGGGGGGGGGGGGGGGGGGGGGGGGGGGGGGGGGGGGGGGGGGGGTGTTAGTAGTTTTCAATTTTTATTGGGGGTATTTTTGTCCAATTTTTTCTCTCCAGGATATCAAGTTGTATCAAAAAAAAAGTTAGGGTATCAACTTGAAAAACCGACATAGTTAAGGATATCAAGTTACAATTAAACCTTAAATTTAATGAAAAAACTAGATAATTATGTATATAAAAAGTATAGTTTGCTCTTCTCGTGTCTTTTGCCCTTTTCAAGTTAAAAAAAGAAGAAGTCGATTTCAATAATTTTACAAGATTTACTTAGGTGGGGTGGGGGATTTGATGGTAACAATGATGTCTCAATAGGTATTGATTCTACAGGTAGGACCGGGTTGTGTCATGCTAGATGTGTCAGGTAGTCCAGAATACACGAGATTATAAGTTGTCCTAGTATTCATTAGCTCCAACCTAGCTTCTACGGATTATAAGTTGGGATTAATTTCAGTTATATTTTCTTTCTCTATATCGTTCATTTTTTTTGTCAACACTCGAGTATCAATTGGTGCATTATTTGGGTAAATCACTGTTGAGGGTCCATTTCTGTTTCTAAACACTTGGGCATAACCTAACCACATGCAATGTCTAAATATAAGACCCTTTAAGCCTAATTGTGGATTAATTTCAGTTATACTTTCCTTCTTTATATCATTCATTTTAGTCAACACTTGAGTATCACTTGGTTCCTTACTTAAAAATATGAGAAAATTTGAGTGGCACACCACTTTTTTTTATGCTTATTTAAGGTGCACCCCATAAGTTTACATGAATGTATGACATTTCCCACTTTAGACGGTTTCCTAAAACGAACGGTCAACGCCGTTGACCAATTTTTTTGACGAAAATACCCCCTATCTGTTCTCTTCTTCCCCGCGTCAACTATTCGTCTCCCCCCCTCCGCCGTGCTCGGCACCCTCCACGGCGTCGCCGCACTCCCCCCCCCCCCTCCCCGACCTCGCCGCACCCCCCCCCCCCCGGCCGTCACCACCACCACCATCACCAACATCATCACCATCATCATCACCCCCCCCCTCCCGCTCCGCCCCCTAGCCCCCACCGCCGCGCTGCTGCTGCTGCGCGCGCTGCCGCTAGGGGGCGGAGCGGGAGGGGGGGGGGGGTGGGGGTTCGGCGAGGGAAGACGTAGCAGACTCGGGGACACGGCGGCTCACGGAGGCGAGACACCGCTCGAAATCGGTGTCAGGTGAGTGATTCTAAATTTGGTGTTGTTGTGGTGGTGGTCATGATTCGTGGTGGTCGAATCTGTGTGACGGGGAGGGAGACACACAAAAGGAGATAAGGGCATTTTTGTCAAAAAAAAAATTTGACCGTTCGTTTTAGATAGAAACCGTCCAAAGTGGGGGGTGCCATACATTCATGTAAACTTGTGGGGTGCACCTTAAATAAGCGTAAAAAAAGTGGGGTGCCACTCAAATTTCTCTAAAAATATTCTAACAAGAAGAAATGACCAAACACTTGAATTAAAAATTAGTTCTTTAATGAATCTACCAACAACTAAAGAACCATGAACAGTGTATGATTGTTGAGGAATGCCAAGGAGAGATGCACATGTACAACCAAAAGTTAGGGTTTTCGATATCCCTCTCTTAATAGGGAACAATAAACTCAAAATCTCAATTGCTCATTCAATCATTACCAATGAAGTTACATAATACAATGACCTTATGTAGGGAACCAGAAAAGATTGGCCCCAAGAAAAAATCTTAAATTATAATCCTAAATTAGGAAGATTTCATTGATCTTGGTCTTTTAATCATATATCTCTATCTAAATAATAAAATGAACAAAGACTCTTCAACAAAGTTGTAGCAGCAGCAGTAGCTAGTATTAGTAGTTTGCAGAAGAAGAGTGGCTAATCATCAGTGGAATCAAATTTGTAGTGCTTGTCAACTGCTATCAAGACATCCCAAGTGCAGCTAAGTCCCTTGGGGATGACCACAAGGTCTCCAGCCCCAAACTCCACACTCTCAGAGGACCCCTTTGTGTAGGCTTTAACCTTCCCCTTCAGTAGATAGCATGTCTCTCGCGCATCAAACTTAAGGGAGAAATTCCCTGGAGGGCAAGCCCACCTATATACATGGAAAAGCAAATTAATTAAGAATTCCTTATATAGTTTAGTGTTCTTTTTCAATCTTTTTGGACTTACAGTTCTCATGATACCAGTTAATTTGTAGGCTCTTTATAGTTTCAGAATCTTGACTTCCTAGCCAAATGGTATAGTCTAGCTCTCGCAGTTGGTTGTCTAGGTTCCTATGATATTGACCGTCCCATGCTGATATCTACGTTGGTTAAGAACTTGGTACCAACATGTAAAGATGGTTGACTAGTCATGTCAACATTTGGTCATAAAGTTATCAATTCAATTTTACGGAATATTTTTGTGCTCCATAGTCAACCCCGTTTTAGTGTGAGAAGGCTCAGATGACGATGATAATGATGATGAGCCAGAAACGATCCTAGAAAACAGCTAGGTATAGGTCACACTTACTTTGGCCATGACTTGATGCCCAACTCCAATAAGCGCCATGCAGGAGGATTACTCTCTACTTGGATGGTGAGGCTAGAGTCTGAGCCTGTGGCCATGGAAAGAAAGAAAGAAAGAAAGGAAATTTTGTCACAGAGAGTTCTTCATGTGTGTTGTGTGTGTTACAATACCAGTGTGAGGCTATGGAGAGAGGGAAGCTTTATATACAATCAAACATTAGGTAGGCAGCTAAATGTTTCTTATTAGTATGGTTGTAGTCAATAAAACGAGGCAAAAAGACATCAGGACAGCATGATCACGTGATACCTAGAAAAAATTCCAAGGATTAATTCATGTGAGCGAATTCCTTGCATTATTTCTGACAGCTAGGGGAAACTAATTCTTGTTTTTGCTACCATCAGCTCCTTGAAATGTTTGTATGTTCAGCATATCATCAGAATCATGTCATCTATTTGACATCTAGTGAATACATGAACCATGTCATTGTCACAAGTAGGTAAAAAAAATCTCATCCTCATGTGCGGTTACATAAATAGATCCTCGATCGAACACGAGTAAGGCAAGTATGCAAGACCAAGAACTCAAGACACATAAATGTGTTGTGATGCAACTTAAAGGTGATGGCGCCGTACAATCTAAAATATCCTTGAAAGGGCATGTACAAATAGAAGCTTTTCTAGATTGCGACAAATGTAGGGAGTTCTTAACAAAAATCAGCAATAAGAAAGGGCCTGTAAGGAAATACCTGTGTTAACAATATTGGCACTTGGATGCAACAGGTAAATCTACTGTAAATAAACTACATGCATGCCATGATTCATAATCTATTGAATCAAAGTGTATGCAGTTGGCGGCACTTGGATGCATCAGGCAGATCTGAGGCTGTATGCGATGGCAGTGATGCATACATACTGTAGATACTTGAACTAATCGATGATACTTGAGCAATATCCAGCAGATTGTCGTCTGGAATGCACACATATTTCTGTATCTTGACTTGGTCCCTGAAGTTACATAAATACAAGGGCACAATTTAAACAGCTATCAGTTAGTAGGTATGTTATAACTTGGGTATATATATATATGATACTGACAAGAGCCTGAACTATGTATACCATCATCTTATGGATCTTTTGTTCATTTCTAGTGTGGACTTCGGTTGCTGAAAGAGAACAGCAAATCATACTTAATGGATACTGGTGCCATCTAACTTAATGGATATCGGTGCCATCCAACTTAGACAACCTGCCAATGGTTCTATAGATATATATGACATTGACAGCAACCTGAACACTTTGTAACCAACATCTTATGTATCTTTGTTCATTTCTGTGTGGACTTTGATTAATATTAAGAAATTAAAATGTGATTCGGTCTGTAGTTAATGGATATTAGTGTGTTTTAACCTACATAAAATCATTATCAGTGGATAAAACCCGTCTGCGTAACTTAAAAGTCCGAATGTAACTCCAAAAAAGAAAAGATCATGAGATCTCAGCTACCTAGATCATGAGATCTTACCTTTTTTAAGTTTTGACGAATTCAACATCTTTCCATATTGCAAATAATGACCTTTTTTCCCTTCTCTATACACTAGTTCTCATGATTCTGAATCTAACTAAACTATAGTTAAAAATAATTTCCATTTCAACTTTGCTCATATAGTTCAAATAAACTTAGATCTCTGTGTCCGGTCCGTACTCGCTGGCATGGGGTGTTTGTATCCTTCCTAGTTTTTGCTGTTATCTTGTTTGTATCATATGAATGTCTAATGTTTCCTTCCTAGTATTAATGGTGGAGGAAGGTATTTTACATGAGTTGTACTTGTTGAGCTTTATAATATGCATATGGATGGTAACCGAGTCTCCTGAACCTAAATGAATATCCATATGCCTTGAAATCCCAAATAAAATCTAGAGTACTGTTGGTGAGCTGGATTCCCGCAGTGGTTGAATTCGTGCAAAGAAGATTTGAAACTGAGAGTGAGACACTCTGCTACTATGCTAAAGTCGGGTCTGCTTGGCAATTGTTGGGGGTGGCAGTTATGAGATATTTGTAAAGTACTAGTTATGAGGGGTTATGACTTATGAAGGGTCCGATTTTGGATGGTTTAGTAGCGGTTTTTAAACCAATCTATTAACCCATGCTTGGTAATTCATTAACGAGCGGATCTGAAAGTTTCTTAAAACAATAAAATTACTTATATGTCCATATATAAACAAAAAGTCCTCCCAAAGAATGATTATCATTGCTCTCCAAACAATAGCTTATATACTTATATAACTTGCAAGCGTAAAATGGAATGGTAAATAGTAAATCATAAATGATGATAGCAAAACATTATTACCACATCAAATGGACCACAAAATTTTATAACAATTATTACCACATCAAATGGGTCGTAAAATTTTAAAAAACACATTTGGAAGAAGTATCGTAATATAGGACCTCAAGAGAAACAAAGATGAGAAAGAAGAAATATGACAGGGTATTAGTAGTTCTAGTTTTTTTATAATGATATATATAAATTTAAAAAACTATTAAAACACCTCGATTTGGGTGTTTATAAAGACACCCAAAATTACATTACATTTTTTGGGGGGGGGGGGTGGGTTGGCCGACGACCAAAACCAATGACTCAAAAAAATTACCAAGCAAGATTTTTTTTAAACACTTCATAAACGACATGCACAAAAACTCCTCAAAACGGTAAAAATTATTGGAGTTTGGCCTTTTGTTTTGAAATTTTAGTCCCACATCGGCTAGGCCAAAGGAGTTGTATCTCTATATATTAGCTATGCTCTTTTAGAGATGCACATGTGGTGTGAAGGTGCATATGGGTGTGCCATGTGGGGGTATTTTCTAATGGGAAAAAGGCTAAATCAACAATGAAGCATTCATGCTATTTGCTCTGGGAAATTTATTTCCATTGGAGCTAAGCCCCGTAGGGACTTGCGACTCGTACTCGGACTCATGAGACGTAAGTTGTGCGAGCCTCTTGCGCAGCCGATTGCGCGCGTTGTGGAGGGTGCGCGGTGCGCAAGTTGCGCGGCTTGTGCAGGTTGCGTGCGGTGCGCACGTTGCACGAGTAGCGCAGTGTGCGCATTGCGCGGCTTCCGCAGGTTGTGCGCGGTGCGTGTGGCGCAGTGTGGCGCAAGTGGTGCTGTGCGCCTTCTTAGCAATTCGGCAAACGAAAAAAATTCGGGACGACAAAAGTACGAGTATAAATCGGCACAATATAAGTAAAATACGGTAAAAAATTGGTTAAAAAATCGTCTAACGAAAAATATTCGGATTAGATTTAATTTGTGTTTAGTACGTTTCATATGAACAAATTCGGCACTAAAATTCGGCATATATATATCCCACCAACCTCTACTCCTTCATAAACAAGGGTTCAGTGTGAGAATAAGATGAGGTTGGAAAACATTATATAAATTCGAAAGATTTTTCTTGATTGTTGCAAGCAATATGTGCAAAGATTCTTAGGTTTCTTTTTTTGGTTACAGCTGTGAGATTTTTTTTCTTTTCTTTTGATAATTGTGCCAGTCTTAATATTTAATAGCAGCAAGAGTCAAGAAAGTGAAAACTGTTGTGTTTCTCAGTCAAGTTTTTTTGGCCGAATGTTTTAAAAATTCGTACGATACGTGTTTAAAACTCCACAGGCTTAAAATTCGCGTACAAGTCCGAATTTTTCAAACGTACGTAAGTATTATACGTTTATGTAAGATACAAAAAAATTCGCGTATAATACGCGTTTTATTCGGGTGATTGCTAATAAGGGCTGTGCGGGCAGTGTGCTAGTTGCACGGGTGGCGCAAGTTGCGCGCGTTGTGCGCAAGTTGACTCAGATCGTGTCTATACACGATTTGGACGGTTACAGCACATTCGGGGCAATTTTTCTCACGTTCCGAACGTTCTACTAACTGGACAGTTACTGCGCGGGCTTATATGAGGCTCTCTTCTCTCTCACAGTAGAGACACAAGTAATAGAACATAGAGTACGAAAGTGTTTCTTAACACAAGTACAGAGTTCAGAATTCCTTACGAATTTTCACAAACTTTGAGAGAGAAGAGTAGCGTTGCACCAGCGCCACTTAGCGCTGCCAGAGTCCGCTGCCATCCGAGGAGTCAGAAGAGCAGAGTGTTCCAGAGTTCTCCGACGAACTTGCTGGTTCCTGGAAGCTATTCGTGTGGGGCGAATTAAGCTTTGAGCAACGGTGATCATTCACCCCAGCAGGCCATCTTCCATCTTTCGCCTGTCATCGCTGCTGCTGTTAGCATTTCGATTAGCACCTTCTGTTTAGAAGTGCTACTGTCGTTTGCTACTGTTACGAATTTTTTTAGATTATCGTAATCCAGAATCCTCTTAGGATCTCTGTTGTGCACCTTCTTTGAAGTGTTGCGTTGAAACATTGTTTTTACAATTGTTTCATTTTCTCAGTTTTCCATCGAAAATTGTGCCCCGGCAATAACAAAAATACGGTCGCCAAACAGGCCCTAAAGTGTTGGTAAGGGTTAATATTTTATTATTCTAACAATATCTTGAAATGGGACTTACAAACCTTTCAGTGCTAAAGTTTCAATCTAGTTACAAAATTTTTTAAGACTATTGAATTGAATGTGTCAGGATAATCCAAATAAGGATAATCCGAGCATGATACTGACAACAGATTTCTTAAACATAAATGTCAACGTAAAATTTATGCATGTATCACTCAGTCATCACTTACTTATACAACAGATACGATACCGATACAACAGATGAGATAAAATTTTGTATCAGTCATCACCTTACTGTCAAGAAAGTTCTGTACATTACATCTAGTACCAAAAATAGAATTATTATTATTTACATATTATCTACATTCAGAGGATTTTGGTGGAATTAATTAAACATTCATTTGGTCTGTGCATCTCTCTACAATATTTTGCCGCAACAAACAACAAACAACAAGCTCTATGATCAAGCCTCACTGTCAACACAAGCTCATATTTTCATCTCATATTGTGAATACAGAGACACTTGCAATCTTTTGGAATGTCCACCAATCACATTATTCTAATTTCAAAACGTTGTTGCTCATAGGGAACTCCATTCAAGACTTGCAAACTTATCGTTGAGAACAACTTATTATGTTGATTTTATGACAGTGACCTGAATTCAAGCTCCTCCATCTACAAATACAATAAGATGGTAACATAAGGTCAAAAGAAGTTGGCAGGAACATACCACTAGGGGAAGAGTATGCATTATTATTTTAGTCCCTACAATAAGTATAAAGTTCGTATTTCTTTTTTTTTTTCTTTTCTTTACTTCATATTAGTTGATGTATATATTTTTTGAAATGGTAATTGTGTCGAATGTCATCCACTTGAAATCAATCTACTGACTACTTAGGCCGTATGCCTCACCACTACCACTGGACTAATATATATATATATAAAGGATCAAGATCCCCACACTTTTGCATTTCCAAGCATCCCCCTATTTACACCGTTGGATGGTGCTTTAAGTCATCTAATTTTAACCGTTGATTTACCAGTGGTTAAGATTAGATGACTTAAAACACATCCAACGGATGTGAACATGTGGATGCATGGGATGCAAAAATTGTGGGGATGCCTATTCCTTCCTCATATAGAGGAAGGATCAAGATCCCCACATTTTTTGCATTAAGCATCCCCCCTATTTACACCGTTGGATGGTACTTTAAGTTATCTAATCTTAACCGTTGATTTACCAATGGTTAAGATTAGATGACTTAAAGCACATCCAACAGATGTGAACATGGGAATACAAAAAGTGTGGAGATGCCTATATTTTCTCATATAGAGGAAGGATCAAGATCCCCACACTTTTTGCATCCCCGTATTTACACCGTTGGATGGTGCTTTAAATCATATAATCTTAACCGTTGATTTACCAATGGTTAAGATTAGATGACTTAAAGCACATATAACGGATCTGAACATGGGGATGCAAAAAGTGTGGGGATGCATATCCTCTCTATAGAGGAAGGATCAAGATCCCTACATTTGCATCCCCAAGCAAACCCCCCCCCCCCCCCCCCCCCCAAAAAAAAAAAATTATATATATATATGCACACTTATCTCAAACTAAGAGCATCTCCAACCCTATTGTCTTGTTAAGTGTGTGAGTCTTAGGTGGCTCCTATGTGGCATGAGCCACAAGACAATGTCTTGTTTATGTGGCAAAACTATATATCAAAAGACAATGAGATAGAAAAACTCTCTCCAATGCAAAAGTATTGTGGAGACAATAAAAAGTTTTTTTTCCAACTTCCAAGGCAACTCCTCCACTTCTTCAACTTTTTATAAATATTTCTATTCATAATTGATGATGTGGAGGCAAAGTCATTGTGAAGTGCATTGTCTAGATCTAGACAACCAACTTCACATTCTCCTTGCCATGTCATTGCCATGTCAACTTCATATTTTATTCTACATTTGCATTGGAGAAGAATTTTTGGAATGAAAGTTTGTCATTCCTATGTGGCAACCATTTTTTCTAAACTCACAATAGGGTTGGAGATGGTCTAAATAAAGAATAATTAAATATATATTGTTAAAGTAACAGAACAGGGAAGGGGAGAAGAGAGAGAGATAGAGAGAGAAGAGAGAGAGAGGAGAGAGAGAGTCGAGAGATGGAGAGAGAGGAGAGAGATCGAGATGGAGATAGGGCGCTCACCGAGGGGCGACGGCCGGTGGATCGTGACACAGGAGGGCTCAGAGGTCGCGCATAGGGATCTGCGGAGCTCGGCACACGGGGACGCAATCATCTGCGAGAATGGCAGGGTCTGGCAGAGTTGGTGATCGCAGTGGACAAGAGAGGCTGATGGTGGCGGCGCGGGGTCTGAGGCAGTCGTAGTGATGGCGGTAGGGTTGGTTGTAGTGCCCCGTCCCAACATCGTGTCTATTCCTCGACGTGACACGGGAAGCGCGGTTAAGAAATATTGTCGTTATCAATTGGTCGGGACCATTGAATTAAGATTATTTCCTCGTTGTGGAATGACTTCTTCGAAATCAAGTCCCATATTCAGCGGGTTGCGCATCAAGGATGGACTCTGTGGCTGAGTTTGGAGAGACCTCCCGTTGCTCTTTTTTCATGTCGTACTTGCTTCTTTGGCTTTGGCTTTGGATTTCTGAATGTATTTTCATGAATATTTTCGATAGAATTCATTGTTTGCGTTCTTCGAACTTTGTATTTCATATCGAACTCGAAATAGAAGGGTAGAGTGCTGATGCATTGCTTGTACATTTTCTGGTGATCGTGTAGGCGCCGTCTAGTACAACAAGACCTTCTTTCCTTTCGCCTCGAACAATCAAGGTGAGTGGCTGGACTATTCTTTTTCTTTTAGCCCTCTTGTTCTCCAATCAATCGATAAAATACTAGTTGAATATGCAAAGGACACGAATGCTTAATTTTTAATGAACTGTTGCACGATTTCTTACGTATGCCCGCTGTAGAACTGTTATACCATGAAAATGCTACATGCTTTCTTATGTACATCTGCTATAGAAATGCCATATCATGAATTGCTACATGCTAAGTATGTTATGCCTGTTATAAACTGAGATAAACAAAGTTTGAGTCATTGAATAACAGTCTCCATAATACGGCAAAACAATGATGAAAATGGTTATGTTGCTCATGAACTAAAGATCATGCTTGAGTAACTAGTCTAACCTAGCATGGTCATGGACAACTTGTGCACAAGGAACGGCTTCCTCGAACGATACCTCGGGACCCGTGGTCGATTCAGCCTAGGAGAAAACAAAAGATAGTTGAGCTAGATAAAAGCAAAAACATGGTTATTCGAAACTTTCAGCGGAGTTCGCTACTCGTGCTGAAAGGAGCACCGTCTAAACCCAGCTATAGTCCAAGATGGGTTGTGATGCCAGTGATCTTCACATATACAAATCGCACACACTATGCTAGTAAATGATAACAATTGACAGGGAAGAACATGATAAGCTTCATATTGTACGACATACTCTACCGTAGGTGCGTAACTTATATTTGTATGCCTATCAAATGCTTGTATAAATTTACTAGGATGGCTAGAAAGATTACTGAAAATATATAACATGCTTCACATAACTTCTTGAACCAAATAAGAGCATAAAATTTAATTAGTCAAGCATCAGTACACGGTAATGTACTGATCCTCGCTCTCTACAAGTACTCCAAACCAAGAAGGAAGCGCCTCTTAGCTGAAGGTGACGCTAGTGTTTTCTGAAACCTCATTCGTGTGCCGAACGCTTGTTTCAAATCCTTTTGAAGTCTCTACAATTCAATCCAAAAGAAGATGGCTCGACTCCCCATTATAGCAGGTCTTTTGCAGTACTTTGGTTGTATAAAAAGGGATGTAATATATGGAATGACTATCTCATCAACGTTCATTTTATAATCGAGTAATTTGTAAGCCCGTGCGGCAATCATTGTAATAGAGTCTTGTAAATAATGTTTATTATCAATGAAAAGAAAAGTTCCTTCTGTTTCAAATATGTGTTCAATTTCTTTGCGTACTCTATTAGATGTTGTGTTTCGGATAACCTTATGACTATGCCTTGTGCAAGCGCAACTTAGGTTTTTACGACATCATGCCCGAGAAACGACTATCGATTCTTTAGAATTGGGATGTGACATAATGGTATCAGAGCACGACTTTATACGCCCTTAGCCTTCCGTCTTGAGTCTCGGACCCTTGACCTCGTGTCGATGAGATGAATTGTTCCATACAATGAGCCCGTAATATTTTTTGAGACTAATATGAGTTGCCTTCTATTCTTCAGAAGTTGGAGAAGTGCGATCGAGAATGAGGCGAGCGCTTCAAGTGGCTCGAGTAGTTCGAGGGCCGAACCTCCTGCGAACATTATGGAAAGGATGCTACACATGATGGAGGCATAGCAGAAACAGATCGAAAACCAGCATCGACAATCAGAGGTGCGATAGGCCCAATTCGAAGCCTGGTTCGATGCGCAATTCAAGGTACAACAGAAGCAGTTTGATACTCTTCAACAGAATGTCCAAACAGTTGTAGCCAATAGCAACTTAGCCATGACGCATGCTGCGGTGAAACCTACATTCCGACCCATTGAAGTCGATCCGGAGAAGCCCGTGCTCCAATCTGTAGCACGAAAAAGCTACAACTTTGAGGTATTAAAATTCAAAAAAGAGGGCCGCACATCCTTCAGCGATACCAAAGGCCCTTCTATGGCGATCGATTGGTTGAAAGAGCTAGAGGACCATTCGAGCTCCTCAACATTAAAGAATCCAAGCAAGTCGTCTGCGCACAACTTCAACTACGGTTAAACGCACACGACTGGTGGGCCGTGCACAAACGAGCGATCCAACGCGATAATAACTCTGTACCGATCTCTTGGGCCATGTTCTGGAAAGCCTTCGAAGTCGAGTACCTTCCCTCAGCTATTCGTCAAGAGAAGGAGAACGAATTCATGCAGTTGACGCCAGGAAATATGATAGTGCAACAGTATATGGTAGAGTTCAACAAATTGTCCAAATTTGCTGGTGCATTTTTGCTTACAGAGGAGATTTGCATTCGAAGATTCGAAGTGGGTCTGCGACCCTCTATCTATGCCTACGTATCGGTGCCGGAATACAAGACCATGGGCGAGTCTCTGAATCACGCTCGCCGCCTTAAGCGTCAATATCCTCCAACCTCTATCGACGTTGGGCATCACTCTAATCCCAAATGCCTTAGCTATGCTACAGGCAACAACACTCCAAAGCGTCCAAATAATGGCGGCTACCAAGGGCAGAACCCAAGATCACATTGCACCAAATGCAACTATACTGGGCACCATGCCAGTGAATGTCGTACCATAAACATAGACTGCCATTTTTGCGGGAAAAAGGGCACATCGCTCAAGATTGTTTTGCTCGAAAGCAAAATCAAGATGCCCTGCCGCAACCAAATCATCAGAATCAAGGCCCGATACCTCGACCTCCCCCGCCAACACAGCAAAATGTCCAAGACCGTCGCCCCAATGCCCAAGGACGCGTCTACGCCATGACTCGAGACAACGTTTGCCTCAGATACAATCATGATAGGTATACTGCTTTTCAATAATAAGCCTGCACGTGTACTGTTTGATTCTGGCGTCACACATAGTTTTATTTCGGCAGATTTTGTCGAGGAACACAAATTTTTTGTAACCCTGCTAGGCCTTAACCTTAGTGTTAGCATATCGTCGGACATGCAACTACTTGTAAACTCAGCCTGCAGAGACAACTTTATTTGTATTGGGGGTAAAATTGTATATCTTAATCCGATATTTTTAGATATTAAGGACTACGACATCATACTGGGAATGGATTGGCTTGTCGCTTGCTATGCCATAGTTGACTGTACAGGAAAGATGGTCACCTTCCGTCTACCTGGAGAGACCGAATTCTGCTACTCATGTGGTAAAGCATCGACGTCGTGCATGGTGATCTCGACAATTTTTGCTAAGAGGATACTGCATTCAGGCTGTGAAGGATACTTGGCATCCGTTCGCGACATGAGACATGATGGTACAAACATGGGTCAAACCGACGTTGTTGTAGAATTCCCCAACGTGTTCCCGGATGAGCGACCTGGTATACCACCCGATCGAGAAATCGAATTCACTATCGATACCTTTTTTGACACCGGACCAATTTTCAAGGCTCTGTACAGAATGGCCCTGTAAAGCTGAAGGAACTCAAGATCCAGTTGTAAGAATTATTCGACAAGAGATTCATTCGGCCTAGTATTTCGCCATGGGGAGCGTACGAATTATTCGTAAAGAAGAAAGATAGGTCGATGCATCTGTGAGTTGACTACCGAGAGCTGAACAAAGCCACCGTCCGGATCAAATATCTATTGTCCCATATAGATGACTTGTTCGATCAACTACAAGGCGCCTCGGTATTTTTGAAGGTTGATCTTTGCTCGAGTTACGACCAACTCAAGGTCAAGCCAGACAATGTATCGAAGTCAGCCTTTCGCACTCGATACGGCCATTCCATTGCCTTTGTCATGCCCCAATTTTGCAGACTCATCCATCCTCGCATTTATCTCTTGGAACCGATTGTTCTCGCTTGGACGTGATATCGTACAAGTTTGGTGTTGTACTTGTACAAGGCAAAGACGGTTCATAAGTGATAATCTTCAAATAGGAATACATCGTAATAACATAATTAGACAAATTGAAGATAATGGAGACATATTTTTTTTATTGAAAGGAATACTTTATTGATTCATAACAGTTGAATTGAGCAGATAACTTGAATTCAAACAAAGATATGTAGAAATAAGCTCTCTTTATTGATAATTGAAGTAAAGTACAAGGCTTGCTGTAAGAATACAAGTTTACAACACATCTCATTGTACATTTGATAGCCAACTGAATACCTGCCATTAGGCTTACATTTGATACTTGATACATAAACTTTACAACTAGATATGTCGACTTGGCTTACAACGCACTGATACAACAGATATATAATGTTCTATACATTATGCTCTTTATAAACAGAAGACATCATCTTTTGCAAGGAGAGCTTTTGTATGCCCAACAAATATTCGAGGCCACATGACAGATCGATCCAATCTCCGTGTACTGAAATTCTCAAGCACGAGCACCTAAAAGAGTGCCCACAATATTCTTATAGAAAGGCATCGTTTAGCATGATTAAGCAGTATTCATAGCAAGGCAACATTATAGCATTCTTGGTGTTATCATGTTAGGCATATTACATCAATTCACATGAAAAAGTATCATTTCAGCATCATTGATATTAACATGTTATGCAGGCTAGTTTAATTAACATGTATACTACAATATCATATTTAAGTAAATTTCTTATCGATAGCCAACATCCTCGTACCTGCATCACATACAGGTTATGTGATATACTTACTCTGCCTACACAAAACATTCATTAGCGTACATTCTGACTATATGACCACTGTGTTAGTGCACCATTTAGGACTTGCCATATAGGACTTCAAGGGTATGCGACGTGCCATTTACTGGGTTGTAAGCCCAAATAAATGTCCCGATACCAATCGTGCTACCAAAGTATGCTGTATTTCCTCCTAGGTCGAATCGGTCCAGCATCCAGGATACCTTTCGAGGAAACAATACCTTGTATACAAGTTATCCATGACCATACGAATGCGCGTCTGACTCGATCGTAAACATAAACACATGGTAATAATATTAAAAGTTAGTAAGGCAACAATGCATCATTTCATCTCATCCATGTCGTGATCAACGACTCATCATTTCTCACAACATCAATTTATTACAACATTTCTCACAACATTCCTTTCACGAGAAACAATTAGCATTTTATTCATTTCATAAGGTTATTTAGCATTCAACATTTTATTGCTTATAAAAAAAATATGGTATCATCTCATATCTATGCAACAGTTACACAGAGTGGACATAATTCAAGTATTTCATTCAATCTTTTGTGTCAATAACATAGCCAGTTCATTTCTCATGTATCAATCACATAGCAGTGCATTATCCAGTGTTTTATTTGTTTCAGCGGTATTAAATATAAGGGACAGTTATCAATTCATTTCTAGTGTATAATTCACAGCGGCAATTCAATGTCCATGTGTTATTCATTCAGCAGTATTCAACAAGAGCATCTCAATTATTCAGCAACTAAAGTATGGGACATTAAGGGACATAATCTAGCAACACAGTACTCCATTTTATTAAGCATGAAGGAGTAGGGAAGAAGGGACAGTTCCACTCACTTGCATAATGGGTCTTTTGTTCCTGTCATACATATTCCCACTAGACATAGCCCTACCAGCGAGCCACATTCCAACACTCATTCCATCCGACTAACTAAGAGAGACTGCATCAGTCTCAATTCTCTTGATTTACAACACAAGTCACGGTCCATCATTCTGATCGCATCCAACGAGTCAACCAAATGCCTCGCACAGAGTGGGGAATTACATAATTTACAACTCTGAAAATATTTTGTCCTCGAAACTTAAGGGAACAACTCATCCTACCAATTCACTTAGTCACAACAAGTTCCTCATTCAGTTTCAGTTCAATATTCATTTCAGCTCTCTCGACCATCTCGAGATTACTATCCAACTGTACCACTTCATTCATCAATGATTCAATCTATCTTTCTTTTTTCTAAAATATTTGCACTTTTCATTGATTCACCAATATTCTTCCATGCAGCTCTATCTTGGTCGTAGCCTACCACTTCTTTTGTATTCATACACATATTTTAGGTATCCCTAAAATATATGCATTTTAGCCAAAATTCGTGCTAGTGCGATTCGATAAGCTCTACCTACCGTGTTATCTTAGTCGCAGCCTATCACTTCATTTGGATCCATACACATACTTTAGGCATCCCCAAAATATATGTATTTCAGCCAACTTCCGTGATAGTGCGATTCGATAAGCCACGGGTGCAACTCTTTTTCCAAATTTGACTTAGCATCCTTTCAATTGACTTATTATTTCGTTTGCTTCGCCACAATCGTTATCTTTCAAGCCACAATACTTAACATCAGGGCAACTTGGATAAGTTCCTTATCCAAGCACCATATTTCTAATATTTGGGCCAAGGATCTAACTTAAAACCAACCGTACAAAGAGTTTACAATAATCCATATACAATTCTATTCCTTCCTGAATCCGACAATATTTTCCACCGAGGTAATTCACCATTTATAAAGGTACAAATATGAGGGTCATGCAGCTTTCTATCCGACATAATATCCATTTCGCAATATCTCATTTCAAATTTTCTTGCCGACTATGAAATCACTAGCCAAACTTCTGAGCAACGATCCATCTTTCCAACTTGATACGCAACATTCGAGGTTACTCTAGCTAATCCACTTTAGATACTGATCCAACATTTTTGTCATAAACAGTCAATTCCATCTCATGGAACAATTGACTTCTCGATACATACAACTCAAATCTTACCTCGCGATTGCAGTTCCCACTATAGGCCGATACATTACTTCTCAACTATCAAGTATCTCCGAGGCTCACGTTGTAGCATATACTTATTTAGGTCAAACTCATCACCATATCTCGTTCAATACCAAAAGGCCATCTTATGGGTCGCCAATATTCACCCTATTATTTGTTTAAGTTTCTAAGGTTAGCTACACCGACGGCTAAACCAAATCATTTAGGTGACTATCCTAGAGTGGACGGCTACTAGGAACCATACTAATTTCTTATTCTTAGGGCCAACATGCAACCTACAGTTCTAAAGAACTCTACCCAAAGCTATGGGTATCAACTCAATCTTGAACAAATAATCTCTATTGTTGACTATGCCGACAATTGGTTAAGTAGTCCATGGTGTCTAGGGTCAAGTCTATCTATGGTCATCCTCAAGGAACTAATTCCCACAGAGGCTCATTCTAGACTTATCCAATGATTGACTAAGATCGATCTAGAAATATTACGGTCTAAATCCTAACTCGACATATAATTCCAAGCAATCTAATCTATCAAGTAAGTTCCCAACAATCTAATTTCAGTTCCAAAACCTTTCATATCCACATGGGTCTATATACCGAGGCTAATTATTTAAGGGTCATCGATTCCGATAGAGTCTCAACAAAACTATAGAATCACCTTATTCGGTTTGTATGACAAAATTATACCGCTAAGTCATAATCCATCCATCTATATCCCAACCGACAGTCGTCTATACCGTCACGCTATCTAACATATATTGTGGTTCTCAATCCCGTTTGTTCCCAGCCATCAAAATCTCATATGGATATTCATACAATCTCATCCCGTAAGGGTCTAGTAATCCATTCCAATCCAATCCGATCATTCATGTATCAGTTACCATTCTCTATGCAACACAAGTATTCAGGGTAACTACTTGTTACCTTTGTGATACACTTCAATTCCTCAGCATACACGCACGTATGCGATGACTATCAATCTCGGCAAGCACGAACATACTGTTTCACTTAACAAAATGCCCTTAAGGCTTTTGAAAGAAAACGAGAGAAAATTTACAAAAGTACAAGTAAATTCTGGAAAGTATTGCTATGGAAGTCTGATCTAAGAGCGATCACTTTGTTCCTTGGACCACACGATGATGATGAAGAAAACTGCTTGGAGATGAACAACTGGAAGAACTAAGTCACCAGAAAGGTATCGACACAATTGGCACTGATGGCACAGTCAAATGCTTTCTTGCTTTGCTTCACTCTGTTCTTGAAGAAAAGTTGAAGAAAAATACTCTGGAAAATTACTTTGCTCTGAAAGTATCTGGTCTCCAAAATCTTGTACCTTCTTCTTTAAAAAAGAGGTCTTTATATAGGCCTGTCTTCTGTGCGTAAAAAACACCAAAATTGTATCTCTACGCAGGCTGTTAAGATAACTGTCACCCACGTACAGAGATTGGCCTCTATGCATGTTGACACATGTCCCATAATCCAATAAAATAAGGAGAACACGTACACACGTTCTTCGAGAAGTGTGGCATGAAGGCCTCGTCAGAAAACCACGTTCTCACATAATCAGGACAAACTGTACGTAAGGAATGTTGTTAGGCATAACTGAGCGTAAAATAGCTCAAAGTAAGCTTCCTGCGTAAAGCGGCTAAAAATAGCCTTGAGCGTAAAGGCTCAAATAAACTCTACGCGCAAAAAGAGTAGCTGAGATAGCCTTGAGCGTAAAAAGCTCAAATAACTCTTTATGCGTAAAGAAGAAGCTATTCCTCGAGTGTAAATCAGCTCATTGGCACGCTAAACAACAAACTCCTTGGCTTCTGTGCAATTATTTTGTCAGAAAATCAATCTGTCAGAACAGTATCTTCGTGCATTTAATGCAGCATGGACAGCTCATTCTTCGCATAGAGAGTGAAACTGTCTTCGCGTAAAGTCTAAATTTAATCCTTGCGTAGAGTTTTGATTTTGACTCAGTTTGACCCTTGCATAAAGTCTAATTTGGAATTGTCTTTGCGTAAATATCTCAATTTCCTTGACTTGGTCTTCAAAATTTATTTACGCTCCTACACATACCTCTCTGAATCTATCATTCGATGGTCAAGATGGGTTAACATCTATCACACCTTAGGGTCAAGCACAATTTTTTACATTCGTCTGAGTCACTGATAATATTTCTAAACTTTCATATTAGCAATCAAACTGTAATAGCCACACATGATTCCCATCCAACTAATCACAACTATCATTCAATGTTCTAAGCCACAACATTCTCTTGCCAAATCTATTGCCCATAGTATAATAATCATCCGTCTAGTCTGAGTCATCACCCAACGGCACAATTTCCAACAAGGTACCCATTACAATTTCTGACATTGCTTGCTATTTAGCCTAACATTACCATCAAGGGACACTCGAGTCAGCTAGCAACAAGGTATGACTCATAGCTAAGTCTTAGCACTATCCAATACTCACAGATATTAGACTCATTGCTATCCTATAAAAAGGGTCAACATACATCTCGTTCTGAAGTGGTCGAGGCAATATACCACTCAGAAATGAAGCCATTCCTTAAACAATACTGAACTCATGTCTATTTTGGAAAATCATAATCTAGACTTATCACAACACAAGGCTAACATCTCAGGGTCTCAAAATCACAAGGCCACCATACATGAGTCAACTCATCAATTATGTTGAACTCATTAATCAGTTGTCACATTCACAATTCTTTTTCCAATGTAACATGCAATTCTTAAACACGTTACAGCACACATGGCAACTTTTCTCTATTCTCACATTCCGAACATCATTCAAAAAATAGCATACTATGACATCGAGTCATTGTTGGATCATTAGTGTCAAAACCAACAACAATCATTCATTAATGAGCATCATAATATTTTTTAGACTTATTATATGGAACATCCAGCGAACAGCCAAAAGGGTCAAAGAACTTTTCAGACATGAATCAACTTAAAATGATTACAGAAATAACATCAGGATAATCGCGGAAGCAATCTTTGATTTAATTAATCACGAAAGCAACGTTGAATAATCATGGAAAATAACTTTGGTTAATCGCAGATGCAACTTTGATTTGAAATAAATTAAAATAAGAGTCCAAGGACGTAAAACTGTGCTCTGATACCAATCTGTCATGCCCCGATTCTGCAGAGTCATCCGTCCTCGCATTTATCTCTGAGAATCGATTGTTCTCGCTTGGGCGTGATGCGTACAAGTTTGGTGTTGCACTTGTACACGGTAAAGACAGTTCATAAGTGATAATCTTCAAATATGAACACATCGCAACGACGTAAGCAGACAAATTGAAGATAATGGGGATATATTTCTTTTTATTAAATGGAATACTTTATTGATTTATAACAGTATAATTGAGCAGATAACTTGAAGTCAAATAGAGATATGTAGAAATAAGCTCTGTTTGTTGATAACTGAAGTAAAGTACAAGACTTGTTGTAAGAATACAAGTTTACAGCACATCTCATTGTACATTTGATAGCCAACTGAAACACCTGCCATTAGGCTTACATTTGATACTTGATACATAGACTTTACAACTGGATATGCCGACTTGGCTTACAACTCACTGGTACAACAGATATATAATGTTCATACATTATGCCCTTTATAAACAGAAGACATCATCTTTTGTAAGGAGAACTTCTATATGCCCAACAAATATTCGATGCCGCAGGGCAGATCGATCCAATCCCTGTGTACTAAACTTCCCAAGCACGAGCACCTAAAAAGAGTATCCACAACATAGGTCAGTACATCATCTATGTACTGACGAGCAGAACCAACCCACTCGTCTAAACCAACACTAAGTAGTCATCTGAGTAATATTTATTAGAGTAATCTTTCTATTTGGGGCCTAGCATTATTTTACAGTTCATAAGCAGTATTCATTAAAAATACATGTAAACATATTCTATCAGTGTTCGTGTAGAGGCATCATTAAAGCAGCATTGGTGTTAACATATATTGAACAGATTATAGCAATATTCTCATAAAAGGCATTATTTAGCATGATTAAGCAGTATTCATAGCAAGACAATATTGTAGCATTCTTGTGTTATCATGTTAGGCATATTACAGTTGTTCACATGGAAAAGTATTATTTCAGCATCATTGATATTAACATGTGATGCAGGCTAGTTGAATTAACCTGTATACTGCAATATCACATTTAAGTGATTTCCTTACCGATAGCCGACATCCTCGTACCTGTATCACATACGGGTTATGTGACATACTTACTATATCTGTACAAAACATTAATTAGCATGCATCCGGACTACATGACCACTGGTGTTACTGTACCATTTAGGACTTGCCATATGGGACTTCAAGGGTATGCGACGCGCCATTCATCGGGTTGCAAGCCCAGATGAATGTCCCGATACCAATCACGCTACCAAAGCACACTAAATTTCTCCTAGGCCGAATCGATCCAGCACCCTAGATACCGTTTGAAGAAATAATACCTTGTATACAAGTTATCCATGACCATGCGAATGCATGTCTGACTTGATCATGAACATAAACGCATGGTAAAAATATTAAAAGTGAGTAAGACAACAGTGCATTATTTTATCTCATCCATGTCATAATGAACGACTCATCATTTCCATCATTACCATCATTTCCACTTGGTGATATCGGCGGTCCTAAGTCTCATCATTTCTCATAGCATCAACTCATTACAATATTTCTCACAACATTCCTTTCACGAGGAACAATTAGCATTTTATTCATTTCATAGGGGTATTTAGCATTCAGCATTTTATTGCTTATAAGAAAACATGGCATCATCTCATATCTACGCAACAGTTACACAGAGTGGACATGATTCAAGTATTTCATTCAATCTTTTGTGTCAATAATATGGCCAGTTCATTTCTCATGTATCAATCGCATAGCAGTACATTATTCGGTGTTTCATTTGTTTCAGCAACATTAAACATAAGGGACAATTGTCAATTCATTTCTAGTGTATAATTCACTGCGACAATTCAATGTTCATGTGTTATTCATTCAGCAGTATTTAAATAGCGTATCTCAATTATTTAGCAACAAAAGTATGGGACATTAAGGAACACAATCTAGCAACACAATACTCCATTTTATTAAGCATAAAAGAGTAGGAGAGAAGAGACAGTTCCACTCACTTGTATAAAGGGCCTTCTTGTCCTGATCACATATATTCCTACTAGACATAGCCCTACCAACGAGCCACGTTCCAACACTCATTCCATCCGGCCACCTAAAAGAGACCACATCTGTCTCAATTCTCTTGATTTTTAACACAAGTCACGGTCCAGAATTCTGATCGCATCCAACGAGCCAACCAAATGTCTCGCGTGGAGCAGGGCATTATAGCCTACATAGATTTAATGAATCGTGTGTTTTGACCCTTCCTCGACAAGTTTGTAGTAATTTTTACCGACGATATTCTCGTCTACTCGAAGTACAAGGCACAACATGCAGAGCATCTGCGGACCGTACTCCAGGATCTTCAAGATAATCAGTTGTATGTAAAGCATAGCAAGTGCGAGTTCTGGGTGAGCAACGTCTCATTCCTAGGACACATCAATTCCGCAAAAGGTATTATAGTTGATCGAAGAAAAGTTAAAGCCGTTGTTAATTGGAAGCGGTGCGCGTCAGCTAATGATATTCGAAGCTTTATTGGCTTGGCGGGATACTACAGACGATTCGTGAAAGTCTTCATAAAGATTGCATCACCCTTGACTCGCCTCAATCAAAAGGGAGTCGCGTATGACTGGTCGGACGACTGTGAAGCTTCCTTCCAGGAGCTGAAGCAACGGCTCATTTCGGCCCCTATACTTGCACTTCTGGATGGGGTAGATGGCTTTCCAATCTTTAGCGATGCTTCACGCTGTCACGCCCCACTCCCGTAGGAGCGATCATCCTCGCTAAGTGTCACGCCCCAGAACCAAAATATTGGAGAGCGGAGGACAGACACAGCCAACTACGTACCTTGAAGTGCAACCCACCTCACGATACGATCACGGCTGTCTAGATGCATGGGGGGTTTAACTACAATCCATCAGTCTCTTATGGTCAAGAACAAGCCTAGTGTCTCAATCCCAAACAAGCAAATAAATGTTACAAGATATTAGATCATCAGACATACAAAGTAAGGTATCCCAAATATTACATATTCAGATGATCATGAAGCTAGTTATATAAAATACGAAGACTAGCAAGAGTTAAAGTCACACATGATCAACCCTAGGATTTGTCAATCATGCTACAGCCGTCAGACAAAATATTGGTTTCAATACGAGCTAACACTTGCTCGGCGGCTAAACGCCTCAAAAGAATAATTTATAATAGAGTAGAAGAGCAAATAAGAACCCACTCGTTGCCAGGATTACGTCTGGTGTTCACCATCTGGCTGGAAGACAGGTACATCCTCGGATGCTACTCCGAAATCTGGCCATACAAAACCAGATGGATCAGAACCCAGAAGAGTGAGTGCCACAAGGGAGGCTTCATTAAGGAACTAAAACAGCAGGTTAATAAACAGAAGATATAAATAGTGAACATGATTAAGTAACAAGAAGACAGGGTTAGAATAAAACAATAGCTTGCATTATGAACACAAGAGGCAGAATATAATTCCCATGTTAACCACAAGGCAAGCATTCAGGCACGGCCAATCAAGTCATACGGCTTGCTATCGTTAGCTAAACTAGGGTTATCACAAGCCTAGTTACTAATGAGATGCATTTGAGATATTCCCGAGTCACAAGCCCTGCAGCTATCCAGGTTATCCAGGCGAGGTTGCTTAGAGTTATCAAGAGTTTAGAGAATCATTAGGTGACTTGGAGTGCAACACATGGCAGTGTGCTTTAGTACTTATAATTTCAAGAAGTGCCCCACATAACAGTAGGCTAGAAATGTGTCATACTCGTCGGCAGGCTACAAGTCCACTCAGGTGTGGCCGGGATAACGGGATCGCCTGTAACTGGGAAAATCTCTCTATATGAACTACTTGATCAATCTAGTCATTAGCCATGTTATGCTCAACAAGTTATCGAGCCGGGTCATCACAAGATAGGTCAAGTACAAGTTATATGCAAGATCACAGGCAGATACAACAAGAACTAGGAGAACATGCATAGGAGGGCAAGGGGTATTATGGCAATAAGTGGCGCTGGTCAAGTAGCGTCAGCGAAATCACAGGTGGCGCCAAGGGAGACAGGTGGTGCCTGAGCGAGGTTGCGCCAGGATGGGGTACGTCGGGCACTGGGGAACCTGGGCTAGGTTGCGCCAGGGCCAAAGGGCACCTGGGCTAGGTTACGCCAGGGCCAAAGGACACCTGGGCTAGGTTGCGCCATGGTCAGTTCTTCTTCTCCAAACAACAAAGAAGAACCCATGGAACTTTAAAACTTTAAAATGCCATAACTTGCTCAAAACAAGTCTAAATTGAGACTTCTAAGAGTCTAAACTGCATTGAACGAGACTTCCAAAGGTCAAAATCGAGAAAAAAAAATATCAAAACTTAGATCTAAAAAAATCCATCCATGAAAACAAAAATACCAAGTTCTAAAGAGGCTTAGAATCAAGTAGAGAAGAGAATAGAAAAATAAAATGGGAGATCCATCATTAAGCAAGATTGCACTTACCTAGGGTTTCTTTGGTGGGTGGGAGGAGTAATGGAGAAGAAGAAGGAGTAAATGAAAGAGTTATAGAGGAGAGAGAGAGGAGTTAATTTTTATACAAGCCCTTCTCATCTCAAACCAAGACAAACCAAGCCAAGCCAAGAATAAACCAATTAAGCCAAGATGAACCAAAATAAACCAAGATGATCCAAGATAAACCAAGACCAAGTCAAGAGTGCCAAGACCAAGCCAAGTCATGTTGAACCAAGTTGAACCAAATCAAGTCAAGATTAAACCAAGGCTAAGCTAAGCAAGATAAGTCAAAACACGTGCCACCTGACAATTATCAGAAATCTGTATACGTATCCTAAAAAATACGTATAACGGGAAATGGGAGTGACACTAAGGCATGATGCTGCGTGAGCCTAGATTGCGCTCACGCAAGGCGGGTTCCATAACGGCCGATTACAGGCTAAGCAACGGGGTCGTATCACAGAAGTCCCAAACAGAGACATTGATACAGCAGCGGAAACTTTAAGCAAAACATAAGTCATGCATAATACTCTTTTATTGATATTGAAACAAAGATTACAATACGGCGCATGGCCAAGATTACAATCACTCAAGCCCACTCTTCTACATTACAAGTCACTCTGCTCTCTCTCATCTCTCAATACAATTTGAGTAGGCCAACGGATGCTTCAGATAGGCGATGTCCATACATTATGTCCCTAATAAGTCTAGACTCCATGCGGCCGTGCGCCTCGAAACACCAAGGAACTCCGTAGCTCGATGAATCCAAGCGAGCTCCGTGCCAACGAGCTTCTACCCGTTCCTGAACATAAAAACTGTGTGGGTGTTAGTACTCAACTGTACTGGTGGAGTGAGCTCCTCGCCCACCCATACAAAACTGACACGTTCTTTTACTTTGTACAACATAACCCTTTTGATTATCTTTCTACTCTTCCTTAGGATCAGTTTTAGGACATAGACTCTCGGCCTATTTTGTGTCTCTAGACCATTTCTGTGCCTTGCAACATCAACTTATACTTTGCCTCTAGACCCTTCTCGTGTCAACAACGTCAACTTATCAAGTCGTGCTTGCCTTTTGGCCCATACTCAGAGACGCAGCTACACGATAGTACCTAATTTCCTTATGACCCGCGCTACAAGTCCATTGTACCGTCAACATGGTCATATCATGAGACCTATTTGTGTGTCCAAATTGAGGCAGTGCCTCGCAACTTAATGTGTCTTAACCGTATTGCCGCCTCGCGGTCCTTGCTACTTTAATCATCAACTGACCCAATCAAGACTTGTGAACTTAGCGTCACTTAACCAACTTTGCCTTGTGGCGATTCTGAATTAAACTCGAACAACTCAAATCTAACTTATGCAACTATATACCAACAACTTAAGACTCGATGCCACATCTCGTGCCGAAGCACGGTGTCTATGTTACAGCCAAATCTTAGGCCCAAACATTATCTTCTGATAGTGTACATACACAACTCGACTCAATCCAAAGGCACACACGTGGATTGTCGCCCATGCCGACTCATCTATATGAAAGTTACTAGTACTACAAGCTATCATGGACTCTATAGCTTTTGTTAGACGGGCGCCCCTTTCAACGCATGTAGCGAACCTCGCTGAAAGTCCCCGCCTAACCCATGCTATCATCCAACACAGCTATTTATATATTTCCTTCGAATCGATCCCTTGGCCACCGGGTTGCCATTCGAGAAAACCTTTTCCTTGTCGACAAGTTATCCAATGACTATGCAAGACTCGACTCGAACTGACGTCTCACACAATCATTGTTCTTATAATGTTAGCATCTCTTTCAGAGCCAAGTGCAATACTTCTCGTATTCGAGACCGCCTCGATGACCCATGGTCGCGAGTATTCTTCTATGTTGCCCTATCATTTTACTCAACTCTGTGATGACTATTCGAAAGCCCTTTTTCCAACTCAATTGAATCAACCGTGGCCTGTGCCTTAAAACACTAGGTCTATGATATCGTGTCTTAAGCCAATTTGTGTTCTGTGCGACACTACCGCACAAGTCATATTTTATACGATGGGCCTTACGATCGTGAAACCAAGTAATTTTGACAACCGCAGAAAGCATGGGACAGTGCTTAAGATGACTTCAATAGCCCGACTTCACTTTAGCCTAACTTGATCGTGCATCGACTTCACGAGCAAAGGCTGCATCAAGCCTCGCATCGCGGGAACGTGCCATGCACATGTTCGACTTTGGACAACCAAGTTACTTAAGGTGCCTAAACTATGCCACAAGACGTGCAATGCAACTTAACCCGTGTGACGGGCAAAGGCTATGCCAAGCCTTGGACGATGGGACCGTGCATGCTTTATCAAGCATTTATGCAGGCGATGCCTATGACTTAGGCTAACTCTTAGCTTTGTGGCAACTTAGACTAACTTTTCTTCTCCCAAGCCACGGGACGAAGGACCGAGTGTCATTTGAAAGCCGTCGTACAATATTTCTAAGCCGACCGTAGGACCTTTCCATATTCTAACTCACTCGGACCCTTGGGATTATTCCCTTAGCTATGTGGATTCGTCTCTTTTTATTATCAAGCCTACTTGTGCATTTGAAAACTTTCGTATTATTAGTGCAAAGGCCAAGCTGAGGCAAATTTATCGAAGCCACCCACCTGAGTGAGGGGTCGCCTCGACCAAGCGGGTCTTCGAGCAGCCGTTGCATGGCTAAGTCTGAACGCTGTCGACATTTCGGTTCCTCCGATTGACTGAGCGGGACGGAGCACTACACACTCCAGGGCTTGGGATGTGTGCTCATGCAGCGAAACAAGGTGATATCTTTTGCCTCAAGATAATCGAAGTCGCACGAGAAAAACTATCCCACACATGACTTGGAGTTAGTGGCAACTGTGCTCGCGGTGAAATTATGGCGACACTACCTCTGTGGCATGGCATGTAACATCTTCACCAATCACAAAGACCTCAAGTATCTCTTCACTCAGAAGGAGCTGAACTTACGACAAAGGCGTTGGCTAGAACTAACCAAGGACTATGACTTGACGATTGACTATCCGTCGGGTAGAGGAAACGTTGTGGTAGACACTCTGAGTCAAAAATATATTATCTCACTATCCATCAATAGCAGAATACTATGGGACCTAGAAGAGATAGGCATCGACCTATGGGTTCATTCAGGGGAGTGCAGTTGGCGCAACTACAACTAGAGCCGAGCTTGCACTAAAGGACCAAGACCGCTCAGAAGGAAGATTTGTACATGAAGAAGATGCGAGAGCTAATTTCAACGGGTTGGGCGACCGACTTTGCGGAAGAGGAAATCGGCGTGCTACGATTGAAAGATAGGTTATGCTTTTCGGATGACTCAAAATTTTAAAAGGAGTTATTGTCGGAGGCACATTATGCAAAATATTCCTTACATCCAGGCAGCACCAAGATGTACAAGGACCTCCGTGTAACATTCTGGTGGCACAGGATTAAGAGAGATGTGTCACTCTTCGTATCGCAATTTATGGTCTGTCAGCAAGTAAAAACTAAGCACCAGATACCGGGTGGGGATATGCAAACCTTGTCATTCCAGAGTAGAAGTGGGAGCACATCTATATGGACTTTATTGTTAGATTGTCGAAGATGCCATAGAGAACGACATCGTCTGGGTCATTATCGACTGACTAACCAAGTCAGCGTATTTTATCGACATCAAAGTTACTTGGAGCGTCGATCGCCTGACCCAGATTTACCTTGACGGGATTGTGTGACTGCACAGAGTGCCAGTATCCATCATTTCAGATCGAGATGTATGATTTTGTCATGCTTCTGGAGTAGCCTTCAGTCGGCTATAGGGACTAAATTAAATTTTAGCACTGCTACCATCCTCAAACCACCGGGCAAACAGAACGTGTGAATCAAATTCTAGAAGACATGCTACGGCTCTGCGCAATTGACTTAAAGTCAAGTTGGGACGTTCATTTACTGCTAGCGGAGTTTGCATACAACAATAGCTACAGTCTAACATCCAGATGGCATCGTAGGAAGTTTTGTACGGGCGTAAGTGCAGATCACCTATTTGTTGTGATGAAGTAGGGGAGCAGCAGATTCTTGGCCCGAAATTGGTAGAATAGACTATGCAAAAGGTCAGGCTCATTCGAAAAAGAGTAAATATTGCACAGAGTCATCAGAAAAGCTATGATGACACCCATCGATGACCCTTCGAGTTTCTAGCAGATGATCACATGTTTCTGAAGGTAACACCCATGCGAGGAGTGCAAAGGTTTGGAGCTAAAGACAAGTTGAGTCCAAGATTTTGGATCCCTTCGAGATACTCAAGCGAGTCGCCCAGTAGCTTATCAGATTGCATTGTTGCCAGTACTGTTGGATGTACATGATGATTTCTATGTCTCTTAGTTGTAGAAGTTCGTGCATGATCTGAGCCACATGGTAGATCTTGGTCAACTGAACCTGAAGGTGGACTTGTCGTATGTAGAGGAACCGGTCCAAGTCTTGGAGCATAAAGATAAATTGTTTCAAAATCGTGCGATCTCTTTCATTCGCATGCTCTGGAGGATCCATTCGGTCGTGGAGTCGACCTGGGAATTAGAGTCATAGATAAAGAAAATGTTTTCTTCATTATTTTCTTAGAGGCAGGTTATATCCTTAAGTTTTGAGGACGAAACTTTTTTAAGTTGGTTATAATGTAGTATCCCGTCCCAATATTGTTTCCATTCGTCGTTGCGATGCGGGAAACGCAGTTAAGAAATACTGTCGCTATCAATTGGTAGAGACCAGTTGAAATCCTTTCCTCATTATAGAATGGTTTTTTCAGAATCAAGTTCCATATTCAGTGGGTTGCGCCTCGAGGATGGACTCTGCGATTGAGTCGAGATAGACCTCTCGTTGCTCTATTTTTTATGTCGTACTTGTTTCTTTGGCTTTGGTTTTTTGAATGCATTTTTGTGAATGTTTTAGATGGATTTCATTGTTTGTATTTTTGAACTTTGCATTTCGTATCGAACTCAAAATAGAATGGTAGAGTGTTGATGCATTGCTTGTGCAATTTTAGGTGATGGCATAGGCACTGTCTAGCACAACATGACCTTCTTCCCTCTCGCCTCAAACAATCAAGATGAGTGGCTGGACCCTTTCCCTTTTGGCCCTCTTGTTCTCCAATCAATCGATAGAATGCTAGTTGAATATGCAAAGGACACGAATGCTTAATTTTTAATAAAATGTTGCACGATTTCTCATGTACGCTCGCTATAGAACTGTTATGCCAATAAAATGCTACATGCTTTCTCATGTTCATGTTCTATAGAACTGCCATATCATAAACTGCTTGCTTAATATGTTATGCCTGTTATAGAACTGAGATAAGCAAAATTTGAGTCATTGAATAACTGTCGCCATAATACGGCAAAACAATGATAAAAATGGTATGTCGCTCACGAACTAAAGATCATGCTTGAATAACTAGTCTAACCTAGCACGGTCATGGACAACTTATGCATAAGGAACGACTTCCTCGAACGATACCCCGGGACACGGGATCGATTCGGCCTAGGAGGAAGCAAAATATAGCTGTGCTAGATAAAAGCAAAAAATATGGTTATTCGGCGAACTTTCAGCGGAGTTCGCTACTCGCACTAAAAGGGGTAAGTTCTAGCATAACTTATGTCTGTATGCCTATCAAATGCTTTCATGAAATTTACTAGGATGGCTAGAAAGATCACTTAAAATATATAACATGTTTCACATAACTTCTTGAACCAAATGAGAGTGTGGAATTTAATTAGTCATGCACCAGTACATGGCAATGTACTGATCCTCACTCTCCACAGGTTCTCCGAATCAAGAAGGAAGTACCTCTTAACTGAAGGCGATGCTAGTGCGTTCTGAAGCCTCGTCTGTGTGCCGAAGGCTTGTTTCAAATCCTTTTGAAGGCTCTACAATTCGGTCCAAAAGAAGATGGCTCGACTCCCCATTATAGCAGGTGTTTTGCAGTGTTTTGGTTGTATAAAAGGGGATGTAATGTATGGAACAACTATCTTATATCTCATCAACGTTCATTTTGTAATCGAGTCAAGTTGTAAGCCCACGCATCAATCATTGTAATTGAGTCTTGTAAATGATGTTTATTACCAATGAAAAGAAAATTTCCTTATGTTTCAAATGTATGTTCAATTTCTCTGCGTACTCTATTAGATGTTGTGTTTCGGATAACCTTATGACTGTGCCTTATGCGAGCGCAACTTAGGTTCGCACGGCATCACGTCCGGAGGATGACTATCAATTCTTCAGAATCGGAGCGTGACATTGGTGATGTCAGTGGAGGAGCAGGGAAGAATGGTGGTGGTCACCGGTTGTGTGAGTGGTGGTGATGAGTGTGGTTGTAGTGGTGTGGTGCTGTTGATGGCTGTGGTCATAATAACGATGCTAATGGTGGTGGTGAATGGTGGCGAGAGTCGACGGTCAGTCGTCGAAGTTGGCCGGGATGGGTTGGTTGATGGTCGGCCGGGAGGGGATTGATGTATATGAATTGTGTATAGTTTTTGTAGGAAAAAAATGTATGGACATAGCCCAAATATATAGGCTAGGAGTTCTTGGGAAGCAAGCATGTGCCATGTGGCACAATTGTAAATAATGATGGATAGAGGGGCATGTCAAAAGTGTGGAGGAGTGTAGAGTTTTCTAGATGCTCCTAATCACATGGCTTAATAAGCCATGCCTAATTAACTAACTTAATTATGATTACTTAGTTTATTAAGCACAACTAATTATAACCAACATGTAACCATCACATGGCCTATTAAGTATGGCTCATCATGACTTATGATTTAATTAAACCATAATTTTCTTTTCTTTAATCATTTCTTTTGAAGAACAAAAATAAAAATATTCATGATCTAAAAATTGGAAAATTTTGGAAAAAAATTATATAAATTCTAGAAAAATATAGGAAATTGATTATAAGGGTTACAATAAAGGCTCACGATCATACATCTAGCCTCGAACAATACGAATGAGTACGATCTATAAAATTTTGTAATGTAATATTTTTGTTTTCTTCTTAATGTATGAAGAGAGGTGTTTTTCCTCTCAACAATATATCCTTCTGGATCGATCACATAACAATGACTTTCAATATATCATTCTGGATTAATCATCCAACAATGACTTTTCAATAGATCCTAACAGATCAATCACAACCAATGACTTTAAATAGATCCTTCTAGATCAACCAGCTAGCAGTGACTTTCAATAGATCATTCTGGATCAATTAGCTAGCAATGGCTCGCAAAACCTGCATCCCATGATGCTATCGACTTTTATTCAGACTCGTTGTATGTGAAGCTAACAACGAGCACAATATCGCTTGAAGTGGCTATCACATTAACTCTGCTAAAAGGAGTACCCTCACAGTTAGGAGGAGCTCCATTGAAGCATAACCCCGCTACTTGGAAGTTTGCCAAAAGCAAACTTGGCAATAAGGCTCACACACTACCAAAAATAAGTTGAACTATCGACGACTTTAGCTAAAGTGGATGTCACTATCTGCAACATTGTTAGCGACTCACTTTTATAGCATTGCTTATTACTACGAATGGCGACACATTGACGACTCGTTTGAGATATATAATATGAAAACATATATTGCTAGATGTCAAAAAACATCGCAGATTTAGCGAATAATGCATGATGAATAAATCACATCATCGATGACGTTTAACGACGTCATTTTGTGGACATCGGTAAATAATTAATATCAATCGATCGGGGGCTCATCCCCCCCCCCCCCCCCCCCCCCCCCCCCCCCCCCCACACCCAATTTTTTTTTCTCTCAAAATTTTCCCCCCAAAATTTTGAGAACTCCTCTTCCCTCTGCCATCGGTTGAGCAGCGCACCCCCCCCCCCCCCCCCTCCCCCCCAAAACCTAATGTAGCTATCCCTTTCGACGCTCCCCCTTTGGCGTTGCCCTAGCCTATCCGTCCATCCTTCTCTCTGTCTCTAACCTATTCCACTGCATGTAAGTCTCTCCTCCGCCGCCTCTCTCTTTCCTAGCCCATTGCATGTTCAGTTTATCATTTACGATTATTTTGAATTTTGGGTGAATTGGAGGATGTTGGATACGATTTTTTTGTTGTTCAAACCTTTTTGGGGCTTAGCTGATACATAAGTTTATGTTCGAATTTTGGTTACGAGGCTATGTTCGAATCAGTTCATTTATGATATACAAGACCAGTTGGCAACATTCGAGACCTCAGACATTTTTTGAAGCCAATAACGGAACCAAAGGACTAGGAAGCAAGAAGTTTATGTGTGTCCTCGTGTCTGTGTTGAGGTCTGTAGCCCATGTCGTTTTCGTGTAACATAGCTGCTGTGTATAACCGCAAGTAGAAATAATCCACTTCGGATAATAACATTTTCTCACCATTACGTGAACAAGCATACTTATTAATCTATCTATGTATAATGACAAAAACTATTTTACCATACAAAAACGCACTAGCTGCAATTGTAACAAAGCATTATAACAACTATTCATAATTATGACAAAAAAAGGCTTTTTTATATTTTAAGATTGATCTATACAAGGCAACCATACTGTTTGCTAGAAGAGTTACGTTTTTTGATATAGGCACGTGAAACTGACACGTCAAAACTGGATCAGTTGTGGCTACTTTAAATTAGAACAAATGCATCATCAGGGCGGCTTATGGAACTGCGTTGTCCTATCCAGGACTAGTTTTTGTTGTGATTTAGATAAATTCAAATATGGATGTCCTTATCCATACCTACAACAACTTCTCTATCTCATCCCCTCTATATATGTTATCAATGAGAAAATCTCCTTCTTTCTTATTTTCACAACACGTTATCAGCACCATTGCTCAAGAAGTTGTTGGAAAAAATTACCTTCATGCACGAAGCATTGCCCTAAGAGAATATTCGAGGTCTATGTGCAGACATCCTCTCGAATTCTCCTAGTGGTAAAACCCCCTTGCTACCGGCTTCCCGTCACCGCACACAGTTTCGGGAGAACGACCCGAACTTAGCTTTGTCCAGAAAAATGAAGGAGGAACAATTTGAGAGGATAGGAGAAGAATGGTAGTTTTCTGAAGATAACGAGAAGATGAACAATATGATCACTTTATTCTTTTTCTTGTATATATTTTTGTGCCCCTTGAAAGAGAAGAAAGAATGTAATATATAGAGTCATGAGCCAATCCATGGCATTAAAAGGTTTAATGAGCCATTAAGGGCTATAAAAAATGGTAGCTTTGAATGGTATTGAAAGGGTGGTAAATAGGAATTAATAGGTTGATAATTTGGTCATTATGAATGAATAAAAAGGTAATGGAACTTGATTTTTCTGATATATATACAACAGAAGTTTTAGGCCATCACCAACGTTGCAGCCGGATCGTCAGGTTTAAATGATGCACATTTGGATCGTCGTTGACCGAGCATCGTTTGCGTGCACCCCTCACCAGGGGTGCGCCAAAAGCTTTCCGACACCCACGTGTCAAGCACCCTCGGTGGATGCGCGCAACCGACGTCCACCGTAGCCGAAGCCAACAAAGCTGTCGAATCTTTGGTTTGCCAATTTTTGTAAGCATTCTCCTTCTTTGTCGATCGTTTCTCTCCCTCTTCCTGTGTTAATAAACAGAATAAGTGTCCTTAATATCAGTTAGGCAATTTCCCATACAATAGATAGAACACGAATTCTGTTGACACTATTAACGTGGGTTAAGAATAATAGTTGATAGCCCATTCATTATTCATTGCATGCCTACATACACATGGAACATGTACACAAGAAATAATCTAATGTTAAAATGAAAAAAGAAAGAAGCAGCAACACTCATCTCTTTTCATGTTTTTTTTTCATGTGATGCATGCATTAGCATTTGCATATTTTTCTCCATGATCACCTATTTAGCGAACTATTTTTTCCATAATCATGAAAAACACTATAAGGACAAATATAACAAATGTAGCTGTGTAGATGTTATATCGAAGACTGAATGTGAGGTGGTTGAGATCTTAGAATATTTGCTATATCTTAGAATTTTGTTGTTTGGATATGTACCAGAATGTTATGGATCACCTTCCATCCCACCAAATCTTCTTAAAAAATATTTATTTTGTAGGAAATCACATTTCACGAACAAAATATAGCTCATAATCTGTTGCACCAGCATACATACGTTTAGGTCCTTACGAGATTGAGAAAGCATGATGACCCTTCTCCTAGCAACAAACTCATCGTTATGCTTCGTCAATGGAATTAACAACCACATTCCATTGGATATATTTCATATTAATGATTACATTAAATACGTAGAAAAATCATGGTTGGTATTAGTATCATTTTATTGGCACTGCATTCTACATAATTGGTCTAGCATTTATGACTATTGGTATTTTGATTTAAGGTTTCTAGATGCAACCAAATTTTCAAATTGATGATATGAATCAATCTTTTACATCAACATTGAGTGTGTATAATCTTAGTTTCAGATTTATGTGCCGCCCTTATGGATTGGTTCTTGGAACAGTCCAACTTTGGTAGACAATGGACCTTACTTTTTGTGTTCTTTCCTTCCAAATTTCATTGAATTTGTAACAGTAAATTATGCTATATTCTTTCTGTGCGCTGAGCAAGGTATTGAATTTGGTTAAGAAATAATATAGTTGGATATTTGAAGTGGAGAAATTCGAGGAAAGCAAACTAAATATAGTGATATCTTTAATCTGGCTTTGTCCATGCAATATGTTAACCAATTTATGTTCTGGATTATATCAGAAATTTTTTATATGTGATCGATAAATTCATATAAATATTTCCTTACTTGAGTTTCGTACCACCTCAGATAGGTGCATACATGTTATGAAATATAGTTTTTGAGATGCCTGGAATAAAATTCAAATAGCTAGAGAAGCACACTGATTATTTTATAAAAGCGCACATATAATTATTTTTCTCGGTCTTATTGATGGAATTGCATGTTGAAGATATGGACATCATAATTTTACTATTTTTGCCTAGTGTCCATATTCTATTTCTTCATATTGGTATTCTTGATGCTACTTTGCAATTCAGCCATGCATGAATCAATATTATTATGTCATGCATGCAGAAAAGAGAGTCTCCTTTTGACTAATGGTTAATTCCAGGATTCTTTAATGTTACTTTGATTATAGTTGGATACTTTGTTCAGATTTTATCTTATGTATTAGATTATGTGATGGCATTGATTAGCCCATAAGTTAATGTTATTAGATTTTAGGATCTGTATTTAGAGTTTGGATAGAAAATTACAATTTTTTTTGTGTAATCATTTTTTTATGTTCATCTTTCATTTTTATTTGTCCATATCCAAACGAAGCACCAAGTCATTTAGAAATCAACTATGCCATGTATTCAACTTTTACTAGTCCTTTGTATTTGGTATTTGATGGTCTAATTAATTGTTCAATGACTTGGCAACTTTGTCAATGGAAAGATGACTTGGAAACTTTATCAACCATGGCTTTTGAAACACAGACTATTTGATTGGATGTAGTTGGATTTGCAACGCAAATCCAGCCAGCTACAAAGAAACACTATTTTTAGGAATTTTGTCATATATTATCTTTGTTGAAAAAGAGGACGTCCTTCGCAAATACGAAGGCTAGAATCTTGTCTTGGACATTCTAGTGCCTAGATTATTCTAGTGCTTGGATTGCTAAAATTTAATTTTTCTGGGTTGAGTGGTATGTGGTCAAGATGATAGCACCGATGAACTTTACACTATCATTTAGAAAAACTTTTCTGAAACATTTTGACCAATCTATTTACATATGTGTGCCACTAGTTTATGATGTTCCCTAAATATGATCATGTGAAATTTGAAAACTATGTTTTGTTGAAAAGTCTAAGTATTGAAATAATGCGACATAAATATCTAAATTGGTCAGTAAATTGAGACGAAGCATTAAATCATATTTCTTTTAAGAAGAGTTGCATTTACTAGCATATTTCGTATTATTTGATATGCTTCGATATTTCTTGCCAACAATGAGACAAAACCACTTATATAAATGGCTTCATGTCATTTCACTTTTTGTGCGGTTTTATTTGTACAAAGATACAAATTACTTGTTTGATTTTTTACCACTACCAAACGGGTTCATGCATGACATATGTTACGTTACATGTCCGGAAGAAACCAGTCGTCCGCACACTCACTTTTGTAGGTCGCAGCGGATTGTTAGCCTCGAAAGGTCAAAAGTGAAAGTACCAACCTGAATGTTGGTATTTCATGAATGCTGGTGATACTAAACTATAAAGTTTCAAAGTTTGTGCCACAAGGTTGGTACATCTGTAGGGATACTATATAGATGCATTATTGTCCTACTATCATAGACCTGAAGTTCTATGTTTAAAATTATTATTATTATTGATTAATAATATCTACGTTTGCAAATATTGATAAGCATTGCCATATTTAGAAACTATCCATGTCAAAGTTACATCTTATGCATGAATGATAGTGCTCCTACCAAAATGTAATTTTTTCTCCAACAAGAAATATTAGTATGCTATCCATAATAGATGGACAGGGTCATATTATTGAAGGCTCCGACAGAGCCCACTTGATTTTACCCAATAGACCTACTCACTTATAAAAATTGTTTTATACTCTCATAATTCCAGAAGATTCTTTTTGGGGGTAAAAATGGGTCTCGTATTAAAATGCTGAGCAAGTAAAAAAAAATTGTGATAGAATATTTCTGTGATCTATTACGTTAATAAGACATAATTCCCGTCGTTAGGGGAAGATATGAAGAAGATAAATTATCGTTTTAGAAGAACGTCGTGAATTATCGTTCAAGAAGAACGTCGTAAAGCATCGTTCTAGAAGAACGTATTGCATTTTCGTTCTCGAAGAACGTTCTAAAGCATCATTTCAGAAAAAAAAATGTGTCATGGCATATTTCTAATTTATCTAATCTTGACTAAATTAGAAGAAATTATCCTTTGCTTGCTTACGTTTTTAATTATGCTGCATAAATAGCTAACCATCTATTAATTTATTTTCTAATAGAAGTACCAAAAGAACCAAATAAAGACAGCAAATGAATAAGTTCTTTTGTAAGAACGCGTAAGACCTAAAGGCTCTAAATAATTAAATCTCCAGAAGAAGAGACCGAATAATACTAAAGATAAGTTTCATCTCTCCAGAAGAAGAGGTTGAATAATATAACACACCCTAATGCTCTTGAAGAAGCCGCTCCTGAAGTATCATCTCCTGAAGAGAAAGTTCATGACGATCCAGAAGATGTCATGAACCAAAGATCCAATTTCTCAAAGTATATCGCTCCGGTAGAGGATATACCTCAGATTCCAGAAGCGACCGAGAAAGAGGTACCGGTACCCATAAAATCTATGCTTTATACATAGTTAAGAGAAATTTGGAATCAAGAAAAATTGCCATAGATGACATTATCGAATGAGAATAAAAATGATGATAAAATTAAATGATAACACTAAAACCACGAATAATCTAATGAATAGATGTGATATCTCTCGCACGATGTGGAGTGTTCAGTCCTACAGTACAAAACCCAAAGAGAATAAATCCAGTAGGTTTTGAATGGGTATCTGTAACAAATAGAGATCCAAATATATAAGAGCTCAAGAATTCATGAAATGATCATGAATAGAATATGAATAAATATATTCTTCGATCCTGATAACCTAGACGATAAGATATATTATCGAAGGTCATGGATTTAAAATTCTCAGGTAAATCCTTGAAGGATTTGATATTATCATGTTATCCCCGAAGGATCTACATATGGATTAAACCATCCAGAAGAATGTGATAGGCTCATTGAGTTTATGGAGAAATTCCTGAACGGATTCATCAAAATGTCACCTTCTGAAGAGAAGATCTCATGAAGAGATTAAGAGTGCCTCCTGAAGAGAAAATCTTCTGAAGAGATTTGAAATATCTTCCGAAGAGATTGGAATCTTCAGTAGAGAGTGGAATCTCCAGTAGAGATTGGAATCTCCCGAAGAGATTGGAATCTCCTGAACAGATCAGAATCTTTCGAAGAGATTAGAATCTTCTGAACATATCAGAATCTCCCGTAGAGATTGGAATATCTCGAAGAGATCGGAATCTCCCGTAGAAATCGAAATCTTATGAAGAGAGAGGAATCTCCAGAAGAGATAAAGATAAATATTCAAAAGAGATCTCATATAATCTCATGAAAAGATGAATCTCTAGAAGAGATCTACTATAAATCTCATGTAGAGATAAATCTCCTGCAGAGATTTAATATGAATGATATACCTATAATGGTCAGATCAATAAAATCTTTTACAACCAAAAGAACATGTTCTGGGTCATGAAGTAGCATGTTTAAAGAATATAAAATTCTTTATTGTCATTTACTCAACCCAATATTTTAGAATAATATTAGGCACATAAATTATTCTTGATGAATATTCTGATCTAATGAGATATGCAGATGAATGGTATTTATCTGATACTCCATTAAGTGGATACCATAAACAAGGTATGTTTTTATAAATAACGTTGCAGGTAGAGAGAATAAATCAAATCACTGCGATAATTTTACCAAAGCGAACAGGGAATGTACATGGCTATGTTTTTAACAGTTCGACATATCAGGGGGAGTTGCGAGCTTTCAAGAATCAAATAAAGTCTGCAACCTCTTCATAAGGATACGAGTATGTATAGACAAATAAAGTGTTGGGGTGATATGTAATATTTAAATTGTATTGGGAGTTGATTTTTTATTCTGAATTGATGTAAGAACAATAATGTAATATTTTTTAGAGGGAGCATCCTGTAGATGCAAGCATCCTGAAGATGCTAATGTGGACATCTTGAAGCATGTCTTTGCGCATTGTACTCTTTTCCTTCGTTGAGGTTTTTTCCCACTGGGTTTTCCCTTCGAAAGGTTTTTAACGAGGCAGTGTAAGTCGCACCCACTTAGATTCCTGAAGACTCATATTCCTGAAGAATATTATTGTACTTTTTTCTTTTATATGGATTTTTTCTAAAGGGTTTTTCCTAGAAAAGTTTTTAATGAGGCAATAATTAAAGTGGGCATCCAAGGGGGAGTGTTGTGATTTGGATAAATCCAAATATGGATGCCCTTATCCATACCCATAACAACCTCTCTATCTCATTCCCTCTATATATGTTATCAATGAGAAAAGCTACATACAGTTTTCTGGCTACCAATTCATTCTCCTTCTTTCTTATTTTCACAACACTTTTTATATTTTAAGATTGATCTATACAAGGCAACGATACTGTTTGCTAGAAGAGTTACATTTGTTGATATAGGCACGTGAAACTCACACGTCAAAACTGGATCAGTTGTGGCGACTTTAAATTAGAACAAATGCATCATCAGGGCGGCTCATGGGACTGCGTTGTCCTATCCAGGACTAGTTTTTGTTGCCTTTTAATCTTTATTGCGGGTCAATCTTGGAGGGTCATTCGCGACCCCTGCCTCTTGTTGGGTCATGTTGAGCCTGGGGGTGGGTCAATCTTGGAGGGTCATTCGTGATCTCAACCTCTTGTTGGGTCATGTTAAGCCTGGTGGTGGGCCAATCTTGGAGGGTCATCCGCGACCTCGGCCTCTTGTTGGGTCATGTTGAGCCTGGGGTTTGCACCAAATAGAGGAGGGTTGTCCAAGTCCGAAGTTTTCTCCTGATTCTATAAAATTACCATTTCTAATTTCTTCCACCATATATATATATATATATATATATATATATATATATATATATATATATATTCGAAGTCTCGTGGCTGGGTGGCGTGTTGGGAATGCGGTGTGACCCGAACCGGAGTTGGCCCATGAGATGCGATATTGAACTGGGTCCATACGCCTTAAAAAAAGAATTCTCATGAAGGCCTGAACCAATTCCAATTTTCTACACCTCATGATCCCACCTCCAACCCGCTGTAGGACTAAATTACCAACACCATTGTCACCCTCATTTTGAGAGTTCAACCAAAAATGAGATACAATACAACAATCTCTACCTTAACTCGTTTCACAAGCTGAATAACCTTAGCACTTTTCTACAATTGTCCGTTCACACTAGCGAAATAACCTTAGCACCCCTGCTATCTTTCGTTCGTTTTTGCCAGTCGAACAACCTTAGTACCTACGCCACCTTTATTCAGCACCCCTGGTTGTTCGTTTTTTCCAGCTGAACAACCTTAGAACTCCTGCTACATTTATTCGTTCCCGCCTGCCGAGCACCCAAGAGATCCAACATATTGTCATCTCGATCCGTTCGACCACAGAACCAAACCGACACGTTCATTCACACCACCATTGTGTTCCAACCACAACGTCTTGCTCCACCTTGGACGCGTCAAACCTACCATTGATTTTGTATATCCGTGTATACGCATGAACATTTAGTACCATCTGTCCCAAACCAATTAGAGCCGTCCAAACCATCCTTATAACCATGGGCTTTAATTTCACTTGTTGCGAATACGGTGTGACCCGAATCGGAGTTGGCCCATGAGTTGCCATATTGAATTTGGCCCATATGCCTTAAAAAAGAATTCTCATGTAAGACCTGAACCAAATTCAATTGTCTACGCCTCATGATCCCACCTTCTACCCGATATGAGACTAAATTACTAACACCATTGTCACCCCCTCCCATTTGAGGGCTCAACCGAAAACGAGGTACAATCCAACAGTTCGAATACACGGGAAAATAGATTATTCCTTCCATTAATAAATGGTGGGAGAAAAAAATTGGTGTATATATATATATATATATATATATATATATATATATATATATATATATATATATATATATATATATATATATATATATATGGCAATAAGACATTTTATTGAAAATTAAAAGAGAGCTCAAGAAGAGCATTACAAACAGTTACAGTTACAGGGCCTAAAACACAAAAGGGCCTTGTACAACAGGGAGATAGGAAGAAAAGCTAGGTTCGAAATTCCAGCGACCCGAAATTTTGAAAAACAGGTGAGATTCGAAATAATTCAAAATTTTGAAAAACGAAGTTTTAAAAATTTTGAAAAAACAACTGTTAGAAAAAAAAACGAGCGGAAGGGTGTGGGCTCGAAGCCCGAGGGGAGGAAACAGCACGAGGGGGGTGGGGTTGGCGCTCTGCCCGAGGGGATGAGCGCTCGGCTCGAGGAGCCTCGGTCCCCCCCCCCCCCCCCCCCCCCCCCCCCCCCCCCCCCGCACGCTGCCCGGAGCCGAGGGGCTCCGGCGAGGGGGCCAGTCCGAAGAGGAGGAGAGGCGAGGGAGAACGGGGAGGGGCGCCTGCGGCTGCCGGGGGACGGACAGGGCGGCGCACGGAAGGCGGTGAGGGGGAAGGGCGGGGGAAGAGATGAGGGACTCGACCTCCGGGGGAGGGAGGGCGGGGAGCGGGAACTCCTGCTAGGGAGGCTGTCCCGGAACGGAGGGGGAGAGGGAAAACGCAACGTCTGCGGCCGCCGGGGGGGCTGGACGAGGCGGCTGCGGGAGGGTATATATATATATATATATATATATATTGAGGGTGTCTTACTAGTGCTTGGAGGCATGCCTCCAAGAGGGCTCGAACCCGCGCCACTGCGTCAGGGTGCTCCACATATATATATATATATATATATATATATATATATATATATATATATATATATATATATATATATATATATATATATATTGAATAGGTAATATTATTTCAAAAGGAAGCAACCACCAAACTATACAAGCTCTCACCCGAACAGTACCTCACCTCATCTCATTTCATTTACATCATGCTCAATATTTTGAGACAGTCCTCTTGGGGACGTGACTAAGTCCTCAAATATTCTCCCGTTTCGCTCCCTCCAAACGTGTTATACTGTAGCAGCAAGTCGGAGTCTCGCCTCTCTGAACCAATGCGGACCTTTCTGTCTTTGTCGTATAATCTCATCGATAACGATCCGAATAGGAACAGTTTCGACCTTGTATTTTATGAGCTTCTTCTTGCCATATAGATGCAACTACCGAGCATGATAGGAAGAGGTGATCAACTGTTTCTTCTTGGTTGATGCATAACACACATATCGTACTTTGTAGCTGGATCCCAAACCGCTTCAGTATATCACAAGGAGTCTACAGAGCAATAATCTGTACATGACAAGTTGCATTTTCCTCGCAAGCCCCCGGATCCATATAAAGTCGGTGAGCACCATGGCTGGATGTTTGGGCCGAACCACCTCATAGCAAGAGCCAAGCGTTGCCCCGCCTTTGTCTAAGCCTGTTCGAGCATTATGCACAGCCGCTACCCATAACCAGTGGTCAGCTTCGGCCTCCTCGTCGATTTGGATCGATGATATCCGGCCCCAGAACCGTATGGCAACACTATTCCTTCCGCGATGCCACTCTCCATTACGTATTAAGCTCGCCACCGTCTTCCGTCGAAGAGCAGCTCTTGGGTATTGGTTCCCGACCAATTCGAGTAAGCTACAGTTGTCAATCCAAGGGTCGAGCCACATATCCGTATTTTTTCCGTCATAAATGACCCTTTGGATTGCTCCTTTAAGAATAGGACGACTGCGGATAATATTCTTGAAGGTAACCGACTCGTTATTGTTGAGTCGGTACGTCAAGGTACCTGTTGCTCAACCATATCAACCATAAGGAATTACCTGCTATAAATTTCCATGCTCTCTTAAGACCTGCAGCGTCCCTGAGAGATTGAAATGACCGCAACTCGACTCCACCCTCAGCGGGCGGGCGGCAGAGTTGGTTCCAGGCAATAACATGGACACCCACTCGCCAAATAAAATTTGTGCACGTACTATCAATCTTCCGTACTATCTCTCTTGGTAGAAGTAGAGCCTGGAGCCAAAAGAATGTGAGTGCAGTGATTACAGACCGTACCAATTCTATGCGGCCACCAAAGGACAAGCATTGTGCTTGCCACCCCTCAATACATTTCTTAGTAAAGTCAACCAAGTTAGTACAGTCCATATCACATGCATAATTCACACATAAAGAAATTCCCAAGTATCTGACAGGCAGCTCACCTTTCTTGACTCCAAGAATTTTAGCCCGTTCCTCCTTTCTATTGAACAACTTATTGAAATAAACTATGCTCTTCTTCCGATTGAGGTGTAGTCCTGACAAGTGACTGAACTCCTCCATGATCCTAGCAACTGTAGACATACCCTCATTGGTCGGCTTAAGAAGCACCAGGAGATCATCCGCATAAATCAAGTGAGTAATGTAGGTCTCAACCGATTTGTGTAGCGGTATTATCTATTTTCGTATCAGAGCTATGTCCATGAAACTCGTGAAGTACTCCATGATCATAGAAAATAAATAATGCGATAAAGGGTCCCCCTGCCGAAGACCCCTGCTGCTCTTAAAGAATCCGCAAGGTTGTCCGCGAATGAGGACAGAAAAAGATGCAGTAGTAATACATTCCCGTATCATGGAGACCCAAGAGCTAGCAAAACCCATATCCAGCATCAACCTGCATACGAACTCCCTATTGACCGTATCATATGCTTTCCGAAGGTCCAGCTTCACGCAAGCTTTGGCACCACCCATCTTGTTGAAGTCTCTGACCATCTTGTGTGCTAACATACTATGTTCTGATATAGAGCGCCCCTTAATAAATGCGACCTGGTTCGAGGATATCAACTCCTACATAATTCTACTCATTCTTTGGCACATAAGATGAGTAATAATTTTATAAATATAATTAAAGCAGGATATCGGACGGAAATAAGAAAGCGACGAAGCTTCCTCCACCTTTGGCACCAACTTGAGAAACGTATGGTTGAGTTCCTTAAGCAACTTACCATGCAGGAAGAAGTCCTGAACCACCTCCAAAACATGTTCTTTGAGTTGGTTCCAATGGACCTTTAAAACTTACTATTAAAACCATCTGGTCCGAGAGCTTTGTTTGGGTTTGCACTTTTGACAATGGACTCGAGCTCCGCCATAGTAACAGGGGCCAGAAGTTTGGCATTACCGTAGCTAGTAACCACCTTTTTGCAGACCAAAGAAGGAAACACTGAAGGGTAATTCATTTGGTTGTATAGGTCAGAATAGTACCTTACAGCTTCTAGTCGAATGTCCGCTTGCGAATCAATCACCTTTCCATATCTTCCAATCAGGCTCATAATGCTATTCCGGTGTTGTCGGGCACGGACGATGTCGTAGAAAAACTTACTGCATCTATCCCCGTCTTTGAGCCACGAACATTTTGCTCGTTGAGCGAGCAAGATCTCTTGTTGCAAACAAAGTAGCCGGGTTTCCTTAGAGAGTCGGGCTTCTGTAGCCACCAGCTCAGGATTCAAAATATCAATTTGAAGCATGTTTTGGATGGTGCAAACCTCCTCTGACTTGGCCTCCATATCCGATCTGGGCTACATGTGGTACCACGCCTTCAAGAGATTCTTCACTTCCTTGAGTTTCTTCGCTAATACAAACTGTGGGTAACCCACAACCTGGTGGAGCAATCCCTCCGCCACAACTTCATTATAACCCTCCATAGGATGCCAACTATTGGCATATTTGAAGGGACAATGTAACGTCTGGTTTTCGGCAATGGTAATTTGTATAGGCGAATGATCGTTAGTACCGGCTTCGAGTCCTTTAGCAGTGACGTGAGGATATGGTCGAACCAGATGATGTTGCCCAGAGCACGATCTAGCTGACAAGCCACACGATTCACTACAGCTTTATTATGCCACGTCCAAGCACTTCGTTAATCTGCTTCCATCTTCCTAGGGAGCATGCGCCCCGCATGTTCCATGAGATAATAGACATTAATTAATTTGGGAAGCCCCATGCACGTCTCTCGAGCCAGTGTCGTGGGGTCGACCTGGTTCTTCGTGCTCGTACACATCATTGCTCACATTATCCACCTCGGTCGTCAGCGTAAGAGCTCGCCATGCTGGGTTGTCAATGCAGATGGCTTGCTCGTGGCTCCCTCCTCCAGTTCCAGATCGGTCGTCTGGCAATCTCTCTGTGGCCTGCCTTTTCCTACTGCCACCTTCATAGGACTATGGGAGTTGCTAGCTAAGTCTGTGCTACCATCATCACCCCGCTGGCTAAGGGGTGAACTCCTCCTCCTCAGTATTTGGTTTGGGGGCACACCTCGAGTCTACGGGTTGACATTGCGCGATAAGTCTTCCCCTGAAGGGATCTCATAGGCTACTTGTCGTGGAAGCGTTTGTCCAGCTTTGATATCAACAAATACTCTAGCATATAATAACCGTGAGCGCGACAGCGTGGCTTCGTCGGCTTTGATAGGAATCCCGATCAAACTCGAGAGTTTAGTTAGCATAGAAGGTGTCCAGTATTATATAGGGAGGTGGGGGAACCTAATCCATACTGGGATACTATGAAGGACCTCACGTTCACATCGAACCCCTGCCGACCACTCCTTCAGTATTATTAGCCTGCCATCGAACGTCCACGGACCTTCATGTAGCACACATTCCAGATCGACCTTCAACCCAAACTTGATGTAGAAAAACCCATCTTCTCGAGCAAAAAACTCCATGCTGCCTTTGGGGCGCCATACTCGATTTGCGAATGCTCTAATCTGTCCGTAAAATGGCCTGTCTCCCATAACGTACAGAACAATTGTGTTCAGAACGAGGTCGCCTCCGTTATTTCCTCCTCCGTGAACAATGTGCGCGATTCTTCCTCAAATAGTTTAGGGAGAATGAACGACATAGATCCCTCGATACAATTCTTCTCCGGCATGCAGACTTGCGCCCAAGAACGGGTCATCTTCTGTCCTTCCCCTAGCATCTTCCATTTTCCTGCCATTTGTCTACAGATTGACTCGTACTTCTTGATTGGGGTGGAGATCCAACTCCTGTATGAGGGACTGCTCCGGCTTGACCCACTCGAGCAGATCTCGTCTCGCCTCCTCTATGTACTGGTAAGGCACGGTGCTTCGGCCCTCCTTTGTATCCATCATCCCCTGTCGTCCGAGCTAGCGGCTGACGCTTCCGTCGTTGAACCGTAGTCCAACCCCCTCCGTCTTCGTGAACTATCCCGTCTGTCACCTCCCCTATCCCCGTATCCGCACTATCCCTCCTTCTGCTAGACTCGCCGGGATCCCAAGCACCCCCGAAGATGAGACCGGGGTCAGGCGGGACTGCCGCGAGATTGGCCGCTTCAAACCTAGTTCCTGTCGGCAGAAACCCTAGGACCATGGCCGAAAAAAGTTATAGACCTGGAACACTCTCAATCAGGATGAGACTTTCACTTTACTGATTGAAACAATCTGGACGATATGGTATAACCGCCTAAGTGAGTATTTGATCAGTTAGGAATATGTGAATAATGAAGTATGTCCATGTTTGTTCATCAAGAAATCACGTTCCAGATTTACGAATGTAACAATCTATGTCGATGACAATGAATCTTATTGGGACTTCTAAAGAGTTTGAGATAACTGCATCGCATCTGAAGTCAGAATTTAAGATGAAGGATATGGAGAAAATTTGATTCTGCTCAGGCCAGCAGCATGAGCATTGTTCAAACGGTGTTTTGGTTCACCAATGACACCCAAATGGTGTTATATCATTTTAATATGGACAAAGCAAAATTCTCAAGTACACCCATGATCGTACGTTCTCGAGATACTAAACAAGATCCATTCTGTCTTAAGGAAGACGATGAACAGGTATTGGAACCTGAAGTTCTATATACCTAAGTGCAATAGATGAGTTATTGAGTTCAATATACTAGACCAAATATCTCATTTAATGTGAATTTCTTGGCAAGATTTATCATTGCATCAACATGTTGCCACTAGAATGACATAAAGACATCTTTTGTTACCTTTGTGGTACTAGGGACATGAGATTATTCTATTCCTATGCATCTCAGAGTGGATCAAACTCCCTTGATCCTCGAATTATGTCTGTCTTGTCAACTATGTCAATGTCGATTATTTATCTAGTATGCACAAGACAAGATCCCTCAGTGGTTATGTTTTTACCATGTGAGATATTACAATATCTTGGAAGTCTACAAAGAAGACCATGGTATCGACTTCTTCAAATCATGTCGAGTTCATCGCCCTTCATGATGTCACCCGAGAGTGCATATGATTGCGAGCCATCATTGCTTATATCCGGTCTGCGAGCGGATTCTCTTCTACCAATGATGTTCTGATGGTAATATATGAAGACAATTCCACATGCATTAACCATATGATGAAGGACAACATCAAGGGAGACAATATCAAGCAGATTGTACCGAATTTTTTTTTCTCGCATCAACAACAACAAAAGATTAAAGTCAAGCAAATCAGATCCTATGGCAACTTGGCGACATTTTACTTAGTCCGTGCCAAAGTCCACCTTCAATAATATCGTTCACGCATTGGATTGTGAAGGTTCTTTGCATTACGACGTCGTAGGTTGGGATAATGTCGAAATCAAAAAAAGTATCTAGAAGTATACTCATTTGACCTTAATGTTCTTCTTTTTTTCCCTAACTTATGGTTAATTTATCACTATATTTTTGGCACCCTAAGAAGGTTTTAACAAGGCACCCACTTCAGATTCCTCGTACCTCTAGATATTTGTATTTCCAGAAGACATCAATATTGACTCTCTCTTTTTTACTTCGATTAGGATTTTTCTCGCTGGGTTTTATTAATCAAAGTTTTGGTGAGATCCTTCAATACATGTATATCCTATAAACTAGCGCTAATCTATTACTTGAAACTTGATGTTCATCCTTGAAGACGTGTTAATTTTTTCTCGTGAAGATTTATAAAGATAGATTGTTGAATTGTGCACACTGAAGAAAAAATGTTGATAGTTGTAACTAATTGGTTTGTTGCCCACAACCAATAGATAGATATCATTCTCTCTTTATTATCTTGTAAAGATTCTAATGTATCTAGTTGTTAATACATCATGTTATTATAGCAAGATGCCTATGGAGAACCCTTGAAGGGTTCAACTAGAGAATTCATCTCTCGATCTGTGTCATTTCTTAGTCATTAGTTGACTACTACTAAGGTTGTGTTTGTTTGAGCTTTTGTTTCATGGAAAATATTTCCATCATTCGCCAATTGTAGTGTTTGATAGCATATATTTTTATCTTAAAAAAAAATAGCATATATTTTCCATGAAAATATTTTTCAAAAATCTGTCATTTTTCATCTTTTTCTCCAAAATAGTGGAAAATAAAACTGGCCTCCTCCATTGGACGGCCCGAGCAGCTGATCATGGGTACTAGCGTCAGCGGCAAAGACCCACCCAATTAAGAGGGGACACGTGGCACCACAGTTTAAACATGGTCCCCGCCCTCGGTCCATTGAACATTTCCAATAAGAAAACCTGTCATTTTAAAAATTAAATTTCTTATATATATATATAGTATGCATAAAACCTTAGTTCAAGCATTTGGAGGAATGTATCATTCCATTAAGGAAATGCAGAATGTACGCACCTATTACCTACAACCTCCTCGACAGTAAATAAAAGCTTTCTTGATTCCAAATGTAGGCTTACTTGACACCAACAAAAAGAACAAATACATAAATTCAAGGTCATTACTGAACCCTTGCCTCCATTTGTAAAGGAGATCTAGCAAAAAGCAAACAACATTTGGATAATATGGACCACAAAGGTGTTTGATAATAATTTTGATCACAATGATATTTGATTATGACGTAATGAGCTTTCGTTTCACCAATAGAAAAAACTGAAACAAATTGGTGAGCATCAAGAGTATTGAACAGTTGATTCCATTTGCCTTGGATTGGAAAATTAAGCAAGCAAATCACAGTGATACAACAATTTGTTTTGCTTTCATGGTATACCCACCACCACCAAATGTCCTAACATCAAGATAGCAGCTTGAACTCAAATATCAGCTACTTGGCAGCAAAACTAGTCAAACATCAAACTCCAGGCCTGTTAAAAGAAGGTGACCTTAGTATGTCATTGTCAAGGAAATTTCAGAACAACAATAATACCACTTAAATAGCAAGTAAACAAGCCAACTGACAAATAGAAGAAACAAAAACACAAGCTTAGGATATCAAACTCACAAGGCCATAATAAATCTAAAATGAGAAAAAGAGACGTTACTTTATATGTCGATAATGCATAAAAGTAACAGAATATGACCTAGAAATCAAGAATAGGAAACACTTCAACAAATATAGGGGTGTAATAACAGTCCAATGAGTTTGTTGGGTGATCCATAAAATCCTAGTTAGCAGGGATATCGAAAGCTTCCCTTTTGTTTTGAATCAATCAGTTTCGGCAGTCGCAACAATTTTGGTTTTGGTTTTGGTTTTGGTTTTGGTATCGTATTAGTATCTTGCATGAATGCACCTCCATAATGTGATCTGATGATTATGACTAGATTATTTCTAGATATGCAATACTGATAAACAGTAAAGGCAAAATAAGCTAAGGAGCTTGTACTAAATACTTTTCATCACTCTTAACAGATATATGATTCAATGACATTCCAAAGCAATTGCTGAAGGTTCAATACGACCGTTACAGCACAAAGTGGTTCATGAATAAACAATGAAAGAGTGAATATGTGGAGGTTACAGCTTGTCGAAAAGTTGAGAGTAACTAAATAGTTGTGCATTTCAGGAGAAGCTATGTATTTTGATATGAAAAACGAAAAACTTTCCTGCAGCTACTTAAGTAATAAGAAGATGGAGAGAGTATTTGGATCTCCTAAACATGCAATCTATATGATCCCTAAGATCCCTCAATTTTTTATGGACTATGACATCTTTGATTAGAGATAACATTAAGCCCAAGACAAGGCTGGGCTGGGCTTTGTCAGCAGTCTTGGGGTTGTGTATGGGCTGAATATTTTGTATCCTGTTAAGGACTTACGCATGACATTTACGGCCTGACCATAAATCAATTAGTTTCATTAAACACGATAAAATAGGCAATCCTCTCCCTTCAAATGAATATATCACATATAAATGTTTTGGTTCCTAATATCACATGGCAGACTCTCCCGTCCATCTGTATATAGTTGCCCTAAAGTGTCAACAGCAGCTTTTATCGACAACCTAAAGATTAATATGAATGCAAATTTCATAGAACTAAAAAATGAGTGTCCATTATTTCCCACTCCATCAGATAGACTATATGGAGACCTAGAGGTTCAACCATTGGTTACTAATTAAACCTCCCAACTATTTATATTTGGGTCATCACCCAAACCACTTCTTTAATCTTCCTCTTATTTATTCATTCCCCTTCTACAGTGACATTGCACTCTACTTTTCATTCATCATCAGCCCATAAAGCTAATCCAGGTTGTTAAGATTATCAAATTTGAATACTCTTTAAGATTCTCAAAATCAAAGTTCATTTTGTTAAGTTAATTCAATAAATTTATCTTCAAAATCCTGTTTTGTTGTCCGTGTTATGTTTTCTTTCTTTTTGCTTTGAACTTTTGCATGTTGCATGGATATGGATACAATAACACGATAAGACAAGGCTACAGTAATACAGCAAATTTGAAAGCCTAGGGCACCTATGTAGGGATATGAAAATAAATAAATCTATAAATAACAAATAAACCTTAGTTTTTTTTATCTAAAATATAAACAAAAACAAAAATGAGCTGTTTAAAAAAACAAATTCAATTTGCTTCAGAAGAAATTAAAATAGACGATACTAGGAATCAATGAGACCCACCCATGGACTCATTTTAATTAAAATGGACTCATTTTTTTTATTTATTTTTTTTGCTTCATCTTCTTCCTGGCATTATTATGCAATATGCATTTATTATCCTTTGACTCATGAATACGCCTTATACACTGCAAATATTTTCTTAAATCTAGAGAACTTTAGGGTGTATTCGATACATAAGTATTGCTTCATCTTCTTGCTGGCATTATTATGCAATATGCATTTATTATCCTTTGACTCATGAATACGCCTAATACACTGCAAATATTTTCTTAAATCTAGAGAACTTTAGGGTGTATTCGATACATATTCTCCAAGTCTTTCTTTCCCATCTCTTCTTCTTCGTCAGATCTCCTTCACTAGTGGAACATTAACCTTCATCAAGGACCCGTTATCCTAATGGTGGCAGCATAACCATCGTCAAGGATACCTGATCCTAACGATGACGGTGACCCAAGCTCTCTATAGACAGTCTCAACCTTCCTGTCAACCGTACCTGCCTCATCCTCCTGTTAACTAACCGCGAGTCCACGAGCTCGTCCTTGTTCTTCTTCCCCTACCAAGAAACCTAGCAAAGTTGCTGTCGGCAATTGATTTGTTGTGATCGGGTGAAATTAACTTGGTTATTTTTGTGTTCTTCAATTTATTTTGGTCATGTTTGTCTCAAAAAAAATTGGTCAAGTTTGATCTGATTTCTCTTCAAGATATACTTTTTTGCTTATTTTACTTTTTATGCTTTTGGTTTTAAAATTTTCTTTATTGTTTTTTAAAAGAGGGATTCTCTTGGATAAGATTGATTGTGTTTGTTCTTTTCTTTGTAGAAACATAAATTTTATTTATTTATTTTGTAGATGGCTGCTTCTTGAGGAAGAAAAAGATCCCCCACCATCAACCTCCTTTTCTTGAGATGGGAATGTTACTTCTTTGCTTCCTCGCTTGTCGGCTTTCTCATTTGCTCCGTCACTGCTTGTTCGCTCACCCAGTTGCCCTTATTGTTCCAGCTTGATCACACATTTTATTGAAGGATCCTAGAAGGGATTGTGTTTCGAGACAGACTAGTATGATTTTTCACCGATCTGGTCGAATATGGAGCTTGGTGTTACTTTTTATGTTGTTTCAGTTGTGAACATAATCCTTATCAGTGGTCATCACTTGATTAGCTGGAACTTTCAAACAGTTGTGAACATAATCCATCAGTTGATTAGCTGAAACTTTCGAACAACAACTGTAGGATAGTACCTTGGCAACTATATGATGGTGCCATGGCATGAGAGAGAAATTCAATGGATTTCCACAATAAAAGCTTATTCACAATCTAAAAGCATTATATGAATTAATAAGTAAAATATATAGTATCGTATACATAACATTGCATGTAATTTTGTTATTAAATCATCATGAAGAATCACAATCACATTCATTATAAAATCACCATGTTTTACTTACAATCACGGTGATTGTGATTCTGAAACCACAACCACAACGTGTTTCTACAATCCATTTTGACTAACCCCCTCCCTACAAACAATTGTAATTCATTTTTTCATATAATGATGCAAGTACGATACACGACAATTATTGTACAACAGGTTTTCGATACATATCGTATGGGAAAACTCGTGTGATACGTTTTTTATTGCCTGATACGATATACCAATACGAAACAATTTTTCATTTTATTTTTTTAATCTTTTCTATTTTCTTTGTTTATTTATTGAGATTTTCTTCTCCTTTGTTTTTGGATTTTCTTTTTTTTTTCTCGGTTTTTATTGACAACTATTTCTATTATGGACCTTAGGGGGCTGTTTGGTAAATGGGAACTGAATTTAAATTTGGAAGATGGAAATCCAGAATTGGATTCCAGTCCAAATCCTGTATTTTCAAATTCAAAAAATCTGTTTGGTGAAGTAGGATTTTGGTACTGAATTTTGTTAAAATCCAAATCTGGATAGCCATTCTGAAAAAATGGATAGGATTTACACTTCACCAAATCTATTGTTTGGTTAGCAAAGTTGGATATTGGTTAGACTTACCACATTTGAAAGTAGTCAAGTTACCACTTGCACACATATTAGAGCATGTTACCATAGCTCAGTTTCACGAAGAAAAATAATTCTCATAAACTCCAGATTGTTAAAAAATTAATAAAGAAAAAATATTTAACATAGATTGAACTTCGAGGTTCAGAATATTTTAGCTCTAATTACACAAGAGGCAGCAGTACACATAAGTGAATGCAGTAAAAGATTTAATACCAATGGAAAAAATTGAGCTGGCATACACGATGCCTATCTCAATGTCAAGTAGCCTGCAACATCAAAAAGCCTTATTGTAAACATACTCATTACAACCTCAAGTAGCATGCAACATCAAAAAGCCTCATTGTAAACATGTCATTCTCAAGTAGCAATTCCTCAGCTCATTCCCAAGTAGAGTAAAAAGAGATGTACAGTATCTGTCCCCGATATTGGCTCAAACACAACATTTGCAGCAAGTATCTTCTTATTTCATCAGTAGTGAAAACGGTACTCAACAGGACAGAAACAGAGTAGAAAATATTGATAAAAATTGAAGATACTTGATGAATCTGTTGACAACTAGAGCATGACCAATTTCTGTTGGTATGAGTATGTTGGTATTCAACAGATCAATAGAGAAAACTGTATTCAACACAGCCTTTGCAAATGAAATAAGAATGAAAAGAAGATACCAACCGCATTTGCAGCAAAGAGTGAAAAACGAGCAACATGTACTCAGCATGACATATAAGACCTCAAAAATCCCAAATATTGCAGAAAAAATTGCTTTTGCAGAGAAAAAATGTACTCAACAGGACATAAGACCTCAAAAATAGAGCAACATGTCAATTACAACCCAGCATCAGTTACGACAATAAAACCATCGTTTTTTGGATGAAACCAGCATCAATAATGAAACATAAAAATAGATAATATTGGCTCAGAGTATAGAAGATTTTAAATCATTGAAAAACTAGCAAAAATGATTACCTCTTCAACCTTCGTACTAGTGTGATGAGGAATGCAACAAAGTACCTCGTCCACCCATCACACTTCAAAGTTAATACCACCAATCTCGCAAGTATTTCAATTATAAAAATATCTCATAATTGTCCCCTCATCACAGCCTATTAGGAAAGTAATACAAAATATCTTTAAAAAAATAAAAACCAAAACAGTGAAAATGTTTAAATCTGCAAACAAAATGGAAAAAACATATCACTAGTAAATAGGATAAAAGTCAAGTCTTGGCCCTAAATATTACACATTTTAGGGCTATTAGTTGTCCAATGTTTTAGAGGCAGCACATAGTGCAAGTGTTCTTGCACCCAAATATTACAGAGTTCAGCCTTAGTTGTCATCTTAACTGTCTTCAGGTTGACAGTACAAATATTTACACAAAATTGCAGATATATTATACTGCATTAACAACAAAATGAGGCATCATAAACTTTTCAGGTAGAACTAGTCCTGATTTGGTGGGGGCAACGTCTTGGATTTGAAAGCCTCCACCCATTTGCTGCATTGCGCTAGAGTCAAACCTACAAACCTTTTAGCTTCACCACGATTTTCAATAAGATGATCGTAAGCAGCATTAAGAACATCTTCTTCACAATAGTCCACTAGATCCCATACTTTATTACCCAATTTTTCAACATGAACCCCCACAAATCCGGTCTCTAGAGCATGACCAATTATTGTCAAAGAGTTTACCAAGTTTGTCATGTACTCTTCCATCATCTCTCTTCGACGTTTAAAACCAAATGATTGTGAGCTTCTTGATTTACTTGTTGTCTTAGTCGGTATAGGAGACTTGCTACGTTCCATGTTTTCACCTATAGGCTCCTCATTTACATCATCTAAATTAACAAAATCCTTATCATGAACACAATATTGGTCATAGCAGGATCTAGATTGACTACCAGTAGCATGGTCATCCCTACATATCACCCTCAACAAATCATAGTTTCGTATGGGTTTGTTGATGTATAGACACAACCTTGATTTAGTCTATATAGACAATGAAAAGACACATTAGTATAAGCTATAAATAACATAGCATATGGTAGCATAATTTATGAAAGTAACTATAGCTGATTTGTATCTTATTTCTACATATTACCTTATCAAGATAATTATAGTTATAGGTTTCATCATCCAAAATCACAGTCTTGCTCTCACCATCCCATTCAGTCCCTGACATGTCATTTGCTTTCAAAATGTCCAACCATTTAGTCTTTTGCACTCTTAGGTGATTTTGAACGTTGATCCATGTGCAACTCTCACCAAACCTTTCATTCACAACACCAGTCCCTCTTTGTAAAGAAGATTTTTTGAAGTTTTTGTCCGGCTTACCACAATTATTTGTCTCATCACAAAGAACGGTTAGAAACAAGCCTGTTGAGAGTGGTGCCAACTTTTGTTGCTTTGACTCCCCTTTTTTGTATTATTCTTCTTAGCAAGGGATGTGGCAACCATCTCATTGGTTTCTCTTTTCGGATTAGATCTTTCACTTTGGATATATGAATATGAATCCATATAATGATCTATCGCTCTACCCGTGTTCATGTTTGGTAATGAATTACTATGTAAAAATGCTGGTGGACTTGTTTGGGGAAGGCTTGTTGCTTCTTTACCAAAAGAAGGGGCAAAGGGGCTATTACCATTTTTTCCAAAATTATCAAATATTTCACCTGTCAAGATATGATAAAGTTTAAAGCAGGTAGGTAGTAAAAGCTGATTTTGGGAAAAAGATAAAAATAACATACTTGCAAACAGAATAGAACATATAGAGTCTGAAAACACAGCAGAAAAGAACATACTTGCAAACACAACAGGGAATATAGAGACTGACTGAAATGAGACTTGCAGACATAACAGGGAATTAAACTAATGTACACCCAAAAAAAAACTAGCACTGCCCATGACAAACATGTCAATGGCAAAAGTCTTCCCACCAAAAAGACTAAAGTGTACCAAAATGAAATTAATGTACACTTTGCAAAAACAAAAGTTTAGGGACATATTTAGGTACCCTATCCCTGACATTAGTCATGCCACATTGCAACTGCTATATTGTCACGATAATCTTCCTACGCTTTCTTCACACTTCTTTGCTCAACTTGTGAACTATTTTGCGTGAATTGGTCGAATTGATATACGCTCTCATTTTCGGACATTGTTGACACATCTTTGTCAACTTCAACGACATCTAATTTATCATTAGAATCAACTCCAAGTATAAAATTATGCAAAACACCACGAACAATCACAAGATCAACTTGGGTGGAGGAGTAAAACTTTTTGGATCCTAGAATGCAAAACTAATTCTTAAGTGTACCAACGGCACATTTTATTTTACTTCGCAATTTTGAATGCCTCCGATTGAAGAGCTCCTTTGCATTCCTAGGTTTACGTCCCTTGATCTGGGATAGATGGTACCTCACACCACGATAGGGACTATGAACCCAGGCATAGTCGTATATCCAGCATCTACTAGATAGTACTTGTCGACAATGATATATACGACACACCAATAAGTTTCCATGTAACGAGCCTCTAGATATTGATTACATACTTAAACTATTTAATACCTTCAATAGTTTTAAGTCCATATGGGGGGCCTAGAGAGAGCATCCTTCAAAACTGTCATTTCACTAGCAGTCCCCTCCTGACCAGCTAACACGTAGGAGAACTTCTTATTGGGGTAGCAGCGGCTAATATATTTTGCGTAAGTATATCCTTCCTACCCCTAAAAGGAGCCTCTGATAAAGGCAATGTGGCTTGGATATGGATTCAATCTATCAAATCCGATACAATCCTACAATTTATTCAATTATGTTAGTTACTAATTTATGTTAATAAAAAAATGTACTAAGTAGACGTAAGGTAATAATTACCTGAAAATAAGGAAACCATTCACAGTTTTGCCTTATCTCAATTGCTGTTTCAGATCCATGTTGCTTCATCACTAATTCACGTAGGGTAAATATAGATCCTAGTACAAGATGAAAATATCTTGAAATAGTTTCACCCGAACGCACAAAGTCAACATGGCATACTCTGTTTTTTGACTTGTGCCCTAACATGTACAGAAATAATGCAACATGTTCTTCCACACAAATCCAACGACTATCTCGAAGCGATCCATTTCCCTTTAGCATACGTACTAAGGTATACAAGGATACCGTGTTCATCCTAAGATAGGATACGCATTTGTCTTTTCCTCCCCATAAAATTCGATACATGTGTGCATCTCTCCATTGTTATCTAATCTCGGAAGGCTCTCTAGCAATGCCAGGTCGATAATTTTCCTCCTCACCCATCAAAGATATAACGATATTAATCACAATCATTGTACTAGCAACAACAGCTAGTATCGGGGGATCATTAGGATCCATCTAAACCTACAAAGGAAAAATTATGGTACATTGTACGAAAATCACAAACAAATATACAATATTTTATCTTACAAATATATAACCACAACAAACTACAAGTTAGGAAAAGTTTACCAAACAGGCCCTTAGACAACTCATACTTTCAGTTTACCAAACAGGCCCTTAGACAACTCTCATAAGTTTATAGCATCCATAAATTTATCCACTCAATATCGTAAGGGCCTGTTTGCACTCCTCATCACGTGAGAGGTTTGCAGAGGTAACAAATGTTGCTATTTTGGCGTGAGATGAACTTTTTCCTAAATCTGAGCCATTATTTATTTATTTGTTTTCTTCTTCATTTCTACTTTCTAGTGTTCAGTCCTTGTACTATTTTTGCTAGTGAGATGAACTTTTTTTAAATTGTAGTTTGTTGTGGTTATATTTGTAAGATAAAATGTTGTATATTTGTTTGTAATTTTCGTACAATGTACCATAAATTTTTCCTTTGTAGGTTTAGATGGATCCTAATGATCCCACGATACTAGCTGATGTTGCTCGTACTATGAGTGTGATTAATGTCGTTATATCTTTCATGGGTGAGGAAAAAAATTATCTACCTGGAATTGCTAGAGAGTCTTCCGAGATTAGACAACAATGGAGAGATGCACACATGTATCAAATTTTGTGGGGAGGAAAAGACAAATCCGTATCCTATCTTAGAACGAGCATGGCATCCTTCTATACCTTAGTACGTATGCTAACAGGAAATGTGTCACTTCGAGATGGTCGTTGGGTTTGTATGGAAGAATATGTTGCAATATTTCTGTACATGTTAGGGCACAAGTCAAAAAACAGAGTATATAATGTTGACTTTGTGCATTCGAGTGAAACGATTTCAAGATATTTTCATCTTGTACTAAGGTCTATTATCTATAATTACCATACGTGAATTAGTGATGAAGCAACCTGGATCTGAAACAGCAATTGAGAATCTGAGATAAGACAAAGTTGTGAATGGTTTCCTTATTTTCAGGTAATTATTACCTTATGTCTACTTAGTACATATTTTTTAGTAACATAAATTAGTTAACTAACATAATTGAATAAATTGTAGGATTGTATCGGATTGATAGATAGAATCCATATCCAAGACATTGCCTTTATCAGAGGCCCCTCCTTTTAGGGACAGAAAGGATATACTTACACAAAATGTATTAGTCGCTGCTACCCCCAATAAGAAGTTCTCCTACGTATTAGCTGGTTGGGAGGGGACTGCTAGTGATATGACAGTTTTGAAGGATGCCCTCTCTAGGCCCCCAATATGGATGGACTTATGGACTTAAAACTATTGAAGGTATTAAATAGTTTAAGTATGTAATCAATATCTAGAGGCTCGTTACATAGAAACTTATTGGTGTGTTGTATATATCATTGTAGGCAAGTACTATCTAGTGGATGCTGGATATACGACTATGCATGGATTCATAGCCCCCTATCGTGATGTGAGGTACCATCTATCGCAGACCAAGGGACGTAAACCTAGGAATGCAAAGGAGCTATTCAATCGGAGGCATTCAAAATTGCGAAATAAAATAGAATGTCTTTGGTACACTTAAGAATCGGTTTTGCATTCTAGGATCCAAAAAATTTCACTCCTCCATCCAAGTTGACCTTGTAATTGTTTGTTGCGTTTTTCATAATTTTATACTTGGAGTTGATCTTAATGATGGATTAGATGTTATTGAAGTTGACAAAGATGCGTTGACAATGTCCGAAATTGAGAGCGTATATCAATTCGACCAATTCACGCAAAATAATTCACAAGCTAAGCAAAGAAGCATAAAGAAAGCTTGAAAAGATTATCGTGACAATATAGCAGCTGCAATGTGGCATGATTATTGTCAGGAAAATGGTACCTAAACATGTTCCTAAACTTTCGTTTTTGCAAAGTGTACATTAGTTTTATTTTGGTACACTTTAGTCTTTTTGGTGGGAAGACTTTTGCCATGGACATGTAATTGTCATGGGCACTGCTAATTTTTTTGGGTGTACATTAGTTTAATTGCATGTTCAGTCTATTCTGTCTGCAAGTCTCATTTCAGTCAGTCTCTATATTCCCTGTTGTGTTTGCAAGTTTGTTCTTTTCTGTTGTGTTTTCAGACTATCTGTTCTGTTTACAAGTACGTTATTTCTATCTTTTTTCCCAAATCAACTTTCACTACCTACCTGCCTTAAACTTTATCGTATCTTGACAGGTGAAATGTCTAATAATTTTGGTAAAGAAGCAACAAGCTTTCCCCAAACAAACCCACCTACATTTTTACATAGTAATTCATTACCAAACATGAACTGGGGTAGAGCGATAGATCCTTATATGGATTCATATTCATATATACAAAGTGAAGGATCTAATCCGGAAAGAGAAACCAATGAGGTGGTTGCCACATCCCCTGCTAAGAAGAAAAATACAAAAAAGGGGAGTCAAAGCAACAAACGTTGGCACCACTCTCTATAGGATTGTTTCTAACCGTTCTTTGTGATGAGACAAATAATTGTCGTAAGCCGGACAAAAACTTTAAAAAAAAAACTTTTTTACAAAGAGGGGTTGGTGTTGTGAATGAAAGGTTTGGTGAGAGTTATACATGGATCAACGTTCAAAATCACCTAAGAGTGCAAAAGAGTAAAAGACTAAATGGTTGGACATTTTGAAAGCAAAGGACATGTCAGGGACTGGATGGGATGAGGAGGACAAGGTTGTGATTTTGGATGACGAAACCTATAACTATAATTATCTTGACAAGGTAATATGTAGAAATAAGATACAAATCAGCTATAGTTACTTTCATAAATTATGCTACCATATGCTATGTTATTTATAGCTTATACTAATGTGTCTTTTCATTGTCTATATAGACTAAATCAAGGTTGTGTCTATACATCAACAAACCCATACGAAACTATGATTTGTTGAGGGTGATATGTAGGGATGACCATGCTACTGGTAGTCAATCTAGATCCTGCTATGACCAATATTGTGTTCATGATAAGGATTTTGTTAATTTAGATGATGTAAATGAGGAGCCTATAGGTGAAAACATGGAACGTAGCAAGTCTCTTATCCCAACTAAGACAACAAGTAAATCAAGAAGCTCACAATCATCTGGTTTTAAACGCCGAAGAAAGATGGTGGAAGAGTACATGCCAAACTTGGTAAACTCTTTGACAGTAATCGGTCATGCTCTAGAGACCAGGTTTGTGGGAGTTCATGTTAAAAAATTGGGTAGTAAAGTATGGGATCTAGTGGACTGTTATGAAGAATATGTCCTCAATGCTGCTTACAATCATCTTATTGAAAATCATGGTGAGGCTAAAAGGTTTGTAGGTTTGACTCTAGTGCAACGCAGCAAATGTGTGGAGGCTTTCAAATCCAAGATGTTGCCCCCACCAAATCAAGACTAGTTCTACCTGGAAAGTTTATGATGTCTTATTTTGTTGTTAATGCAGTTTAATATATCTGCAATTTTGTGTAAATATTTGTACTGTCAACCTGAAGACAGTTAAGAAGACAATTAAGATTGAACTCTGTAATATTTAGGTATAAGAACACTTGCACTGTGTGCTGTCTCTAAAACATTGGACAGCTAATAGTCCTAAAATGTGTAAAATTTAGGACCAAGACTTGACTTTCATCCTATCTACTAGTGATATGTTTTTTTCCATTCTGTTTGCAGATTTAAACATCTTCACTCTTTTGGTTTTTATTTCTTTCAAGATATTTTGTATTACTTTTCTAATAGGCTGTGATGAGGGGACAGTTATGAGATATTTATATAATTGAAATACTTGCGAGATTGGTGGCATTCCCTTTAAAGTGTGATGGGTAGAAGAGGTACTTTGTTGCATTCCTTATCACACTAGTAGGTTGAAGAGGTAATCATCTTTGCTAGTTTTCCAATGATTTAAAATCTTCTATACTAAGTCAATATTATCTATTTTTATGTTTCATTGTTGATGCTGGTTTCACCCAAAAAATGATGGTTTCATTGTCGTAACTGATGTTGGGTTGTAATTGAAATGTTGCTTTATTTTTGAGGTCTTATGTCCTGCTGAGTACATGTTCTTCTCTGCAAAAGCAATTTTTCTGCAATATTTGGGATATATGGGATTTTTGAGGTCTTATATGTCCTGCTGAGTACATGTTGCTCATTTTCACTCTTTGCTGTAAATGCGGTTGGTATCTTCTTATTTTCATTCTTATTTCATCTGCAAAGGATGTATTGAATTCAGTTTTCACTATTGATCTGTTAAATACCATCATAATCATACCAACAGAAATTGGTCGTGCTCTAGATGCCAACAGATTCATCAAGTATCTTCAGTTTTTATTTTTATTTTCTACTCTGCTTCTGTCCTGTTGAGTACCGTTTTCACTATTGATGAAATAAGAAGATACTTGCTGCAAATGTTGTGTTTGAGCCAATATCGGGGACAGATACTGTACATCTCTTTTTACTCTACTTGAGAATGAGCTGAGAAATTGCTACTTGAGAATGACATGTTTACAACGAGGCTTTTCGATGTTGCATGCTACTTGAGGTTGTAATGAGTATGTTTACAATAAGGCTTTTTGATGTTGCAGGCTACTTGACATTGAGATAGGCATCGTGTATGTCGGCTCAATTTTTTCCATTGGTATTAAATCTTTTACTGCATTCACTTATGTGTACTGCTGCCTCTTGTGTAATTACAGCTAAAATACTTTGAACCTCGAAGTTCAATCTATGTTGGATTTTTTTTAATTAATTTTTTAACAATCTGAATTTTATGAGAATTATTTTTCTTCGTAAAATTGGACTATGGTAACATGTTCTATATGTGTGCAAGTGGTAACTTGACCACTTTCAAATGTGGTAAGCCTAACCAATATCCAACTTGGCTAGCCAAACAATGGATTTGGTTGAAGTGTAAATCATATCTGTTTTTCAGAATGGCTATCCAAACAATGGATTTGGATTTTAACAAAATTCAATGCAAAAATACTACTTTGCTAAACAGATTTTCTGAATTTGAAAATACAGGATTTGGACTGGAATCCAATTCTGGATTTCCAGCTTCCAAATCTAAATTCAGTTCCCATTTACCAAACAACCCCTAACTTGTGTTTTAGTTACACCTTTGGTTGTCAACTTCATAATAACCGTCATTTAGATGCTTAATGATAATTTTTTTTACTGTTTCTTAATGTGTTCAATTTATCCTTATATGTTATATTAATTTTCCAAAGTATTTGTCAATGGGATTATGTATCTTATGATACAATAATCAGGCAAACCGATACACGATACTTATCCAATATGACAACATAGCTTGGAAGTTGGAAGATATAAGCATTAATGCATCTTTGTAAACGAATTTCCCCTATACTCTGATGGCAACTCAATTCCTCGAACACACTACACTATTTTCATTTCCAGTAAAGAAAAAGTAATTTCATATTTCAAATAATTAAATTTATTACAACAACATAAAAGCCTTTATCCCAAATGTTTGGGTTCGGGTGTATAATAAAATCCAATTACTTATTATTATTCTTTTGTTTCGATAGATAAAACTAAGGTTAATATCTTATTCATAATTATATGTTAATTTATTATCATGTCGTTGCCAAATCCCATCTTGGTTTTCCAAAGTTGTTGATTTTAGTAAAGTGTTCTATTCTACCGTATTGACTTGTGTAGCACATGCAACATGGTTTCCAATAAACTATTGATATTTTTATTACTATTGTCTTAGCAATTTGCAATGGACCTAACGGTAAGCTGCGAATAGTTCTGTCGGAGTGTTGATTATAGTGATTCTATTTCGATCTATTTAGTTTGTTCACGAGGCACATCACAAACAGAAATGTGTGGTTCTTGGAGATTTTGTTACAAACAGGTTTTGGACTGGGTTTAAATTACTTGGGTATGATCAAATACTTTGGAGAAGAAAATATTTCTTCTGAAATTGACGCTTATATCTGAGACAGATCTTGGCATGTTTTTTAATCATGTCTGGGCTTGGCCTAGTCCAAGTAGCACTTACTTGGACATGGGATACAAAACAATTAGGATATGCCAAATTCAAGAGAATCAGAAGAAAATTGTGTCTGATTCACGAATGAGCATGATTCACGGGGTTTTCTCACAACCCATGCTGCATAGGGCCTAGTATTCGAGCCCAATGATTAAAAGGTCCAAGGCGGGGTTGAAGAAATGAAACTGGGTCCATAGTTCAGTAACTAAATCTTTTAAGAGTAAAAGTAGTAGTGCTCGTTGAACTCACAGCCCAAAAGTTCTCTAACAACAATGTTCCATGCCTTTCCACTGGAACAAGATTATATGGTCACTGGACACTCAAACAACTGAAACCCACTCAATTTTATAGTGTTAGTCAGAAAAATTCTCCAGCACATCTAGATAAATAAAAATATAGAAGAATAAAGCATTGGTTGAGAAGTAAATAGAACCATGATGCGTACTAGTTCATGCAAGTGTAAAATATGTGAATCAAACTTTATGACAATGATGTAAAATCAAAAGCATAACTAGCTAAAGGAAGGTCCTGTCCGTTTACTTGCCCCCTCTCTTTATTTTGTGCAACCAAATTATCTCACTTTTTATAATCTGCTAGAACTGCAAACTATGGATGGGAAAATTACTTACGGCATAAGTGCAATGTATCTATTCAGGGTCTTCCATCACTTATCATCTTCACTTCTGAAGAAAGACAATTAATCAACTTTCGCAACTTTTCTCTGTTCAACTTGGCTGGTCAATGGACACTTCATCTCCGTCCAGCTTATTGGTACCATGGTAGCACCTGAAGCAGACCAAAAATATTCCATAGATTAAGTGTTTTAAGTAATCAAAGTCAACTTTACGACGAGTAAAGGGCAGATCCTTGGTCTGAATAATCAGATTTTAGTCCTCGCACAATCATGGAATAAACATGCAATGTGCATGTGCATGGTTGTGTGTGCAATTCTCCATGTGTGTGTAGTTGGGGAAGAATGAGGTGACACAAATACAAACAGAAAATATTAGGTCAACTCTTGAGAAGGGACCTATAACCTACAAACTGGCTTTACTGTAAGCTTGAACCCTCTCAATATATAACAGAAAACTATAACTTCCACATGGCGATGTCTGGCAGGCATGCAACAAGTACACACTTGAGTGAGTGTGTGTGTGTGTGTGTGTGTGTGTGTGTGAAAGCACTCTGGTAAGAATTATCTCATCAAGGAACAAGATTGTCTCTGTGTGTGTGTGCGCGCGTGTATGTATGTACGTGTGTGTGTGTGTGTGTGTGTGTGTGTGTGTGTGTGTGTGTGTGTGTGTGAGAGAGAGAGAGAGAGAGGCTTTCTATGTCCAAATTATGTAACAATGGCTTGAAGTTTCTCCTCAATGTAACAGATCCACTCTTAATTAAAATGAAAGGAAGAACAAGTACCCAAGTTAAATATTATTAAAAAGGGAAAAAGACAATCCAAGTTAATAAATTTGTATTAACAAATGAAGCATAGTATGACATCATGATGTTGAGAAGACCATATCGGCATATCACGTTGTAAGCTTGCATGGTTGAACTACAGGCATAACCTATGTAATACCAACTATCAAGTCTGCATCTACTATCAATATCAAGCACTCAATTTTCCACTTAAATCAGAGGGTGTCCAAAGAGAAAGGGTATCTGCAATAAGCTTGTTCACAGAGTAGCCACATATAAATGACAATAAAAATAATCTACATCTGAAATTCAGTTTTAAGTAACGACAGCTGCTATAATTTCAAAGGACAAGAAAACCCAAGCAAAGGTGACTTAACAAACACATAAAATTCTTTCACCCGCTATCTTTGCCATCTCAGAAACAATGTGTCGAGCTACAACAAAGCTCTGGATGATTACCTGCTATACTTTGAGCAGAAACCACGCCAAGTTCATTCTTTGCAGTCGATAGGTAATATGCCCTTGCATCTCCAAGAGA